>JARKIE010000010.1:600000-993960 GCA_029378255.1 Mycena rosella | reverse complement strand
TCCTCTGCTCCTTCAACTGACCCAACTTTTTATATGTCAATGCCAGATTGCTCATGGCATGCAGGGTGTCTGGATGGGAGTCACCCAGGATATCTTTGCGGCACTCCAGAACTGAAAGCTCCAGCTGTTCTGCATCTTTGAATCTGTCTGCCACCTGTACAATGTACCGTATTCATAACGAAAATCAGGTTTGACATTGCCATTTCCATGTATTAAGGAATCAACATGGGGCAGGAGTTTTAAACTAGCCAGCTGCATGCCTTGTCTTGGAATGCCCGCAATTGCCATCCCCACTATGGCAACCATAGAATGATGATATGATTGCGGATACGTGAGTGTGTTTGAGTCCAGCTATGAACCAGGGGATGGACAGAAAATGATTTCTTGTCTGGATCAAAGTTGACCAACGAATATGATCTTATCTCTTTGTAATCTCTATAAAGCGGAGAGGGTCCCAAACATGATCTGGTCCTAAAAACTGGGACAGGAATTCAAGTGGTCTTGTAGTTCTTTGTCTGATGGACCGTGGGGGTACCACTCAGTTTTGTAAGTTGCGGCTGAGAAAATAGGTCCTCAGTAATTCCTTCGTGGTGCAGGAACGACCAAAGCTGCAATAGGGTTTTGGCTGGTTGGCTGAGCTGGTCAAAGCTGATCTGCCAGGTTGTATACACAGTCCAGGCATAATCAGCATGAGACTGAGTAGGCTTCTCTCTCAATAATTTGGCTTGATTCTCTTTATATAGGTCCAAGTATTTGTCAGTACTCCAGACTTTGAGATGAAAGCACCAGCTTGGATGATGGCTAGTGGCAGATACCAAAGTGCCTTAACCATGGATAGTGAGTGCTTCGAACATGTGTATTCAATAATGGCTCACCTTTACTATTTCAGCGGCAATCACTTTGTTGCCAGCTGTGATGTCTTCACTAGCACTTTTAAGCAGCAGTTCCACAGCATCCAGTTCCTCCATATCTGAGACAAGGGAATGTGATCCAGCATACACTCGAAGTCCCGGATTCCGAGATGTGATCAAGATATTGCCGTGAGTGCAGGAGGGAAAAACCTGTGTAGATCAATGCTTGGGTCATCTGCATTGTCGAAGAGAAGCATCCATTCTGAAGGTTGGCTACTGAGCCATTGGAGAGCATCATCTGCAGTGCTGCCCACATTCTTTGTGGCAGCTATGTTCTTGAGGCCTGTGTCAATTGTTTCGAGTGTACTGGTGTCAACAAGAAAGATGTCAGAGAAACTGCATGGAAGTTTGGTCAGAGTTTGGCATAGGAACATGAACCCACTGAGATGATGATTCCTGGATGAATTTCAGTGCAGTTTTGTCTTTCCAGAACCCCCTAGTCCATGCAGCAGGAAAATATGCTGTTTCCCCAAATCCACTTCAAAAAATTGGTGCATCTTATCGAGGATGATTTGTCGCCCGTGAAAGATCCTCGAAGGCGGAGGACATTTCGTGATGCTTTGAGTGACTTGGGTGGGAAGCAAGCCTGAAGTCTGCTCAGGTTTTGGTCATCAAATGTGAATAAAATTGTACTGGATGGTATCCCCATTGAGAGGGCCTTGTGGAGATGTAAATTGGTATCAATGACTGCCATAAGCTGAAAGGTGTATCAGATCCGCATGTAGTGGATCAGATATTGATATACACACCATAAATTTGAACGCAGCTCCTGGATCTTCGTCCGATGGGCAGATATTTCGTCTGCAGTACTACCCAGCTTCATGACTTCCTTGAAACGACTGCTGATGCCTCGTGGCTCTGTTTGCAATTGCTGCACCACTTTCAAGATGTTTGCAAAACTCTATCAATAATATTAGTACAGGATGTATAGTTGTGGGCACTCACCCTTCAAGGTCTTCACAGAGCTGTTTGAACTTCACAGCAGCTGTATCCACATGCGAAGATAGCTGGTCCTGTATTATCTGACAATGTCCATAATATTCCCACAGCTCCTTCAAGTCATCGCGATTCTTCTTTACTTTCTGCATGTCAATGTAAGACATACTTCCCACGGAAGGCGACAAACATCCAACGAACCTCGACTGTCTCTAGAATGACCACCACAGTCCCAAACACCTTGACATATGGGAAAGGGATACACTCTGCCGCCGCAGCAACTCCTTTCGCAGTCGTGAGGGAGAAGCCAGCCAGTCTGACTTTGATTGGGAGGAAGACTTGAGAGCGCGGAAGATCCGCCCTCTTGTCTGTGTGAGGGGGTTGGGTGCAGCCGCTGCTACTGCTGCATTCTGAGATGTCGCCATGGTGGGAGACGGAGAGGTGTGTCGGGGATCACAAAGACAAAGGGCCTTAGGGCTGTGGGGCCTCGATCACTCAATGCTGTTCGGGCGCTGAGGCTGTCAAGGGCTGTAACCAATCACAATGGTCCGCTGACAGATACGTACCAATTGTTCACAGCCCTCGTGTCCATAATTGTACTTGCCGTAATCATTTCCGAGTCGAACGTCATTCCAGCTGCCGTGCCTCTTCCAGCACTGGACCGGCAGAATAGGGGGTTGACAGGCTTCTGTGCCCCTTTGCAATTGAACCACGGATTGCCAAAGACAATACCCTTATTACTCGCCGCCCGTCATTCAAATAAATATGAGACATCAGGAATAAATCCAGTCGAACGTTAACGGAACAAGTTAAATAAACCGACATGGGCAGGCAGTCTAAAAAACCTACGTGTGCAGGGGCAGTCTTCATTGCCTGCCCGGCTATCCCATCGGCGGTTGCCATTGTTCGAATGCGTAATTAACGAAATTCGGAAGTCGTTCCAAATAGACTGAGAAGAACCGGCACGGGTCGCACCGCAGGAATGCGGTAATGAACGAAGGAAGGAGTCCAATCCACATAGTAGCATAGCTGTAAGAATTTTAATCCACAGACGAGGATGTTTGAGGGCGGGCAAAGAACAGAGATCCCCTGATCGAAGGAGAGCCGCTTCAAGTGAGCCGGAAGATCCCTCTGAATCCGATATGGGTGGATGTAAAAAGCAGGAAAGAAATAAGGAGATAAAATATAAGATGACGATGATGAGATTGGGTCAGAAGGGCTAACACGATCACATTGGGCAAGGTGAGAGCGAAAGTAGGTCGGAAGATTAGAACTCGGAGCGGGCGAGGATCTGTTTGAGATCCTGACCCCGGAGCTAGACAGGATTTTTAGCATAAATGAGAGTCTGGAGCGGGACACAAAGAGGCCGGGAGAGCGTGAGGCCAAGGCTGCCGATAAAAACCAGGGAACCCAAGAATGGAAAACTTCGTCAAGCACGATGAACCCACAGCAGCCAGGATTCTTTGTACAGCTGCAGTTACCAAGTCCACACTCAACCCACGGAGGAAAACTATCACGAGCCAACAGTATGAGGTTAGGCTATGTTGTGTTCGCGACAAGAGAAATGCTCCGCGAAGTGTGGAAAGTTCGGGCGTTTAGTATTAACGAAGCAGAGCAAGCGCACGGAATAAAAAACTGACCAGCGCAGGCAGCATTGATGGATCTACACGAACACGGAGTTAACAAATCGAAGTGGGAAGCGAGTCTTCGCCCACCGCGAGGTTGCAACTGCGCAAGGCAGAATCAGCGGGAATGCGCAAAGGAACGAAAAGCATCAGTTGTAAATAAAGTATCGCGACCGCACGGATGAGGTGGTGCAATGCGTACAGGAGCCAGAGATTCCCGGATCGAAGGAGAGCCACTCAAGGAAGCGCGGAGGCGGATCCCTCTGAATCCGAGATCGGTGCTTATCAAAGCAGGAAAGAAATACGGAGACGGAAGATGGAAGATGGACATTGGATGAAAAGTTGGCGAGGAAACCGGAAATAGTCCAACACGGGAGAGCGAAAGCAGGCGGAATCTCAGGATTAGGAGCGGGGGCGAGAAGCGGTTGAGAGATCTTTGCAGCGTTCGCAGGCCTGTTTGTCATTGAATGAAGACTTGCGGCAGATACGAATCGAAGAAATGAAGACGAGACCTTCGCTCGTCAATCCCGATGAAGCGAAGCAGGCATAACTTCGCCGCGGGGATAGAGAGTGAAATCACAGCTAGACAGTCGTGCAGCAGAGAGGAGCGCGGAGCCCTACAGTTTACAGTCTCAGCTCAGTCGCCCGCATGATATTCCCAGATTCGCACCACCGCGACGAATGGCCGCCGGCCGGTTGTGAGAACGTTATACGGACGATGATTCTGGAACACGTCGTTTCTTTCGTCCGCCGTCGAGCTTATTCCATGGTATATCTGAGAGGGGTTATATTCACGGACTTGTACACCAGTGATATAATGTCAGGCGCAATTTGTCCATGTTGAGCTCTGAAGACGACGAGATACGGGACCCTCATCAGGATCCGCGCCCCCGTCTACACCTCTCTCCACTGCTCGAACGGGATGCCACGGCAGGGCGAACGCCCGCGGCCTTACCCCAGGCGTGCACACCCCTCGCACACCCCTCGCACGCCTGCGCGGCAGGCGCGCATCTCCCCCCACGTCGAGCTCGGGATCGCTGACATGGATGCGGCTCGAGACCGGCGCGCAACGACGTCCGAAAGGCGACCGGCGCGATGGTGGAGTCGTCCAACACGGCGAGCGGATGTAGCAGAGGAACAGCGTGCGAGCGAAGGTGTGTTCGCCCGTCGCGCGTTCGTACTCGCAATGCAGGAAACAGCGAGTGCTCGCGGCGGAGGATGCCAGGAGTCGACGTGCTTCCGGAGACGAAGAGGACGTAGTAGCATAGCGACACCCAGCAAGTGGCCGACGCACCTTCGGCGCATGGCTCCGCTCTTCAGCACATCGCGCTGGCCTCGCCCACCTCCATTGCCAACGCTGTCGCCCCCACTGAACGGCGTCGGGCGTATGAGCCACGAGCTGCCCGCGGCACGTCAGGCGGCATGGGCGGTACGAGCGCATGATGGATGCGAGCTGCGGCAGGGAGAGAGGAAAGAGAGGTTCCGATGAGGACGGAGGGCGGACACGAACCGGACGCAGCTGAAGCTTGTGGACATGAATGCCTCGGGAAGGAGGATGCGAAATAGAGGAACAGAGGCGTAGATCCGCTAGCCGGACGGACAAAGGCCTCGCCGAGATGAAGATGCGGGTGAGCGGCGACCCGACTCGGACTTCTTTCGAGTGTGGCACGCCGGAGAGGAGTGCATGCCGTACATCAGCCGATCCAGTACGAGAGGAAAGAAGAGTAGATGTTTTGGAAGCCGCTGAAAATACGATCGGCATTTTCGACTACGACATTTGTTGAGGTCGAGTGAGCCGCTGTGAGCGGCGACCCGACTTTCAGGTGCTGGCCGAAAGAGGCGCCGGAGAGCAGCGCACGCGGTACATCGCCAATCCAGGAACGAGATGCAGACAGAGATTTGGCCAGGTCGAATTCGAGACGCACGCACGCTTTGCGCGTTGCTTGAGCGGAAGAAGAAGCCGATCAATGGCGTGCCTCTACATGGCACGGCCGACGTTCGCATCACCTCTGTCGTTTACCATCGGCCGTTTTCTCTCTAGCCCCGGCTAGTGCGCAATGTGCTCGAAGTCGCGAAATTATGCCGTATCTGAACCGTTCAACCACTGGCACATCCTTCAATTGCCGTAGAGACCACCGGCTTTGAAAGTCAGTCCGACAAAACTCCGCGTAACAAATACTAAAGCAGCACCAGTTCCTCTGCCCAACCTCGTCCATGAAAGAATGCTCAGACATACAGCTCTAGATAGCCAACCTTTTACCTCAAGTATAGCTGCTTCTGCATATAACTACGGAAATCTGGATCACGACAGCGAAGCACTGCAGTCACTACCAGACTTGGACTCGACTGAAGCGCTCCTCTGAACGGAACGGAAACTTATCAAGCCCGTCTGTCGACAACGCACTGACTCGCTTTGATCAGAACACTCTGGAATTACTTTTGCATCGCTACTCGCCTCTGCTGCGGCTGTGTAGCGAACTGCGGTACAATCTCCGGCAGCCTGCGCTTCTCTGCTCTTTCCGCTTCAATATCTTCCAATACCAACACACTATGCATGTCCCATTTATTCGACCTCCTATGCTCACACATGGCCACCAACTCTTTGCCGATACAGCCATCAAACCCAAGTACGCATACACGCGCTATCCAGAAGCTTTCGCCACCGATGCACTCCCCACCACCAGGGCTGCCCCGTATGACTCAAGTCTACCCGGCACATTCTGGGGTCTGAAAATCAACAGCATCACAGCGCCTCGATCGCCCCCACATCCTAAGTATCATCCAGCCCACTCATCGTCCTAATGTGTTCTTCGGGTCAACGCTAGAACTTGACCAGCTGTGTTCAAACTGCATACCCTCCTGGCGAGCCCACGGACAGCAACAATTCGATTCTACAACCCCTCTCCATAAATTCGCGCCACAAATTGAACTCGGCACCCGCGAGCGGGTGAAAATATCGCGACAATATGACGAGGGCAGACCACGGTGTTCCATTAGTTCTGCAGATCATTGCAACGGAAATTCCGTGGGCGCCTTGCACTCACCGCTGTGCAACCCCTGGATCGTACTGACATAGTTCGATAACTGGATCGGATGTAAACTGGGAATTCACTGTGCATGCTTCCTTTGTATCCACAGGGACTTAATTCGTTTCGCTCTCCTTTCAAACGATGCACATCTTGCTTAGGTATGTACGCACACGCCATCGGGAAGACTCGTGCAGCACTTTTTCCCGGGTCCTCCAACCAAGCGAGAACGTTTGATGACGCTAACCATCTCGGGTGAATGATGTGCCGGATTGCGCGGCATCGTAGTTGCCATTTCGATTCCACGGACTCTGAAATAACGGTCATGAAAGATTCCGACACGAGGTGTACTCCCCGTAAACGACGGTACTCGCGCAGTGATACGCATGAACACAGAGCTTGGCGTCCCAATACCGCAAAATTTTGCGGCGCTTCAGCATGGAAGATAAAAAAAGGCATGGGGCGGGAATGAATGACCCAGAGTTCAGAATGCATCGAACCAGACACAGAAATACAAACTTGGGGGTGATGGGCCGTGGCGGCCCGGCAAACTCGCACTTACGTCCTTTTTTTCCCTCTTCCCCTCACTGCATAATTTGAGAGATGTACGGGGCTGATGCCGCTGATGGCCGTGCTGTCGATTGAAACATTTGGATCACATGAGAGCATTATCTTCAAGCCAATGGGAACAGTACAAGTCAGGTAATGAATGGTATACACTAATTATACACTTATGAAATTATGTCCATTTAGATTGTGATCTGTAAGTGCGGCATCATACTTTTAAGATGTTCGAAATACAGAAATTTCAACCTCACTGAGTCTTAGCACCGTATAATAGTGAGTGCCACTGTTGCAAAAATCTAGCCGCAACTGTAAATTCTATGTCCGTATTGAGGACTATCTCATTGTCTGCCGGGTATGATTAGCCATGTACCCAAAATCAACTGAACTCACGCATATCGGATCCATGTGCTGAGATTCGAGGATGCGGGCCAAGCTTGCTAATTTCTTTCCTCTGCTCCATAGATATCCCGTGCTGAGCTATCGCTATCTAGATTGGGACTGCTCGTTCTGATTAACTCAGTCAATTGATAATGCAAACAGTCAGAGGATGTTAAACGGTCGCACATTGTCGGTCACCACCCCAAGGACTCGCCGCGGTTGACCTAGAAGAAAGCAAAAAAAGAAAGTGGCACATTAACTCGAACAATTGTCTCAAGACAATCAAAAGATCACAAGGCGTGTAATCTCAAGGAAATCAGATGCACCATGATTGCGGAAGTGCGCATCGATATCCAACGTAACATGATGGTATTCTGGAACGGATATTCCGAAAAATGGGCCGGCGAGTTCCAGGGATTCGTTGTAAGCCAAACTACATATTTATTTGCCTGGTAGAATGAATCACCACTGCTGATGTGTAGGCAGTGAGTGAGGTCAACAAAATTCGAAGGACATCACGCACTGGTGTCTCATCCGTGTACAACTAATTGCTGCCCGGGGATAGTGCACATTCAAATAATCTAACAGTAAGGTTCGCATCGATGAGGTGGGCTGCAGCTTGGAGACCGGCTGGCCATCTTGTCAACCAATGACTGGGAATTTCAGAGGTGAAAGCACGGTATCAAATATGATTATTGGCAGGCAACGTGAGAGGTGAGAAAGGGGCCGCAGCAAAATAGTGGTCGAAGGGTGTAAGTTAAGTTCCGAGAGCCGGAGGCGAACAAGAGCCCAAGTCACTGCACCAAGCGGAAGCTCAATTCGAAATTGATTGAATACCGACATGGAACAATGATATCTGTTCAATGAGGATGAATTGCTGCACAACAATTGGACACCTTATACGAAGAAAAAACACCAAATATTTCGGCGGTTGAAACAGATAGCTTGCAACACCGCAGTGTTCTTGCCCAACGGGATAAGAGTTGTGTGCTATGCCGCAGACAGGGTCGGGCCAGCTGGGCGGGGATTACTGGGGCCGGGGAGGTGCCTGTGATGCCCGGGCCACGCGCGCCCATGCCACCGATTGTCTTCGGCATTGTCTCGACTAGAAGCCCCGAGCCAATCGTCAATTAGGTGCCTGTCCCAGATGTACTTGTAAGCAAGTCACGTTGTAAGTACAGGCGGGCCGCGGCGGTACAGCGTGCACGTTGGCGTATCTCGGGTTGGGTGTTTGGATGGGATCGGGGACGGTTAAAGGGGGTGGCACATGGAAGTTCCACCAAGGGCCAGGAGCCAAAGGCCAAGAGACAGTAGGAGACAGTGCTCAGTGCCAGTGAGGGTACATAGCAAAGAGGGGGCCGGATTTGTTCCGTGATGTCATCGATCAATGAATCAGATGTGCTCACATTTAATAGTTCAATGTCCAAGACTCGAAGGACCATTCAAGGCATGGTCGAATGTTATTTGAACTTGATGTGGATCTTTTTTGACAATGTCTGCGCTTAATTTGTTTACATTTTCGTTCTCAGAAATGGTTGAATCGAGTCCAAATCGAGTCTTGCAATTTTTGACTCTGCAATCTTTCTCGGGCCCTCGTTACAGGTAAGCTTCCGTGGCATGCACTACTGCAGTCTGATTAATATATCTCCTTCATCAAGTCTTCAAATGCTCCGAGTTGGTTTAGATTCAAGCTTGAATTTTCACTCTGACTCTACAGCAGCAGACTCCGCTCATTCGCTCCCAGAACTGGCCATTGGGTTTTATGTAGCGCAACTACGAAGAACCATCAATGGACCAGCAAAAATGTATTCACTTCAGTGCTGAGTGTGTAATTTCGAACCGCACTCATGTAACTAGTAGAACTATGTGCTCCATAGTTCACCCACGAATGATTGATCGAATGATACATGGACTAACTACATAGCTCATGAAGCCCGAATCAAATACGGCTATCACTGAGCTGCGCCGCAAGCAATTTGGTATCCCACATTCTAGTCCTAGGAGCTCGTATCTTTCCTCAGATTCGAAACCTCGCCCCGGGAGTCGCTGCTGTGCACATAGAACCGGGGACATGGAGAGGCATATTGCATGCACGCTGCATTTTTACTCGCGCCACTCCGAGACATGCCCCTCACCGCTCCGCTGCTAGGCGCCCCCCTCGTGTGATATACGGAGGGCTGGCTCTCGCAGTGCTCAAGCGCACCGTATGAGTGTGTGAGTGCACGACATGAGTGTGTACAGCGGCTGGGCGGGCCCACGCACCCGAGCTGGAAGTGGGACGATGGGGAGGAACAGATCCAGCGCAGAACCTGATAATAATAATTTTTGAATAAAAGTGAATATAGCGGACGTTGTACTTCATTGTGCAACGCTGGACCATTGGAGTGGCCGTGTTTATCGCGTCGCTAACCAGCCCCCAATTTCTGTAGCGGTCGGGGTCAAACTAAAAAAAGAGCCTTGTTCATTGTTGATGGCAGCATCGACAGCTCGAGCTCATCATGCCATCAAAATCGGCTGGTTATATCAGCCCGCCCACATTGATGTTGCCAAGAACTTGCAGAAGCCTCCCACGCAACTCCCACGCGGGTCTCATTGGCTCTGGGCAATGATAAACCCAACCGGGAAGCCCTTTGAGAAAAAGCGATACATCATGCGCATCTCTCCCACAGTAAGATATATCAACGCATCTCTCCCAGAGAGCGTATGATGTATCACCGTGCCCTTCTAATTGGCCAAGGTGATATATCACTCAGCCATGATGCGTACGAAAGGGGAGGAAAAATGGAACCGAATAAGCCTATAAATAAAAGAAGGAGCATTGAGAGAATCGAACCTGCACGAGAATCGAAGAAAAGATTACGAGAGACAAACACAGCCACTATAAACTCACAAAAAATGAAGGAAGTTTAAAGGACAGCCACTAAAAACACTTCAACACAGCGACTAAATTCTATAGCACAGCCCCTATTTTCTTTACAAACTTAGATTGGGACACTTTTTAACCAGACCTCAAAAACCTCATTTCGGTTGATCAAAAACGATTACATAAGTACTCGTAATTCTACCCACAAGCCATCGCCGCTTCCCACCATCCCTATCGTCGTCTCGTTCAGACCCAGTCCGCTCTTGCTCATCATCCATGTCCGCATCCTTATCCTCATCCTCGGCCGATGACCGCTCATACCCACTGTTCCTCGTATTTACGGAAACTACTGTCTATGTCAGTTGGGGTACGTAGTAGTATGGCTCTCCCGTACCTGGAACCGCTCCACCTATTTTACAACTAAGATCAACTGGGGTTGTTCTTCAAGTTGCATTTAACGCTCGGCTATCGGATGCCTACAAGTCCTTCAACCAGCGCCGTTGACTACTTGATCCGTTGATGGCAAGATCATGGTGCGACTTGTATTCTGAACCCGTCGGTGATCATGATATTTAGCGGGAAGCATTCCCAATTGGTTGTTGATCATGAGCTGAGCTGGATGGCGAGGATAGGTTTTTGCAGGCGGAAGAAGACAAGGAAAGCGGAAGAGAAAGAGAGTCGGGTTGCGGAGAAGACAAATTGAATGCGAACCGGGAATCTGGGATTGAGTACTGAGTCGTCGCCAGGAATTTATGGGTTCAACACAGAAAAGACATCTACCCACATAATGGATGCTCATCCTAACCAGCCTTTCTTCGATTTGATGCTCTCTTTAGTTCTCTCGCTTTACCATCCCAATCAATACAACACATTCACTATCAAGTTTCAACCTCAATGAAGGAATCTGAAGTTACGAGTACTTATAGTAATCGTTATTTTAATCAATCGACATGAGGTTTTTTAGGTGTGGTTAAAAATGTCCCAATTTAAGATTGCAATGCAAAATAGTGGCTGTGCTATACAAAATAGTGGCTATGTTGAATGTAAAATAGTGGCTGTCCTTTAAATCTGCTTCATATTCTGTGAAGTATTAGTGGCTGTGTTTGTGATTTGTAATTGGTTCAAATTGTTGGCTGTGTTCGAATCTCTCGAGGCGTCTTCTTTTTTTGATGGTCATTTGCATATGTTAGGACTTTTAATATGCGCGTATAGATCACATGTTGTTTGTCGGATTGCTGTATGCGCCACAATGCGCCTGAATACACCAACTTGGTGGAGGTGGACACGGGCGATTGGGTTAATGGCCCATCAAAGAAGTGCACAGCCACATCATATCGCGCTGAGCCTCGACTTTTGACTTTCTCATACTAATACCATACCCAGATGCGCACATAGTGTATCAGCGCACCCTTGACCCAAGCGCACTTGGAGTCCACAGAGTGGCAAGAATTCCACGGGATGTACAGATAAGTGTTCAAAGCTTTCTGATAGACGTCTGTAAAGATCCGTTTGCACAGATTGAAAGCTGGGAATCTCGGATTGAGTTCCAGTGAGACGGAACTCCGAATGTCGTTTCTCATTTCAGCCATCCCGAAACCTATTAGAAGCCTGAATTTCAGTTTGAATTTCAGCCCAAGCTGAATCTCAAACCGAAATTAGTTGTTCCAAGCGCGCTGGAATTTAGTCCGCGGATGATCCGCGGACCGTCTGCTGCTCATCCGCCGACCATCCGCCGACCATCCGCTGCCTGTCCGCAGACCATCCACCAATGATCCGCTGAAAATCAAACCGAGATTATTGTGGCTTGGTATCGGATGTGCAGCAACCCGTCCGCAAATGTGTTTTTTTTTTTGCAGCAGCAGATGAAGCGGATGTGTCCGCGCACGTGACGGATGTGCAGCAAGCCGTCCGCGAACGCGAATTAGGTTTTTTCAATGGCGGATGAAGCAGACAAAGCAGATGTGTTCACGGACGGGGCAGATGTGCAGCGAGCGATCCGCGAACAGAAATGATACATGTGACTTCATTGTTGTGTGAAAAATATTCTAAAGTGTGCTTAAATAAGCGCGCACTTCGGTTTGGCCATCATCACACTCATTGTTATTCAGCAGTATTGCAAAACCAGGTAAAAGGTGAAATATTTGTAGCATGGGAACAAGGCCTCATTTTTTGGACTGAAAATCTTCTAAAATGTGCTTACGTAGGTGTGCATCTCAGTGTGACCATTGTCGCACTTGTTGTCATCTTGCAGGCGTGGTTCTACTGCGAAACCGGGTAAATCATAGAGTATTTGTAGGGTGGGAGCAGGTGATGGTGGCACCTACTTTGTTGTGTGGAAAATCTCCTAAAATGTGCTTACATAGGTGTGCATCTCGGCGTGACCATTGTCGCACTTGTTGTCATCCTGCAGGTTTGGCTGTACTGCGAAACCGGATAAATCATAGAATATTTGTAGCATCGGAGCAAGTAATGATGGCACCTGGTTTCTATCCTCAAAATCTTCTAAAATGTGGTTCCATCGGTGTGCAATTCGGTTTGGCCATCCACTCATTTCTCACGGAGTTGATGGCTGACCCCCCCCCCCCCACCCATGGAAGAAAAGAGATAGGATATGATTTGGCTTGTTCAAAATTTGACTTGAAATTATGTTGAGATGGATGACAACGACTTAGTATAGTTCACGTAAGATTTTCGAATCGCTCAAGTCGGCCTTTCTGGCGTTTGCACTGTCCATGCAGCATCCTGACCGCCGATTGCTTTGAAGAGACAGTGATTTGGAGGGAAGTGGGGAATTTCACCCTCGAAGACTCAGATTCTGGGGAAGGAAGCCAGAAAATTTACAGGAGGTGTATTTAAAGGTGTATACCTGGTCTACGTAGTTGGTGAGGTAATTTGATAAGGGTGACTAGGTGGTTTGAGTATGTATCGCAAGATGGTAGGGCAAGGCCTGGTAGCGTGAAAATGTGCCTTTTTTGGAACGTGCTGTAGCGTGGGAACTGCGGGGTATGAGACCAAGATTTTTTGTAGGTGGCTAGAGAATTCAAAATGAGCAAGATATTGTCTAGGTTTTGTAGCCTGTTTGGTAACATAATGGGAATGTAGCGTGGGTAGCAATGAAGGCCCATTTTTTGGGCGAAATAACGCTAGTCACGGCCGCTACGACGGGAAACCTGTCCCTGGTGGATCGATTTAGCTCGTCCAGTCTTTTGCCAAATGTATACCATCTTCTCTCTTACCATATTTTGGGCATGCTAAGGAATATCTTGACACCACAAGATCAAAATCCTGTTGTGCTCTTCACCCATATACCTCTGTCACAGCCTGATGAATCGAGCTGTGGGCCCGACCGTGAACGGGGGACCCTTTGCAGAGGTGCGGGTTTCGGGTATCAAAATACCCTTAGAAAATCGGCTTCAGATTTCTTTCTTGAGAGCCTACGGCCATCCGTCATATTCAGGTTCGCAGAAAATCAAATTTCCTACCTTTTCTTAACTTGATTTAATCTAGCGGGGATGGTCACGACTATTGCGAATATACATACTCTTTTAACAGCGCCAGCGCTGGAAAGTCAAGACATGCTCGTGAAGTCACCGTCAAAAGCCTGTCGATGGCGATGAGTGTTCGTAAACCTGGCTTCCAGCTTTTATCGCTTATTCCGCCACATTCAATTCCTCGCATGCCGACTCGCTATGCATGCTTCCAGATCAGCTCGGAATATACTTACCTTTCCTTGTTTTCTCCTTGCTCATCACTGTTTGCGTTGTCAATATCTGCCGGATTTATTCCCCGCGACAAAACACTCCTCTCCTGCCAAAATATTGGTCAATTAACATCTAATAGCTAGACTGATGTCCCTGATTGCCCAAAGATTGTCCAGAAAGCTTTGGCACGTCGAGGAACGGCGCACGATTGCGTATGTCACGTGCTCGGTCACCGTGATGGCGGCCAGACTTGTAGCGCATTTTCCAACAGTTCCCGGCATCGCACCACTGATCGCCGGCGGCCGAATATTTTCATTTCTGCATTGCTACACAATGTTGGTGGGGATTCCGGCGGGGTGAAAATTTCGGGGAGCAAGACAGGTCATCTACAACCGAAAATCTGAATTACCTAATTTCCTACCAACATTGTGTAGCCCGGCATATAATATTACTTTCTGTCTACTCAGAATGGCAGCCGGATAGCGGCATCAGTCCCAAAACGTGTCGGCATGCGGAGGGCCGAATTTGGCGGTGGGCACTGTGAGCGTAACATCAATAAACAGATGACCACAACAACGGCCCGTGCCCACCTCCATCACCAAGCGTCCGGATTATACAAAATAAATGACCAAGACGTAAAAAGCCCTGAGAAAAAAAAAAGGGGGGACTATAAGTGCGAGTTTGCCGGGCCGGGCCGCGGCCTTCACCCCCAAGTTGAACTGTAAAAATTGCGCTAGAACGGAGTCAGCCATTTTCCCGAGCCAATTTTTTACGTGGGGAGAAATGACCGTAAAAAATGTTGTTTCTTTGTTTCTCTTTCTTGCACATAGAGTTGATGTTATCTTCCGGGTTGGTTCACATCATGCGGATGCTCGGAATTGGTTTTCAAACATTGTATGCGCAACTCAATCATGTTTGCAGAAAAGATCAGGATGCGACTCCCGCCCCCCACTGGAGTCTAAGGCTCTTCAACACGGATGGGTAGGCTTGTCACCGGGAATGCCGCCGCGGCCTGGATACTGCAACCCTGCGAGCGCCGGTTGCAGAACACCTTCGTCAGGAGGACCTAACCGCTCGTTGAAATTAGTATGTAATTAAAAGTCCAGCATTGCTGCAGTGCTGCTAGGTATGTATTGCTAAATTCAACATTTATAAGGGAAGGGCGAAGGCGAGGGTCCAGAGCTAGAGGTGGGGGATATAAACACTCCAGTCTATATCCGTGAACACCCCAGGTGGAAGAGCGCGCAATGTGGTGAAGGGAAGGATGATTAGGAAAAGGCGAGCGATGGGGTAAATCCACATCCCATGTCCAAATCCGAAAGCCAGGATAGGACCAAGAAAATTTCCGATCTTGGCCAGATAATGGGCTGACAAAGAGTGTGCGACTGAGAATGTGACTGTATAAAATCCCGTAACCACAGGAATTGTAGCAACCAACAACGAGCAGGACCTCCACATCCACATTTCGTCGGTGGAAGGGAATTTGGACGCCCATGCTGCACAGTGAATGGTGCCAAAAACTGTGCCAACGACACATGCTACGAGGTAAGCAACGCAGGTACGATCGTCTGCGAGTTCAGAGGACTCTATGGACCAGAACGATGGCACTGCGGTTGATACCACAGGATTGTAGTCGGGATAACGGCCAGCTATTGTACCGCTGACCCGGTCCGTCCAAGTTGAAGGCACGGGTATCGGGCCAGTTTCTGGCCGGTCTTCCGATGGTCCGACCGGGATGGGTTGTTGGACATCGAGCGGTTTGCCCCACCAAAGCAACCAAGTGAAAATGTTGATGACGGCAAAGGCCAACGTAGTAATTTCGAGTGCTGTGATAGGAAGGTGTTGAGCCAGGCGGGCCAGACACTGTATGGTGAACCAAAGGCCCTGCACGAGCACGACACCTTTCGACAGTGTGTCTCCTTTGCTTTTGTCCATAATATCTTCTATGTTGATTTTTGTTATGGCGGAAAGATATTCGGGGCCGAGGAGAGGGTCTTCGATTTGTTTTTTGGTTGCAATCGGATGTCCGAGCCGCGACACAAATCCTCCCATAGAGAAAAAAAAACCGTGGGTGATTGAGACCCCAAATTCTACTAGGAATAAGCTATACACAACGCTGATGATGGTAATTACTTTACTTTTCGAGAACCACCGGGCCGTCGCAAATTGCCTTGCCGCGAAGCACACCATCAGCTCCGGAGCAATGACCGCGACGAGCATCATTTGCAGCCTTCGCCAAAGAAGCGATACGGAGCTCTGGTTGGGTGGGGGGACATTCGGGTGCACCGACACCCAAGTGCACGCGAAAATTGTGGTGAGGCATCCCCAGACGATGTCAAACAGCCTCCGACAGTTGTTGATGTCGTCGCACGAGTCGGGTGCCGCTCGCGAGTCCAGTCCATACGCTGGGGACGCGTTGGATCGTTGGGAGAAGAGGTGCGTGAGGATTAATGAGAAGAGCATCGTGGTGGGGTTTGCGGAGGTAGCAAGCACGTTTTAAAAGGGCCCAAGGACGGCTGTACCGTGGACGTATCATTTATCATGTTTTTTTTATAGCTCTACAGCTTTGCAGCGCTTTCAAAACATCCGCATGCACAGAAGCCGGAGAACATGTTGTTGCGGTGTGAGATCGCGGAAGCTCAAGGCTGCAGTGTTGATCAACGAGAGGATGAGCACATGCGGTGCCGAGGATGACCATGGACTCGGAGAGTTGTCGGAGAGTTGTCGGAGAGCAGAAGTAGTTGGCGCGCATAAAGACGCGCTACTTTGAATTTAAAGTACGGGCTTCATACCGGTACGTGCGGATTGATTCGCCTGCCTCTCGCGAAAGAGTTGTAGTCGCAGGATTGGTAGATGGAGGTCGAAAGGAAGCCGCCGGTAACTGCCGGCGGAGATTGAATTTGCTTCCTTTCAACCACATGGTAACGTTCGAAATCGGTTTTGTCCAGTGTGGCGCTTTCGGAATCCAGGATTGAGCCATTGGAAGGGCTTAAACACGGAAAAAAAGCTACACCTAAATAATGCGAGCAGTGAGCCGATGCCGGCACTGACCAGCCTTTGTTTTTCTTTACTGTGCCGTTCAATCGGAATCACATTGCCACTCCGAGTCGGGCATGTCCAATACGGGGTACCAGACGTGCGTCATTCATTCTTCAATGGCGCCTTTGACATGAAAGATGGAAATCGGGATTCATTCGAATGGTGTTATCCGCAGAGAAAGAGCGTTATCGACGTTGTGGTTGAGCTGACAAAAGCCGTGCGTGCGAATTGACGCTTGTTTACCGGGCGCCAAAGGTCAATGAGTCTTGGGCCAGGCGCGTGAATTTTTCGTGCCTCGGCTGTGGTCAATGAGCGCGCCCCGCGCCTCATGAATTCGAGCCGCGCCCAAACGTACGTCTCCTCCTTCCCCCCATGATGTCCCCTGCTCAACTCGCTTTTTCGCCTTGCCACCCGCCCTCGCTCCCCGATTCGCATTCGCACTCGCGCTCGCACTTGCTCACCGACTCGCACGCCCGCCGCAGCCTCGACTCGGAGGCGCTTGCGTCCTTTATCGCGAAGCAAAAGGCCCTCCTCGCGCGCACACAGTCCGACCTCAACGCACTCTGCCGCTTCCGCGACGAGGCGGTAGCCGATGCCGCTGGGCTCGCCGCGCAGGTGCGTCTTTTCCTTTCCCCCTCCCTCCCCTCCCACCCTTCCTCTTGCTTGCCGCTCTCGCGCGGATTACCCGACATCGACTGACTTTACTTTTCGCTGGTGTAGCTGGGCGACAGCGCCTTCCGGCTGAGTCTGCAGGCGGACTGCGCGCCCGCGCCGCCCGACATTGACTGGGCGCTCTTCGCGCACAAAGGTGCGGACCTAGCCACCGCGAAGTGAAATGAAAACTGATTCGACTATCGCATCGCAGACCCAACCCCCCCCCCCCCCCCCCCCCCGCGCCCTCGCCCCCCGCGCCCTCGCCCTCGCGCGCCCGCGCCCGCGCCCTCCGCCCTCCAACAGCTCGTGCGCGCCGCGCGCGCACGCATCCTCGACCCCGTGCTCGCCGTGTACGGCGAGCCTGACGACCCGCCCGCCGCACCAGAGCACACGAAGACTTTGCATGCCACTGCGAATGGGGATGGGAAGGACGAGTGTGCGCCGCGGATGCCGCCGCGCGGGCCCTCGGGGCTGTTCACCCGCCGCCCGCGCGTCCGCGTCGATGCCTACCCCCACCCCAGCGCTGACCCGTACGCCGAGGGGAGCACGACGGCGAGCACGCGTATGCGCACCGCGTCGCCGTGCCGCAGCTTAGAGATGGCGATGCAGAGGGAGGCAGCGATGGAGCCGGAGAGGGAAATGGAGGAGGTCCCGATGGCGCTCGCGAAGCCCGTGCGCGCGCGGCGCATCTCGACGAAGCTGCAGCACCAGAGCTCGGACCGCGGGGCGCCGCTTGTTATAAGGGCAAGGCGGAAGTCGGTTGCGGCGGCGACGATGAATGCCAGCGCACGCACGAGTACGCGCGCGCAGGAGAGGGAGGTACCGGCTCTGACGCCCGTAGCGACTCCCGCAGCGGCAACGGCAGCGGCACCGGCCCCGAAGCAGCAGACACTCAAGCTGATTCTGCCTGCACGATCTGCGCCCGCGCACGCCTTGCCTGCCCCCGCCGCCGTTGCCCCTTCCCGCCCCGCCCTCTCGCGCTCCGTCCCCGCCACCGCCTCTTTCTTCGCCCCTTCTCCCGCCCCCGACCCCAACGACCCCAACGACGACGCCCCGCGCACCGTGCTGGGCAAGCGGCACGCGGCGTAGAAGCCGGACACGTGCAAGGTGATGCGGAGGGATGCGAAAAGGTGGATGTTTTTTTGGGGTCTTTCTCGCATTCCTGCCCCGTGCATCCGTGTAAAGACGCGATTGCGCGTTGGTTTTTACTTCGTCGCACATCGAGATCCACCTCCGCGCGTCCCGTCCCCGTCCCCGTCCCCGTCTGTCCGTCCCTCCTTTTCCTCCCTTTCCCTTCCCTACCCACATAAAGATCCACGCTGACGCGACACGACCGCAGGTACCAGCAGATCTCGATCGCGATGGGCAGGCGGCAGGTGTCGAGCCGCGTGCAGAAGTATCGCCAGAAGCTTAAATGGTTTGGGGTCGGCGTCGATGGGGGGTACGGGCGATAGCAGATACGCGTGTACTCCTAGGTGCGTCGTTCGTTCGCGCCCCCTTTCCCGTGCTTACACGGCACGGCTTGTCCAGCCGCGCATGTCCAGATCGCGCACCATCGCGCGCGCTCTTGCCGCGCATGCAGAACGCCCGCGAATCCGCCGGCCGTCGTGCGTGCGCGGCAGTCCACGCGCGCGCGCGCGCGTGCCTGCGTTGTCCAATGTCCGCGCGAGTCCGACTCTCGGCGGCGTGCGGGGCCTTGCACGGAGAGAGTTAGAGTCGCGGCCGCACTGCTACCGCCCTCTGCCTCGCTCCAATGCACCGCGTCGCCGTCCCTCTCTTCTCGCGTGAAGCACGCAGCGCGTTTGGCGCGCGGCTCGAACTAGGCGGACACGCATCCGCGCACCTGGCTGCAAAGCATCGGCACGAGTCGCGCGGCCATCCGTGCTGCGTCGCCATATCGACAGAGTCCCAGCTAAATAGCAAGCAGCTTACCTGCCGAAATCAGCCCCCGTCTCGCGCCTGCGTCCCTGTATAGTCTGTAAACGGAAACGGAAACGATTCGGCGCGCGCGGCCCACTCGGGGCAGGGGAGTAAGTACGATGGCAAAAGACAGTCTGCGGCCGTACGGCGGCTTTGCACATACCAAGTCCCCGCACGCACCGACAAGTAGCTCACGCTGCGAGCCTTCCACCGTCGCGTTCTGCAGCCAGCCGCGTTCTCCTCGCAGCGGCGGTGAGTCGGCGGAGCCTCTACATATACAGTCAATCCCGTGCCAGCGAGCAATTGAAATTCGACGACTTGCCTCGCGCTTTTGAAGAGAAGATTGCGCGCCCGTACGCTCTGAATTCACAGCGAATAAAACCTAAGGAAAAGCAGGCCTAGGTGTGCCGTGCACGCGAGGGGTGAGAGACTTGACTTAAAACACGCGTACGTACAACTTGCAAGTCCGCGCGGAGTGATACTGCGCCTGGGTTGCAATCCTGAAAAGGGTGAGATCAGCAAAGCAGAAGGGATAGGAGTTGAATGCGGCGAATGCCTGATAAACTGGGCCGCGAATCTAATGTGTCCGGGATTCAAGGACATAATCGAACTTGCCTAGAACGCGCGTTGAGGGCCTCCGAGCCACGAGTGTTAGGCTCATGCCGGAGGTTGCGCATATGCATAATGCCCTACCACTTGAACTCGGAGCCAGATTGTATTATGGACTTGGATTCAAAAGTGACGTGGGTTTGAAAATACTCTCGTCCACATAATCGTATCAATTAATCTTTTAACTCAGAGTCAGATTGTATGGACTTGCCTTTGAAAATAATCTACTCATGGTGTCAGTTTTAAAGAGCCAGTCCAAGTACGAGACGGTTATGGGATGCGTACAGTAGTTAACCCCGAAGCGAAACACGACGTAGAAGCGAAACATCGACCCGTTCGCTACCTTCGAGGGGGCGGATGGACTCAAATTTTGAGGATTCCACTCCTACCATTCTTAAACTCTGCCTAGCAAAAGGAATTAGCCAAAACGCTCATACTGCGCCAATGCAGGACGGTTTTGTTTGACACATTGTTGGGTCCATTTTCTGAGCTCATATCAGTGGGGCCAGAAGAATTCCAGGGAGTGCTGGGAGGAAGTTATTCGTGTTCGTCAGAGCAAATATGAGGTTCCTGACTCTTCACTTTGTGAGGACGAGGGATGTTGAGCCATTCCGCACTGTTTTGAGGTGTTTCGCTTCTACGTTGTTTGGCCGAATTTGGCCCCATGGATAAAGCTTCCTCGTTCTCAACGAAGACAAAACATAAATATATGATCCTTTCAACCGCCGTGTAGCCCGAAAGGTGTACTACAGATTCGTTAGAAAAACGGGGAGGTTTGGTGGTATATTGATCCCGTAATCGCGCGCGCACTCTGATTGTTTCGCTTCCCGGTTAATTACTGTAGTCGTAGTCTCGCTTGATATTAGTTGGGAACTGCTGAATGAATCAACTCAAGAAGGCAGCAAGTGCGAAGGACATACTGAAAATGTAGTTTCGGCTTTGGGCCAGTTGAAAGTAACCGAACAATGCCGAGTGCCGAGCTCGCGGAGTTCCAAAAAGCACCGCCACAAGCACGTGCGTCGTTCCTTGTCCTCACCGGTCGTGAGCATCGAAAAAACAGAAGAAGTAACCGGTAAGGTTATAAAACATACAACCCGGTTCTCGACTGACTTCTGTAGTCTTCACAAACTGGCACGCCAGCACGATGACGCCTCGTACTGGGAATGAATCCGACCCCTCTGCCACTGGTGCCGCCGAGGCTACTGCCAGCGAGAGAGCGGCCGATCGTGCTTGCGTCGAAGGATTAGAGGTCCAAATTCTGGAGCCACAACATACCCTCGGCGCCCTGCAACAGGAGAAGGATTTGGTGCAGGGCCGCCTCGACGTTTACAGATATCCAGTCCTGACGCTACCCAACGAAATCGTATCGGAAATCTTCATCCACTTCCTTCCAATCTACCCACACCGCTCTCCGTTAATCGGCCCTCGTTCGCCCGCTCTCTTGGGGCAGATCTGCCGCAAATGGAGGGACATCGCGCTGTCCACCCCCGAGCTGTGGAGAGCGGTCAGATTGACTTTGAGCAAGAAAAGGAGACTCGAGCAGCAGTTGCACCTTCTCGAAAGCTCTTTGGAACGTTCCGGATCCGGTCGGCTTTCGATTGAGCTGTGCCTCAAATCCGGCGATGCGGACTCCGACACATGGGAGCTGCCTTTTCTCCAGGCAATCACACGTCACTGTGCGCGTTGGGAACATTTGAAACTACACACATCACCAAAGTCTCTCTCCTCCATTGGGGGCCCACTCCCTTTGCTCCGGCGCTTCCGAATCGGCGTGTATTCCTATGTCCGGAAATCCTCAACCTCCGCATTTCTTATGGCGCCACTCTTGTCCACGGTTCACATGCACACATATCACTATTCTCTCTTCAGCATCTTGCCCTGGTCTCAGTTGACAGTCCTCACTGCGAAATGGATCACGGGGCGCGACTTCACGCATGTTTTGAGCCAAGCAGTCAATCTCGTTTTCTGCCAGTTCACTCTCTATGATCTTAGCATTGAACAGCAACCGAGGTATCATTTTCCAATCCCTTCCTGTCTGGGTATATTCAATTAACCACGTTTTCAGGGTTGTGGTCCTCCCTTCCCTGGAAACCCTCATTTTGTCCGAGTTCTTGCATTCGACTCCTCGGTTGAAAGGTCTGGAACTGCTGACCCTCCCGGCTCTACGCAGGCTCCAGATCGCAGAGCCGTTCCTTCAGCCGGATCCAATCGGTACACTCGTGTCCCTGGTATCAAGATCGGGATGCATGTTACAGGAACTATGCATCACCGGCTCGAGCCTGCCCGGTGATATGTACCAGACAGCGCTCCCCTCCATAGCGTCGTTTATTTTCAACGGTCAACTGGATCTCGATGATCTCGATGACGTGTCGTCTGGGAAGTGGGATAGCGTCAGTGAGGATGGCAGCGGAGACTCGGGCTCGGAGACAGATTCGGAGAGCGACGAAGAATCGAGCGAAGAGTCGAATTAACTCAAGTGTGCTGCGTTGTGTCTGCATTGCTCCCCTTCAAAATACCATTTTACGTTATCTCCGCTCATCTCTTTTTAAGAGTCGTTTCAAGAGAGAAAATGACCTTGGCCAATACTATAATACTTCCGCGTCAATAATCTTACACGCCACTGGCTCGTTTGGGGACTTAGTGCTCGCCACATTTTTTTGCCACATGCAGGCTGGCAACGAGCCTAGGGTCGGGAGTAGATCGAAATCGGACCCACATCTCCACCAATCGTCCAGTGCGTCACCAATAACTCATCTTTATCGAAGGAATAGAGAGGGCCGACGTCGGCCGAGCATCGGCCGATCAGCCTTGCCCCTGCAAATTCCCGGCCAATTTTTTTCTCTTGAATTTTCATTCAAACTACTCGTTCTCGCCCATTGAAAATGTGGGCAGACCCAGTGGGACAGGAGACTAGATATAATGTACATACATATCTCTATTTTAATGCCAATGGACATATTCAGTCGGGGAAAAAGGAAAGGGTAGGTAGGTAAGGAAACGCGTCGAAATTGGAAGGAGAATGCGCGTCGTCGTTCGGGATGAGGGAGGATGTCGCGGACAAGCCGCTGGTGGATCTGTAGGGGAGCGGTGCGCGCGACTGGGGGCGTGGGTCGAGAGCACAGGGAGAGACGACGTCTTTCGAATCCCGTGCGCGGTCGAGGCGAGCTCGGGCTGGGCCGCGTGACATGCGTGCTGCCCACTCGCGGCGCCGCCGTCGCGCCAAGTGCGGTAGTGACGGTCTTTTTAAGGGGGTGCGCGACGACGGCGGCGCGGGCGATTGTAAACGGCTGCCACAGGTGCTGGGCAAGCCGGAGGTAGTCGGGTTGGATTGGGGACGCGGTCAGGTGCACGCGTCGTGCATTGCGGGTGGTCCTTCGCGGTGGAGGGTGACGGCGCGCGGGATGGGACGGCGGCGGCGTGTGCGATGGGGAACGGTCGTCGCGGCGGCTGGGCACGCCGGTGGTGGTGTACGGCGTGCTGGGGACGCGTCCGCGCGCGCGCGTCAAGTGATGAGAGTGGGACTGCGCGGAAGATGGTCGCCGCGCAACGAAGGCGGCATGGGCGATGGAAAACTATCGCCGCCGTGGCTCAGGTCGCTGATGGTGCCCGTGGTGTTGGCGGTGCACGGCAAACAGAGGCTTCGAGAGACAAGGGTAGTTGCTCGCGCGGGAGAAGGCGAAGATCGAGTCGTGCGCGATGGGGAACAGGAGCGGCGGGTGCCACGCATGGGGGAGGTCGTGCGAGAGGTACTGGTGATCGTGGCAGGGATAGGCGTCGAGCGCTGAGTGCGCCGAAGATGGTCGAGGCGCGCGAGGAGGCGATGGAGGTGACATGGCTAACGAGGAATGCCAGCGTCGACGGCGCACGTGCGGCCGACGGTGCGGGCCGTGTCTTGTGTGCGCGCAGGCGTGGCGTGGAGCGCGTGAGCGTAGTACAGGGTCGGAAATGCTATAGTGGGTGGGTCCGGTGACTTGGACGTCGCCGCAGTCGCGTAGCACATCGGGCGCGCGGCTATCGCCGTCGTAGTCGCTCGCGCGGGTGGTACGGCGTTTGAAGAGGGCCGATTTATACGCGAATTCGGGCAGCGGAGGTGCCGTACTACAAACGACAGTCCACACCATCCAGGAGTACGGTGTCCGAAAATGACTTGAGCCTTGAGGGCTAGAAGAAGGGCCAAAGAGTCACGGAGTTCCTTGCCACGGCAGCAAGTCACGTTCCGTGTGGAATGATCGCCAGCCAATGGCAATCTGGTTGGACAGATACTTATATTGACTCGGAGGTGACAGTTGCAATTTTCTCATGACATCGGAAATGACCCCCAATTCACGCGCAAGATCCTCGTCCCGGCTCACAGAGATTCCGTCTCGCAACCGTGACTTCAACAAATTTCTCGCCGAGTCGCCAGTGCTACTCCAAAAAAAACTCGGGCGTGGGGATGAATTCCGATATGTGCTGCTAGATCCAATGTCCTGTAAACTCATGGCGGTGATAGAACCTGGGTCTTGCGGGCCTCAGCTGATAAGCTCACGGCATGTATATATCTCACCGCACATCGCACACTCTCTTGCACCACCACCCATCTCCTTCGCGCACATACCTCGCCATGAGCTCTGCAACTGTTCTCATTGCTGCGATCGTCACCGTGGCATTGTATCGGGTCCTCCATCGCAAGAGCGGCATCGAGAATATCCCTGGTCCACCCTCACCGTCGTGGATATTCGGTCGGCGAAGCGTCCTATTACGACTGTACCTGCCTAATGGAACCATTTATCCAGGCAATATGCTGCAGCTGCTCCTGCCCCCAAGTTACGGCGACTACGAATTCACCTGGCTGAAACTGTACGGACCGATCTATCGCCTCAAGGAATGTTTCGGGGTGAGCTCGGTCCACCGATGTCGGTTTATAACTTCACGCCCCCCGCAGCAAGACCGCTTGATGGTCTCCGACCCGCTTGCATTTCAATACATTTTGAACAGCGCGCAGTTCGTGCATGGGCCAATCGCAGAAAATTTTGTACATTTGCTCTATGGGAAGAGAAGCGTCTCGGCGGTGAGAGGTATGTATTCGTACTGCATGTACACGTTAACTTACGATAGTACTGGGATGCTGAGCGTGATAACACCATAGGAGACGCCCACAAACGGCTCCGCGCTGCACTGAACACTGGGTTTACCGCTGCCGCTGTGAAGAATTACCGGCCCATTTTCGAAAAGATGGCACAGGCGGTGACAATATTTGACTGTCCATTTACTCCGGTTCCTCATCACACCTTTTGCATCTCTAGTTGACAGAGCAGTTGGAACAATCCTCTGCATCGTCGATCAATATCTCCCCTCTGCTCAGCACCGCGACTCTGGGCGCAATTAGCGAAGGTATGGTATACGTATGCTGTAACTATAGTCGACATTTGTTCTGACGATTATACAGCCGTCCTCGGCTGTTCGACCCAAGATTTAGGAGAGGAATTCGTGGCGAATAACTGCCAGATAGTGTGAGGGATATTTTGGGTCCAACAGCTCCTTTCATGACGGCCGTTCTCCCAGGGTGCTTACCTCCAGTCAATCTGCAGCACAGATTCTAGCCAATGCCCTCGGCGTACTCTTGCCCACTTCGGTCTTCAACGCGGCGGTTTATCTTCCGACTAGCGCATTCAGGGCCATCCGCAAGGCAAAATATCTTGCGGAGGATCTTGGGCGTCGGGTCGTACGGGAGAAGATGGATGCGGCGCGGCAGGGGCTGGAGATTGACAGCGATGTTTATGGCCAGCTTCGTGAGTTTCTGTTCGTCCTTCGCCCGTCCGATTGACAGAAATCTCTCAGTCAATCCCGTCCAGTCAGACAGCACGAAGAAAGGGATGAGCGAGGAGGCGATCGTGGCTCAGACTGCGGTCATTCTCACTGCGGGCCAAGATACCACGGTGGCCAATTTACTTCCTGCTTTCGGTCGTAGTATTTCCTAAACGCCGTTCCGTATTTAGGCAAATACATTGGCGTTCGGGTTGGTGGAGCTCGCCAGGCATCCCCATCTCCAGGATCAACTGCGCGCCGAAATCCAGTCCAATCTTGGAGCCAATCCCCACAATGTCCCATACGATAGCATGCCCCTACTCAATGCATTCATCAAGGTGCGGTAGCCGTCTTTTGGGCGCGAGAGTCGGTGATGTAAGCTGACCTGCGGTCACGATGTGTAGGAGACGCTCCGACTCTATCCGGCGTTGGCTCTTGAGGACCGTGTCGCCCTCGCAGACGCGGTCATTCCTATAACGGAGAACATCAAAACCACAACGGAAGAAGTCATTACGCAGATCCCCGTTCGCAAGGGCCAGCTTGTGACATTGGCGATTGCTTCATTCCAAAGGTGCATCCCTGCTCTGCATTAGACTTAGACTCCCCCTGTTGATTTATATGTCTTAGACTTGAGTCCTTCTGGGGCGCTGATTCGCATGAGTTTAAGCCCCAGCGATGGCTTGAAGGGTCACCCTACAAGGGCGAAACCAGTGTAGGGCCATACGCTAACCTGTCCGTGGATTTCCTTGTTTGTTTCCCTTGCGACATCATAGTTGAGCCGATCAATTTAGGTTGAGCTTTTTAGGCGGCCCGCGCACCTGTCTGGGGTGAGATCTCTGGGAACCTCAACTCAATTTACTGACAGTCTGTTTGACGCAGCTGGCGTTTTGCGTGAGTCGTTCGTTCATTAACGGCATTGATTGATTGATTTACCTCGAGGTGAGCAGGATATTAGAGATGCAGGTGCTCATATGCGAGCTTGTCGGCAAATTCTCTTTCACTCTGCCCAAGGATGACCCCGTCCTGCTGCGGTCTGCCACCGTTCTCTCGCCTGCCATGTCCAATGGGGAGAAAGGCGCCCCGCTTTGCGTTACGCGAATCTTGTAGGGGGTCCCGCAGTGGGAGCGATGATTGCGATCTGTACATTGTTCACATATTTTTGTGTTCTCATTCTGCTAGCAAGATTTTAGATACACGTCTGTTGATCATGCACCTCACTTTTTTTTACCTTCTTTTCGGTCCTGAGAAAATCTAGGGTTTTTAGTCAAGCTCCCTCACCGCCCACCGTGTGCCCGCCCTACTCCCTCAACCGCATACAAACTCTTGGGCTTCTGTGCACACAGGTGTACGAGGGTGCTGAATCAAAAATTACATTTTTCTCATGCGGCGGAGTTTAGGTACTGTACTATTTAGACCAAGTGTTCACATAACGCGTAACTGCCGATTTTTTCAAGGCTTCTAAAAATCGCGAAAAATCAAAAGAAAATTTATCGGCCATCTTTGGTGATCGAAAAAATTCAAAATTTGTGAACACTTGGTCTGAATAGTACAGTAATCAATAACTGAAGTGGGAGACACTGACTTTTTGGAGAAGATGATTATCCTCACCCACTCGATGCAGTTTTGGCACGCCGACATCCGTCGCGGAAGTAAGCCATCCTACATGACTTGTTGAGAATCCCGGAATTGCCATGAATCACTTCAAGTGGTCAAGCGGTAAACACTCACACAAGAACTCGATACAGCTTTTTGACCACCCTTTAGAAGGAAGAACGAGCGATGACAATGATCGAGTGGACTACATGGTTTCATGGGGAGGGGGTCCATTGTAGGGAATCGCAATGGACGAGTTCAAAGCAGCGGCCTCTTGCTAAAATTGCATGCATGCAGAGCGCAGGTTGAGTTTTTAAGTACACATAGCTTGTAGATTTATTCCTGGCTCTGACCCTCGGCCGGATTTTGCTGTTGATGGTTTTTCACCCTGGACCTCAATGATCCTGACAATGACTCCTTAGGGAAATCCCGTCGCATTCCACCGCCGAGGACGAGGATATTTTGCCGTTGGTTCTCGTTATGGCTTACGACCAAGTCACCGCACCGGCGGGATTAACATGGCGGTGATGCGATAACACTGTGGCTCAACCGCGCAGGCGGCGGTCTGTGCCTGAGGCCACCATGAGAGTCCAATTGACATGTGTCTGCGTTGGTGATTGCGTGGGTTGACACTTTGGATGGGCAGATGAGGTAGAATCCCGGGTCGATGATGCTCCGAGCTTCCTGTTAATACAGAGTTCGGCACTCATGGAGAATTCATAAACACGGGGAGTCGACATATATATTCCGGTTTAAATTTCTAGATGATTGTCGGTTGAAGAACCCTTTTTTAGTAATTGGGCGCAGGGGCGGGCCATCTGCCATCGCATCTGGTAGAAGCTTCAGTGCTACTTGCCTTGAGAGTGATATGGAAAGAGGAGTGAAATGATACAGTGAACTATTTCACAAGGTGAAAATCCTCTGGATGCATCTGCACCTGATATCGCCCCGCCAGCAACTTTAAATGTCTGCCATTTGGTGTAGTGAATTTTGGTATACTTCCTCTATCATATAATACTAGCATAAACCCGTGCTACGCACGGCCGTCGGCGATCCGCAATCAAGAATTCGGAAGTCCGGTCGGCAGGAGGACGCAGAACATGTGTGCTTTCAAGCCCTACGCTCTGGAGAACATACGTGCTACCTGTAGGTATGTGCTGGAAAACCGAAGTCTCCCCGAACTCGCAGTATCCAAAAAAAATGCAAGGCTCCCCGAACTCGTAGTACCTGAAAGAAAAAGTTGCTTCCTGCACTCGTAGTACATATCCGAAAGCTTGAGGTCTCCCTGCTCTTGAGGCATTAGCTTAAAGATTAAAGGATCCCATGTACTCAGTTCGTCCTGCACTCATGTGCCGGTGTTGGTACGGGCTCAAAAGATTGAGTTCTTCTGCACTCGTATCTCTGAAAAAATTGAAATCTCCCCACTCGATTCATATTGCACTCGTGTTATCTGAAAATTTTCGGAAAGAATGAAGACTTGTGCAGTCTGGACAATTGAGATCTCCCTGCACCCGTGTTATCTGAAATATTTGAAGTCCCCAAGAAGTCCCCGTGCACCCGTGGTCCGGAAAACATTGAATTCAGTTCGTTCATTGCAGGCAGGCAGGAAGGATCTCATTCGAATTTCATAGTCCAGTCACTCCAGCTAGCTAGGAGCACATGCATTCAGAGAAAATACGCCAAGTGTAGGCAAGCGTGGCAATGATGTATGCAGGATGTAGGTCTCATTTCTTACTGGATCCGGGATGTCGGGTTGTATAAGCTGGTATCTGCTGTCATGGTCGAAATACATATAAACGCACACCAGAGAGCGTGTCGATGGGCGAGGAGGATGTGATTTGGTGTTGAGGAGAGTGAGGTCGTTGTTTGTCCGCACGTGGTCAAAGTCCACGGATAAATCTGATTGGACAGTAGAAGTCCTTAGGTAATCCTTGTCCTTTGTATAAGTAGATGCCTGGTGCCGGTGAACAAGGTCAAACTCGGCCCGTCAACGGCCGAAAAAGGCAAAAACCTGTTCATTAGGGGCAGTCAGAGAAGACGGCTTTGGGCGGTTTGGGGTCGGTTCTGATGGTCAGTTCTGAAGTCGGTTCTGAATTAATTTCTCGTGGGAAAACTGATCAAAACCCAGAACTGACTTGATTTGCAGAACCGCCTCTGCAGGCGGTTCTGCAGGCGGTTTTGAATTAAAACTTGGTTCTGGTTCTGCCGTTAGCTTTTCCTTTGTGACTACTTTAACCACTTTGCTGAAAAATATACAGTCCTTAACAGGGAAACGCAACGATCAGACGGTTTCATAGATATTTATGCCAAATCCCATGCAAAGTACTCGGTCCAAATTGTATTCTGGATCGGATTGATATCTAGTCCATGGCACAATTTACCTTTGGGGGCAACATTGAGTAGGTGTCCAGAACGAAGCAAATCTTTCCGGGACCCCAAATATGCCCAAACAACGTAGAAGCGCAGCATTTCGATGTGATCAATTGTAGTTCTGGGGGTATGCTTTTTGGTGGTTTAACCCACATATCTGTAATCAGGGATGCTGAAAACCCCCAATGCAACAAAATTTTCATATGCCAGCACTGTGAACACAGAAAGAGGGAAAGGTCTGGTAGTTGGGATCAAAGACTGTGAAATGCGGCCACAAACATCGCAATTTTGAGGGCTTCACAGGAGCTTTTCGCACAAATCCTGTTGTGGACAGGATGATACAATACTTCACTATACTCGTAGAAATTTTGAACCTAGTCGGAACCCTCAAAAGTATGTAATTTCTAGTGTTGTGCTTCCCTGTTAAAGACTGTATATCCTGATCATTGATCCCAGTCCATCATCGCTCCCGCCTCCCGCCTCTTCCATATCATCCAAGAAAGCTGCTGCAACCTCAGCCAAAGCCCAGGCAGCAGCCCTCATTGCGGCATCTGAAGCTCGAGACTCCGAAGCTGCGGACAAGCCCCCAAAGCGCAAGCCTGGCCGTCCCAAGAAAAATCCATTGGTGCCACCGCCACCGCCGCCGCCCCAAATCAGAGTCCGAGCTGTTGTCCAAGTCAACGGGAAAACTGCCATTTTGCTTGGGATTTGCTCGCCGAGCACGGGCCACAGCACAGCGGCGTAGCAAGGCATGGCATTCACATCCTTTGTGGGAATGTACGACTTGAGGAGCTTGGTGGCATGCTCAGTGTGTCGTGTAGCGGCGGGCATGAGTGTATAGCCATAAGAGATATAATAAATGAGTTAGTAAGAAATTGTTACCAGCTATAGTCAAAACAAGGGAACCGTACTCAGAACCGACCCAGAACCGCTTTTCAAATGGGTCGGTCAAAACTCAGGCCGGTTATCACACGGTTCTGATGAAGATATCAGAACCAACCCTCAGAACCAACCAAAACCGCCTAATTGTTTTTTACTCTGACTGCCCCTATTAGCGCATCAATAGCGCACTCAAGTTGAACAGACCAAGCAGGGCAAAGGGAAAACTCGCGATATGCAGATACCTCGGGTTAGCTGCCTTAGGGTCTTGAGGAAGCAGTTGAGCTGATATCTTTGACCGACTGCGGCGCTGACTCGGAGTGGCACTTTGTTTTACTCATTTCACTACACAAACCAGTCATATCGGCCGATTGTAATCAGAAACGCGCTCTCGATATTGGACACGTAGTTACGCACTGTCGGGTAACCACTGGCAAGTCTCAGGTTTCCGATCCGACAAGTCAAGAGTTAGCATGCCACATGCGCCTGGCAGTCGGCGTCGGTCCCAAAGCCGCACCGATGTGCTCACTACTCATTTATCAATCGACTAGTGAGTGAAATTAAATCTACTGGATCATTATCACCCACCTGCTGCCTGTCAGCACACGTCATGATCTATGGAACCCCGGAGCACCACGCTTTGGAACAGCTGATTGCATCAAATGCCGGAGTGATGGCCGCTGACAACCTAACTCGGAAGTAGCGTCAAAATGCATCTCTCCCAGGCTCTCCCCCTCTGTTTCTCCTCTACATTAGTTCCTGGCTCAGCCAAAAAAAAACATGGAATTTCACCTCCCGATCCTTTGAGAGTAATGAAAACGCTGCAGGGAGATTTTCGCCATGATTTGTCAGGATGAAAAAAGGACACACACAATCGCAGACCGAGACGGGCATGAGAAAGTTCCGGGAGAACATTGGAACCATTTGAATTATGTTTGACCTCCTGAATGTTGAGCTAGCTAATCTTTGCATTTTTTAAAGGTGCCCGAGATGCCCGAGTATAGCATTAATGGTCAGTACAAGGCCTGGGGCCTCGAAAAACAATCATCGAGATAATTTTGTTGATTCCTGCTTCATATAACCTTGTGGTACCGTGAAATATTTCAGCTCAATTTCTTGTAATGTCCACCAATCTAGTCTGAAGACACACATGTGGCTCAACAACCTGAAACTAAGCTTTGATTCCAGATATCTGGGGGGCATCCTATTTCTCCTGAATTATCCGCATACAACCCACCCGTGCATTGCAACAAATATGGCTTGTAAGAACAGCAGAATGGTTCCGGCCTGAATTTCACAGTGACCGAGAGAAATCATCTGAAAAAATCGGAATCACCTCCAGAAATCTGGTGAAGCTCCAGCTCATTAATTTTGGTCATTGAATTGCCCCCGTTTTAATCTCAGGAAAGCAGTTTTGCCAGTTAAGGACTATCCAATCCTCCATTCCCCAGATTCTAATCCAGTATCTGCCTGATATTTTGGGTCCGGGGATACTGTATTTGTCGGAAAGTGGTGTTCGCAGTCTGAAAATGTATACGATGCATACTGTACAGTATGGAATTGCTTTTACCTTGACCGAGTTCCCGGCATAACCACGGCCATCACTCAAGTACTGATTGCATCACTCGTTTCAAAGCGTGGTGCTCCGGGTTTCCATAGTGATCCGCCTGATGTTGTCTTCCATGGCATATCGACACCAAAAGAAAAGATGGAGGCTATGAGCTTCATGGACCGGCGCTCACAGACGTCAGTCATTCGCCCAAACCTCGAGGCGCTGAGGACCAGAGAAGTGGTACTGGGCTGAGGGAGAAGGTATAAAAGGAAGGGAAAGAAGACCACCGAAGAATCATTCGTTTCTGCTCCTTCGTTCTCGCTCCTCATCCTTGTTCGGCCAGGTCGCCCAGTCCACAATCTTTTTTACACTTCGTTTGTATTCTCAGGGTCGGCCTTACTTTCTTGACGAAGCACGTAAGTGTTTTGGTGTTCTATCCAAAAAAAATCCTGCTCACAATTATTGAACTGGCAGTTTGAAAACCCTCCTAAACACAATCATCATGTTCGCTAAATTTGCCGCTTCCTTCGTTACCCTGTCCGCTCTCGGTGCCGGCGTGATGTCGAGCCCTGTGGCCTACAAGTCCAGCAATGCCCTTGGTATGTCTCTCTCAACCTGGCGAGATGGTGACTACCACTTATACCATATGACAGTTGCCCGCGGTGGTCCTTCCTTCAACAGCTGGGGTGGATTCAGCTCGCTCGACAACTTTGACAACTTTTATGGCGCGGACGACTTTTCCCACTCCCATAACTTCAACCAGGTCGTCGTAAAGCAGGATTCGTCATTGGTCTGCCACTCCGAGGTTTTTGTTTTCTTCCGCACCAAAAGAATGAGCTTACACCTTCTTCAGACAATCACTATCGTCCAGCAGCGGCTGGCGGTGCTCCAGGAGATGGCCAAGAAGTTTGTTACACTTTCCCGCTGCAAACATGATCTCATGGGGATTTTCTTTGAACAGGATCATCACCGAGCAAATCTGCGAAGTTGAGACTCAGACCATCGTCTTCCAGCAATACTACTCGTCCCTCGGCGGGTTCAGCCACGACCTTACTCGCAGCTCCGGGCGCTCTGTGTGTTCAACTTCTGTGAACTATCCAGGGTTATAACTGAATTTCTTTCTCTTAGGCCGGTTATGACAACTCCGTCGTTTCTCACTACGGAGACTTCTACAACTCCGACGGATCCTTGAGCAACTACGACTTCGGATTCAGCGGGAGCGATATTGGGTCGAACTACTACGTCCCCACCAGCAACTGGGTGGACAGCTCGTCTCCCAGCTCCGTTGGAAATGCCTACCAATGTGCGCAGGCTGCGGCGTTCTACTACTGAGAGGCGCGAATGGTTGAGACTGTTATTTGTCGTGTTTGCACATGATACCGGGATGGTGAAGGGCTTTAACATATTTCTCGTATAATGGGCAACTCTTAGAATCAGATTCCCCAACGGGGCCATTTTTTTTGTCTATACCACGAATGCACGTTGCATTTTTTTCTGCCAGTGGATCGTTGTGATTATCCGGCGCGAACACAAACGGGGTTTAAAACCCCAAACACTCTGATATGTGATGTCCGCCTCAGGATGTTGCTCGGATCGAGCATGGGAGCTTCATCCCCGACTAGGGAGATTTATTTCAACGGCCTATCAGACGCACAGCAAAGCATAGGTAACCTGAGAGACAACGGCATCATTTGGAGATAATCATGATTTACTTGAGAGTTACCTCCAACATTGCATGAAACATAGTACTAGTGCTGAAAAATATTGGGTCCTAGTTTCGGCAGGAAAGTAACCGAACGATGCCGAGTGCCGAGCTGGCAAAAGCACCGCCACCGTGCTTCCTCGACCCTTCCCTCGACCATCGAAAAAGAGAAATAAGTAAGCGATAAGGTTATAAAACATACAAACCGGTTCTCGGCTGACTTCTAGAGTCTTCGCACACTAGCGCATCAGCACGATGACGCCTCACACTGAGAGCGACCCCTCTGCCACTGCCACCGAGTCTACTGCCAGCGAGAGAGTGGCCGATCGTGCTCGCATCGAAGGGCTAGATGTGCGCATTAAAGGAATGGAGACCCAAATTCTGGAGCTGCAACATGCTGTCGGCGCTCCGCAACAGGAGAAGGATTCCGTGCAGGGACACCTCGACGCCTACAGATATCCAGTCCTGACGCTACCCAACGAAATCATGTCGGAAATCTTCGTCCACTTCCTTCCAGTCTACCCATACCGCTCTCCGTTAATCGGCCCTCGTTCGCCCGCTCTCCTGGCCCAGATATGCCGCAAATGGAGGGACATCGCGCTGTCCACCCCCGAGCTGTGGAGAGCGGTCAAATTGACTTTGTACAAGAAGAGGCGATTCGAGCAGCAGTTGCACCTTCTCGAAAGCTATTTGGAACGTTCCGGCTCCTGTCCGCTTTCGATTGAGCTGTGGTCCAACTTCAGCGATTTGGACCCCCCCACATGGGAGCTGCCTTTTCTCAGGACAATTGCACGTCACTGTGTGCGTTGGGAGCATTTGAAACTACAGATGTCATCAAATTCTCTCTCCTCCATTGAGGGCCCAATCCCTTTGCTCCGGTCCTTCCAAATCGGCGCGGATGCCTATGATTCCTCAACCTCCGCATTTCTTATGGCACCACTCTTGTTCAGGGTTCATATGGATTCATATCTCAATTCATATCTGAGCATCTTCCCCTGGTCTCAGTTGACAGTGCTCACCATGGAATGCATCGCGGGGCACCAGCTCATGGATCTTTTTGAGCTGTGCAGTCAACCTCGTTTTCTGCGAGGCCGGTTTCTATGAATGTTGGCCAGCAACCGAGGTATTATTTTCCAATCCCTTCATGTACAGATATATTCAATTGATCATATTTTCAGGGAGGATGTGGTGCTCCCTTACCTGGAAACTCTTGTGCTATTCAACAGGCGCTCTGAGCCTCCTCAAATGAGATGTTTGGATATGTTAACCCTTCCAGCTCTTCGCAGGCTTCAGGTCGAAGAAATTCTTCTTCAGGAGGATCCAACCGCCACACTCGTATCATTGGTATCACGATCACAATGCAACTTACAGGAGTTTTATATCACCGACTCTCACCTAGTACCCAAAGCCATGTACCGGACAGCGCTCCCATCCGTTGCGTCTGTTATTTTCGACGGTAAACTGGATCTTGATGATCTCGATGGCATGTTGTTTGGGCAGTGGGATTACGACAATGAGGACGGCAGCGGAGACTCGGACTCGGAGATAGGTTCGGAGGGTGACGAAGAATCGAGCAACGAGTCGGATTAGCAGGTATCTTGCATGATGTCTTTGCATCACAATATAATTTTATATTCTCTCCGCTCATCGTCGTGTCGAGAAATTAGCCTTGTGGATGGCCACTATAATACTTCCGCGCCAATCATATCTCAGGACCAGGGAATCTTTACATTTCTCCCAATTATCTGTTCTACCGACAAGCCATCACCGCTTCCCACCATCCCTGTCGTCGTCTCGCTCATCATTCGCGTTCGCGTCGTTATCCTCATCTTAGGCCGACGATCGTTCATACCCACTGTTCCTCGTATTTACGGAAACTACCGTTTATCTCAGTTGGAGTAAGTAGTGGCATGGCTCTCCCGTAACTGGAACCGCTCAGCTTATTGTATCACTCGGATCCATTGGGGTCGTTCTTCAAGTTGCATTTAACGTTCGGCTATCGGATGCCTACAAGTCCTTCAACGAGCGCCGTTGACTACTTGAATCGTTGATGGCAAGATCACGATGCGGTTTGTATCCTGAATCTACCCAGTGATCTATTAAGCATTCCCAAGTGGTTTTTGAACATAAGCTGGATGTCGGCGATATTTTGCAGGCGGGAGGAGACGGACAGCGGAGGAACGGCGTCGGATGGCGAATACGGACGGGGATTGCGAGTCGTCGGAAGGGCGTGAACGGAAAGAACCTACACCTAAATAATGCCATGCTCGCCGACACTCAACCTTTCTGTAATCGAATGTTCTTTAGTTCTCTCGTTTTACCATGCCCATTGACATGCCATTCAATACAACATGTTCACTATCAAATCAAGTATGAAAATTTGAACTTCAGTAAAGGGAGAACAAATGGGAAATGGGAAAACCGGGATCAAGACCGGGATCAAGGACCGGGATCACGACCGGGGATGATGTGATCAGTGATCGAATGACATGCCGATCTCTCGGCACTACCTCGAAGCAATGCCCCTAACCGCAACCTCTCCCACATTCCTCCTGGAACCCGACAGTTATGGCCACCATACATACCATAAATGTGTATGAGCACTTCATGTATGTGTATTTGGCCTGAGGGTAAGTAGCACAGACTTTGAAATTACATAGAGCTTGCCGGCAGAGGTACTTTCGTACCCACATCTACAAAACTAAGTGCACTGCTGTCTCAGTCTTCAGATAGACCTGGAGTCTGATTTTTATCTTCTGAAAGTATGGCACCGCAAAGACCTTAGGGGAGGCGGCAGGTTTGCGGCAAGTGCAGTTTGATGGATTTAAACTCCGCTTACCCGCCGGCAATGCCGCCGGTCATTGATCCCGGTTTTGATCCCGGTTTTCCCAAAACCCATACTTTCACAGTAAAGGACAAATTCAAAATAAAATAAAACTTTCCGCTGGAAAACCGGGTTCACTATTTTCTTGGGCCCACTTTCGCACCATAAAAGATAGACTCTTCATTTCTTTCTTTCTTTGTTTCTCCCGCAAAGAGTCTGGTTTCTGCCGGGTTGGTCTCCATTAGCGCTGAAGCGCGGTATTGTTTTTCAACCACTGTATGCGCAGAGCGATTCGACTCAATCGTGTTCTCAGGACAGAGCCTCTCCCACCAATGGAAGCTCTACTTTTTTAAATGGACGGAACCGGGAATGCCTGGATCCGTTAACCTTCCGCAAGCTTCAGGGAGAAGGGAGCCTTCGTCAGGAGGGAGGAGCCAACCGGTAGACTCGGATCGTTGTTGCAACTTACAGGCGCTGTGTCACCGGCTCCAACTTCCACGTCGAGCATGGCCGCCGGTGTTATATGTATCAGCGACTCAGCCCTGCCATGAGTCCTTGTCTCGAAAATTGAAATTCGTACAGTAGCGCCTTTGACTTGAAAGATGACTCGAAGAATCGGGATGGTAATAGAGAAAGAGCCTTGTCCGATGTTGACCAACGACAAAGCATCTTGAAACGAAACAACCCTTGGTTGAAGCTCACAAAAGCCGTGTGTGCGAATTGACGCTTGTTTGCCAAAGACGAATGGCCTAAAATCTTCAATCAAGTCGGCAGGAAATCAATTCAGCAGACGTCCTAGACGTGTAAGTGGGAGGGGATACGATTTTCGGAGACAGCCGCAACTCGCCAGATATTCTGGACGTTGGTTTATTCAAGGTGGAGTGGCATTTCCGGGAAGTCGTTCAACCAGCGCCGGTGACTACTTGAGTCGCTGATGGCAATTTAAAGGTCACGGTGCGAATTGCGAGCTAAGCGTTGAACCCGACCCTGCCCGATCTATACCGGGAGCATTCCCAAGTGTTTTTTGAACATGGGCTGGATATCGGCGATATTATGCAGGCAGGAGGAGACGGACAGCGGAGGAGGAACAGAGTCGGATGGCGGAGAAGAAGAATCGAATACGGATGGAGTCCTAGACCGGAAATCCCAACCTTTCTGTAATCAAATGTTCTTTAGTTCTCTCTGTCGGAAAAATCGAAAACGCCGAACATGGGCCTATAAGGTCAAATCAGACCATCAGGTTTGGATGGCACTTATAAGGTTCAGGAACCCCCGGAAAAAGGCTTGTCAGCCTGACGGGCCTGATAAGGGCATTTTTCGCAAAAGGCTTCAATCATCCTCTTCAGGTGGTCTGTATTTATTTACTGTATCAACTTGATATCTCCCAAGTGTTTCTTACAATCTAACACTATGTCTGATATTCAACTAGTATATACAAAGAAGTACTACGAAATTACTTCTCAACAAGACTGGCTCGTGTTGGAAGGGCACCAATCGAGTTTTGCACCTTGTTCGGCCCACCGGTTCACCCTTGTCCTGTCTCAATTAAGACCGTTTGACTTTGCGATTTCATTGTTTTGCCAATGCATCTGGGCGCCGGATTCACATCGAAAGGTTGTTTACAACACTTGGGTTCATTTTTTTTTTCTTTCTTGGGAGGGGGGAGCTGACAGAGGCTGACCGGCCCTGATATGTTTGACCGTTTAACCTGATACGGTCTGATCAGGCCTTACAAGTCCGTCAGGTCGCGTCAGCCCTTGATAAGGTAAAATCGATTTTTCCGACAATTCGTTTTACCATGCCCATGCCATTCAATACATTACTAGTATGAAATCAAGTTTGAACTTCAATGAAGGACTTCGAAATCAAACTTACTGCGGCAATCATTGAGTTTTTAACTCACCGCTGGAAGATCGCGCTGGCTAGTAGAACCGGGTTAGCCATCTTCCAGGGCCAACGCGTAGGTGGGGCAAAATCACGGAAAATAAAAATGGCCGTAAAATCTGATGGGCTCTTTGTTGCTTTGCTTCTCTTTCTACCACAAAGAGTCTAGCTTCTGCCGGGTTGGTTTCCATTGGCTGAAGCGTGGTATTTTTCTTCAAACACTCTATGCGCAGATATGTTTAATAAATCGTGTTCTCGGGACAGAGGCGACGCTCCCCACCTTGAAGCATGTCGGAAAAATCCTACATTAGTGGCAACGCCTCGTATCCGGTTCGAAGTGGTTTCAAGGTCTTAATATTTAAGCGGCTTGCAACACTTGGGGTAACTCCATTAACCGGTGCCAAGCCAGCCTCTGGGTCTCAAGCCCTTCCAAAATTTCTTTAAATAAAAGGCTCTCTCACTCCCGTTCTCTTCAGGAGGGTACTACAGTCTTAATTAGGCATTCCAGAGCAGTCAGTAGGTACTACTAGTGAGCCAGCAATAGTGGCGGTAATTTACTTAAGTTACAATAAGTGGTCGAAGTAAGTATTCAACGCGCACATACAGGTGTGGGCTATTTTCAGAGGGCATGAACAGAGTTATGTACCTTGCTCCAGCCACCGGGTTCGCTCCACTCTGCTCCACACGGCTCGGCTAAGCGCTGCGAAGCCGTCTCAACCGCGCAGCCGCTGTCAACGTCTTGGGACCGGTTGCAAGTCACGCGTCAGTGGCTTCAAACCAGTTGAAATTCCACAAAAGCCAACAATCCGAGCCAATCCGTTGCAACCGATTTAGGGTTTTTCCAACACACCTATTTTTTTTTCAACAATAGCACTGCGGATGGGTCGCGGGAATACCCGGATCGTTAAAAGCCTCCTTCAGGTCAGAGAAAGCCTTCATCTGCAGGGCCTAACCGCTTGTTGGTCTTACGAGGACATTAAGGTCGTTCATGGTTCCCCTTTTCTTTCCCTCTTTCACTCCCTTTTTCCTTCCCTTTTCTGTGTTTGCTTCCCTTTTTCCACTGAACATGACAGAACCTGAGGAGCAGCTTGTTGCTTGGAGTCCGGTAGTCATCCCTTAGTCCCCCATTGGATGTCTATTGATTTCAACCTGAGCATTCCACAGATCTGTAACCTAGTCTACATAGAATGAAGAAAAGGAGAGAAAAAGGGATGAAAAAAGGGAGTCTCGGACCAGGGTGTTCACAGTTCCCTTTTTCCGTCCCTTTTTCTTCTCTTTTTTTCTCCCTTTTTTCTGCCGTTTCATCTTGTTCAAATTTTTACTCAGTTTTCTTTTCCCTTTTCAACTCTTTTTACACCCCTGAGTTGAAAAGGGAAAAAATCCTGGCCAAAAACCAAGCCAAGCTCAAGATCCAAGAAAAAAGGGAGAATAAAAAGGAAGAAAAAAGGGAACTGTGAACGACCCTATTGCAGCTGTGCATCGCCAACTCCGAGTCGGGCATTTCCAGCAGCGACGTGTATCAGCCCTGCCATTCCTTGTGTCGAAATTCGTAATGGCGCTTGAATGGCGCCTTTGACTTGAAAGATGAGGAGAAAGTCTGCAACGAGACCACGTCTTGCTTTGAAGAAAGCAAGACGAAACAACTTGAACCTTTAGTTGAGCTGACAAAAGCCATGCGTGCGAATTGACGCCTGTCTACCGGCGCCAAAGGCTGATGGACGCTTGGGCCGGGCGCCTAGATCTCTGAATTTATTTTTATTTTTCGTGCATCCTGTGGTCAATGAGCGCGCCCCGCGCCCCATGGATTCTCGCCGACGTACGTCTCCTCCGACTCCCATGTCCACCGCTCAAGTCGCTTTTTCGCCTTGCCACCCGCCCTCGCTCGTCGATTCGCACTTGCTCTTTGACTCACACTCGGACTCGCACCTGACTCGCACGACGCCCGCCACAGCCTCGAGGCGCTCGCGTCCTTCATCGCGAAGCAAAAGGCCCTCCTCGCGCGCACGCAGTCCGACATCAAAGCCCTCTGCCGCCTCCGCAGCGAGGCGGTAGCCGATGCCGCTGGGCTCGCCGCGCAGGTGCGTCTTTTCTTCCCTCTTCCCGTCCTCGTCCTTGTTCTTGTCGCTATCGCTCTTGCCTGCCACTCTCGCGCGGATTACCCGATATTGACTTTGACTTTGACTTTTAGCTGGGCAACAGCGCCTTCCGGCTGAGCCAGCAGGCGGACTGCACGCCCGCGCCCCCCGACATCGACTGGGCGCTCTTCGCGCACAAAGGTGCGGCCTCTTACCCTCTCCCCAAGTTTAAATCAACGCTGATTTGACTATCGCATCAGACCCGACCCCCCTCAGCGCTCTCGCCCTCCCGCGCCCGCGCCTACCCCCGCCTACCGCGCCCTCCGACCTCCAGCAGCTCGTGCGCGCATCCTCGACCCCGTGCTGGCCGTGTACGGCGAGCCCGAGCCGTCGCCGTCTGATGCCCTCACCTCGCCGGCGGACCACAAGAATGCTACTGCGAATGGGAATGGGAAGGACGAGTGTGCGGGGCCGCGGATGCCGCCGCGCGGGCCCTCGGGGCTGTTCACCCGCCGGCCGCGCGTCCGCGTCGACGTCGACACCACTGGCAACCCCAACGCCGATCCCAACGCCGACGGGGGGAGCACGACCGCGATCGACTCGGCGAGCACGCGCGGCACGCGCACGGTGTCGCCGCGGTGCCCCAGCCCGCCGTCCGCGTCCGCGATGGCGATGGAGGTGCAGGGGGAGAGGGACGCGGAGGAGATCCCGATGGCCCTCGCGAAGCCCGTGCGGCGCATCTCGACGAAGCTGCAGCACCAGAACTCGGACTGCGGGGCGCCGCTTGTGACACGGGCGAGGCGGAAGTCGGGGGCTGCTGCGATTCCGAACAACACGAGTACGAATGCGAGTGTGGGCACGCGCACGAGCGCGCGCGCGCAGGGGAGGCAGGTAGCGGCCCCGACACCGACACCCGTAGCGGCAACAGCACCGGCAACGGCACCGAAGCAGCAGAGACTGAAGCTGATCCTGCCTGCGCGATCTGCGCCCGCGCGCGCCTTGCCCGCCGCTTCCCTTCCCGCCCCTCCCGCCAATGTCCGCGCCAAAAAAAACACAGAGGCCCCCTCTCCCGCCGCACTTCCTCGCGTTCGTACCCCCGGGTAAAGATCCTCACGCATCGGGTTCCCCCTTCTCGCGCATTCCCCGTCCCCATCCTCGTCCCCCTCCCGTCCTTTCCTCCCCCCCGTCCCCCCCGTCAAGACCCACGCTGACGCGACGCGACTGCAGGCACCAGAAGATCTCGATCGCGATGGGCGGGCGGCGCACGCCGCGGCAAGTGTCGAGCCGCGTGCAGAAGTACCTACAGAAGCTGAAAAAGTTCGGGGTCGGCGTCGATGGGGGTGCGGGCGATAGCAGATACGCGCGTGTACTCACAGGTGGCGCGTCTCTCGTCCGCGCCTGCCTTTGCCGTGCTTACACGGCACGGCTTTTCCAGCCGTCCACGTCCAGATCGCGCACCATCGCGCGCTCTTGCCGCGCGCGCAGAACGCCCGCGAATCCGCCGGCCGTCGTGCGTGTGCGGCAGGCGTGCCTGCGTTGTCCAATGTTCGCGCAAGTCTGACTCTCGGCGGCGGGGCCTTGCACGGAGAGACTCGCGGCCGCACTGCGTATTCTACCGCCCTTTGTACCCCGCGCGTTCCATCCAATACACAATACACCGCGTCTCCATCCCTCTGTCCTCGCATGCATCTGGACAACGTGTGAGCACTCGGGGTACGGTACCTAGCCGCAGAGGTACGAGTCGCAGCCATCCGCGCTGCGGCGGTCTCATATCGACGGAGTCCTAACTAAATAAGTAGCAAGCAGCGTACCTGCCGAATCAGCCCCCGCGACTCCGCGCGTCCCTGCGTAGTCTGTGAACGGGCACGATACGGCGCACGCGGCTGGCTCGGGACGAGGGGGTTTGTATGTATGTACGTACGATGGCAAAAGACAGGCTGCGGCGTAGCGCAGCGTACGGCCATACGCGCAACCTGCTACGGAGGAATCAGCAACCCACGAGCCGCACGTTTTCGCACTCACCGACAAGTAGCCCACGCTGCGAGATCTTCCACGTCGCGTTCTGCACCCAGCCGCGCGTTGTCCTCGCAGCGGCGGTGATTCGGCGGCGCCTCTAGACTCTACACGTACAGTCAATCCCGGGCCATCGAGCAATTGAAATTTGATGACTTCGCGCTTTCGAAGAGAAGATTGCACGCGCGTATACCCTGAATTCGCAGCGAATAGATTAGCAAAGCAGAAGGCATAGGAGTTGAATGCGGCGAATTATGTACTGCCCGATAAACTGAGTCGATTGAAGAAAGAACAAAAAAAAAGGAATAATCGAACTTACTTACGTTGGGGGCCTCCAAGCTCCGAGTGTTGGGCTTATGCCGGAGGTTGCATATATGCCATACCACTTCAACTCGGAGTCAGATTTAGGTTTGAAAATAATCTTGTCTCCTCGGAATGGTATCATTAATCTTTCAACTCGGAGTCAGATGGTATGGACTTAGAGTCAAAAGTGACTTGCCTTTGAAAATAATCTCGTTCAAGGAATGGTATCAGCTTGAACTCTGAAGAGCCAGTCCGGGCCAACTTCCACGTACGAGACCCAAGTCAGTTAGGGGATGCGTAGTCGTAGTCTCGCTTGATATTGGTTGGGAGCTGCTGAATGAATCAACTCGAGGCAAGACAGCAAGTGCAAAGGACACACTGAAAAATTCAAGGCCATAGTTTCGGCCTTTGAGCCAGTTGGGAAAGTACCGAACGATGCTGAGCCGAGCTCGCGGAGTTTCAAAAAGCATCACCACCTGGACGTCGCATATTGTCCGAGAAAATTCAATAGGACTTGAAGCTTGAAGTTTGTTGGAGGGAGTTGAAGAATCAAGATTAGCGGGCTGTAGTAGACCAATAAACACGACGTCTTTTCTTTCCCTTGTAAGGCGGATGGTAAACGATCGCGAGGAGACTCGGCCATCTTCATGGAAATAGCGCGGACGGACAGCACGGATTCATTCGGCGAGCGAAATGTGGGCGAATATCTCGGTGTCGAAGTCTTGAGGCTGAAGCAAGAGTAGAGGTGCAACTCGGCTGCGTGCCGAAAAATGATATCGATGGACGGCCGTCAGAGATTGAAATTGACTTGGCGTAAAGTCCAAACTCGACCCCATCTATCTGTAATGTGTCATGCAAAAGTTTATTTTAGTTGAGTTAAATTTGTTTGTGAGCCTATAGGCCTGAGCCCTTGTTGCGTTGAATTGAGATGACGAGCAATGTGTTTTTTTAAAAAAAGCCAGAAAAAAGTATTCGACTTGGTCCGAGTGAATTTGATGAATCGTGCGAATAAGGGGGCATTACAAAGTTGAGAAACCAATGGCAAACCAGGAGGTAATGAGAAGGTGCACACTATAATGTGTGCTGGTGTGTCAGGCGCGCGACGATACCAGTAGCCAGATGTCGCGCTGGGTCGTTGGTTGGAAGTGGTCGGATAGGGTCGGATCGGGCCTCAAATGATCGGCAGAAGTCAGCTGAAGGTGGAAGAAGAAAATGTGATGATCAAACCATTCAATTGTTGTGTCAGCTTCCATATCAGTTCTCGCTCTGGCGCTTGGCACTCCAACGCCATGTGCTCCAGGGCATCACTGGAGAGACCTTGACAAGCAAGGTACTTCAAACCAGGTGTGAGCTCAGAGAGGAGAAGCTTTTGCGATCCTTGAGTGCATCAAGATTAGATTAGATTAGTCTATCGCTTCATACGTAATTTCGCGATCGTCGTCCTCGCCGATACGCGTCGCTGATACTCAGCTGGCGACTCGTTCTCACCGCGCTCGCGTGCCAAAGCCGCAGCTGCCATGCGAATTTTATTATCGTCCCAGGTGTTGGGACGCGGGTTGGATCCCGCGTCTGAACCTGCTGGCCTTCCCGCAGCTCTTCGGACTCGATCGATTCGGCTCGATTACGCCGTTTCTTTCCTTTCGACAGCTGTCCGTGATTCATCGCGGCAAACAGATGCTGATTAGTTGCACCCGGAGAATCCGCACTTACTGGATACGGGGACGAGCTGGGCAACGCAGATGAACTTGCGCTACCGCTTGAATCGGATTTTGACGCGGACTTCCCCGCGAGCTGCGCCGGCGGTGACGGTGGGATTACGGCGTGCACAAACTCAACGCTCGAGCGTTTCGGGCGCGATCGATGTGCAACTCCGCTGTCGCGGGCGTCTTCCTCGTCCGATACCGCTTCCACGGTTGCTCGCTGGTTATTGGCGCAGCTTTCGCTGCCGTCTTGCTCATTCCAGAAGTCTTTGTCGCCGCTTCGCGATTTTCTTGCGACCTTGCGGTATCTGTTGAATGTTCTGCAGTGGATACATTGTGTCCAGTGTTTGGCGATTGCTCGTGGCTGGAGAGCGCGGCATCTCTGCCGCTGCGTGTATTAGACAGCGCCGACAATGTCGACGCGAACGGAGATCCGAGCTCGCGAGAGCTGGTCGCCGTGACGTGTAAAGTCAAGGCACACGGGCTTGATCGCCGTGCACCGCCTCTTGATAATCAGACGGAGGATCTCCGTCATCGCCTATCAGCGATCTTGACGGATCTTCCGGCGGCTGCAACGATCCTTGCTGGGCGTCGTTCAGCTCGCCTGATTGCGCGTAGTCCGACGCGGGGTCGGACTTGCACTTGTTCTTCTTATTCTTGTTCTTGCCCATGGTAGTGGGCCGCTAGCAAGAGGTAAAAAGTTTTTTCAAGCTTTGTCGTCTGTCGGCGACAACGTCAATACGTAGAACGTAGGGCTTAAAATAGTGTTAAGGTGCGTTACACCGATCACTAAGTTCACTCTAGGTAAACCAGCACATCTCCAGGGAAGATGTATTGACGGTGTATAGAGTACAAAGTAAAAGGTAAAAGCCCTGCAGAAGCTTTTGCTATCCTTGAGTGCATCAAGATTAGATTAGATTAGTCTATCGCTTCATACGTAACCAAGCGCTCGGCAAAATAGGTCCCGATGTATGGATTAAAGATTGCCTACGATACCCACTCAATTGAATCCGCCTCAACCCGCTCGAAGGCGGTCTGTTTCTCAAACTCCCTCGGCCAACCCATCATAGCCTTCGGAATATACTGTTTCCCCTTATCCGGCCCATTCTCATACGTGCCCTGCATCCTCATCCGTACCGTGCGGTGCACCCTGATCTTGCCACCATGCGTGTCCTTCGCGGGCGGGATCGTGCGCCCGGCGCTGTTGTGGGGGTGCCAGATGTACTGGAACGTGTCATCCACGGCGTTGTACACTGAGGTTTTGGTGAACAGCCACTCCATCGCCTTCCATATCCTGGACTTGAGGACCAACTGGTCGTACAGTGGCGCGAGCGCGTCGCTTGCGTCGAGCTCCTCTTCGCTCATGTTCGGAAGCGCGAGCTCTCGGCGCGCCTCGGGCTCACTGTCCCAGGATGGCAGGAAGCTCTTCGCCCAGGGTACCAACTCCGGGGCCTCGATTGCTCGGATGGTTTGGCTACCCCGCGTGACTGCGTCCACATCCGGCCGTGGGCGCACGTCGGGATAGAGATGCGATGGCTCGATCCCGAGGGTCGCGAGCTCGGTGGCGGAGAAGATCATGCCTGTACGCGCCTTGAAGCACTCGCGGATCATCCAGCGCAACGAGATGTGCGCGAGGTTTGGGCGCGTGTCGTTTAGCACGGAGCCGCCGCCGACGTCTAAGTAAGGAGACAATGTTGTGGAGCATGTGGGCAAGATGGGACGGGGACGTACCACAATGGCAGCCGGCGAACCAGACCTCCTGGACATCAGTGACGACTGAAGGACGATTGTCCCCGTTTGGCTGGGCGTTCGCAGTGACCGCAGGCTTATTAGGCTGGCTCCACATGTTCTGGTTGAACTTGGCCCTCCGCTCGTCGAGCGCGACGGCGTGTCTGAACGTGCGCACAATGCTGTTGGTAGCCGTGTGGGCGAGTTTGATGTTGTTGACCATGCCTACGGAGTTGACAGAGTCCCTAAGAGAAGATGAATAAAATTCAATAGGAGGAGTAAATCCGGCGGACCAGCAGCCCAAGAATTCGACGAACGGCATCTTGACCTCAGGCTTATGCTCGGTCCTGAAATTTTGCCACTTTAACCTGAGAGCGAGCCAGGCTTTGTCCCTCGTCTCCTTCTCCGCTGGTGTAGTGCTAGGAGGAAGACGGTCATGCTCCTCGTATAGCTTGTATGTTGCCTTGGCAGAAGCAGCGTCCGAGGCTCTCAAGAGGCCCATTGCTTTGAGCATGCCCGCCAGCCTGCGGGAATGCAAGATCAGGATGCGAAAGAGGAGGGAAGGGAATGGTAAGCGTACGCTCTGGCAGAGTAAGCGCCGCGAGAAAAGCCGAAGATGCAAATCTTGTCATTGTCTTGGTAGTTCTTCATTAACCAGGTATACGCGTCTAAAAGGTATGAATAAGCAATACGAGGTCAATGTGACTGACACCCACGAATGATATGGTCTTGAAACGACTTTGCCACGGCTTGGTCGATTTTTTGGTACGCATAATGAACGAGGTCGGCATAAGATTGCGTGATATCTGCTCCAATACCCGTCTGGTTAGGTGGAGGTGAGCTAGCTTTCGGGGCATATAAGACGTTGGCGCACACTGTAGTAGACCAGCTGCTTATTATCGTTCGCAGGCTTCTTGCCGTTGTACAGCATTTTGTGTAACAGAACGATATTCGTGGCCTAAAGAGGAATCTTACTATTAGCAATATAGTTGTGCCTCACGAAATTGATGTAATTACATCCTTGTCGTCGCTGCAAGAGCCGTGTTCAAGTTTGATCCAAAGTGGGAGATGGGATCATCAGTGATCACATACCTATCTCCAGTCCCGTCGAGGAGCACGATCAGAGTGCGATACTTGGCATCCTTCGGTCGCTCGGGAATGAATTCCAGTACCATATTAAGGTGTGAAGGAATGTTTGCCAAAGCAGAAGAGACTGGGTGATGAAGATGGAAAAGAAGGGCGATAGTCAATCCATGGTCCACGTCTGTGCTTTATATCCCGCAGCCCAGTTCGCATGCCCCGTTTGTCCTCGGCGCATTTTTCCTCCGTCTGTGGACCCTGGCTCATAATTCAGGGCGTCGACATCCTTAACGACATATTACCTCATATTACACTGCCAGCAGATATCAACCTTAATATAATTAGGAACTTATCCGCGTGCAGAACAAGGAAGTTTGAAGCTTTCATGGACCTTGAAATTTGTTGAATAACAGTTTCTGAACACGGAATGTGAGATAACGAGATGAAGGAGCGAATGAGACCGCTGTGGTGGCAAGCGAGGTGCAATGCAAGTTAACTGAGCTTCTTTAGCGCGTAAATTGGCGCCCGGGTGGCGTTTGGAAAGAAGGAATGATGGATCGCCGGTAGCCCCTTGATGAGAAATCAATTGAACGCTTTGTTTTGCAGAGGGAAGAAGAATGAAGAATTACACCCTGATGAGATACAAGCTGTTGCGTAGATCGTACCAACCCACATAGCGGTGAAGTTCCTGTATTCGGGGTACAACAAAAAGAAGCCGATATCGCACGCAGCCGTGGGAAATCGAACCCCAGTGTTAGTTACCGCTGCGAGGTTACTGTAGGTCCCGTTATTATGTAAGGTACCTTTTTAGAAGTCCCGTGCCCGCTTAGCCAGAAACGCTCCCACGGCAGTCTGCCGAAAGTGGTCTAAGGGCCGGCTGAACGCAGTGAATATGACTGTATCAACTGTTCACACCTCCGGCTTACCTCCAGAACCACCTCAAGCCAGCTTGCCCCCTTTCTTCGTCCATTGAACTCGGTCGGCCCCTTCTACGATGTTCTCCATCGTGGTCTTAGACGATCAGAGGACGAATTCGGAGATCGAGTCGGGTAGTTGGCACCGCCAGGGACGCGTACTTTTTGTTGATCCGCACACTCGTGCACCTCGCCCGTTCGCTGGCATGGCTGCCTCGCGAGGACGACGCTGAGCTACGCTAGCATCCAACACATTGTCAAGGCTAACATTCCCAGCTGGAAGAATGGGCTCCGTCAATGGCAGCACCCGTCGTCCATTGGGAGCTTCGTCGGGGCTTCGCGAGGCGAGAGACGGGTGAAACAAGGGATGACGCGTCGCAATTAATTAATTGTATTATCAGCGACTGCCTAGTGGGCCGAACTAGGTAGTGGGCCACTTGCATAATAGAAGGTGCGGTGATGTAGAATCCCCGGATTTGGTGCTCATAGGATGGAATATGATCTATGACAGCTTGAGCTTAAGTGAGCTTGCGAGCTGAAGCGCAAAGCCGGCTGACTAAGAGAGTGTGCGGAATGTGATCGGCGATCAACTTTCTTGCTTCCCGCCGCCACTCTCGCATTTTTCAGTGCTGAACTTCGTTGTTTCTTCCAGACTCTACTTCCTACCACACCCTCAACCTATTCTATCATAACATAATGGCCGGCAACCCTGGTGTCTCCGGACAGACTAGTTCCTTCATCCAAACCCGCGGCGGTGGAGCCCCTATCCATGGGCAAGGGCCGAAGGCGGGACAAGTCGTTTTCTCAGGCGACGCTATGGCGGTCCTCAAGAAGATGGACATCCTCCGCTTGGAACGCAACAATAAACGTGGCGAGAGGAGATCCGCTGGGAAGAACGATGTCTCGGAGGATGAGGGGGATGATTTGTCCCCTTATGTGATGGTGGTTCCGTCTGGTGAGAGTTCTACTACAGACGGAGCTCCAGACACTCCCGGCACTTTAACAGAAGCCTCTTCGGAACTGAAACTTCTCTTCGATGACCTCGTCGGAGGGAAGAATTCGTTCCGCGCCTTCGACAACAGCATTCCCTTGGCTATTTCCTCTTTGGCCAAGAACGGAATATCTCCCCCGTTGACCCTCTTCCTTCCTGCGTCGTTGGAGCGCATTCGCTCCAGCAATGTCAAGACAGTGAAGCATGGTACCGGGGAGACCACTAAGGTCACCGTTATCGACCTCTCGGATTTTCCCGGCGAGGAGTCCTTGAGTCTCGGAACCTGGTGCACCTGCTACAACACCTTCCTCACCTTCATGCAGACCGTTGCCGGACCGCGGACTTCTCAGAGCTTCGCCGAGCACTACAATCAAATTCTGGCCGACCCGGACCTGGCCCGTTGGTTCAAAGCTTACTGCGAATTTGACCGCAAAGTTCGAGCCCAGTTCTTCACCCATCCGTACATCGTCAATATTCACGACACTGAGTATCGTTCTGCTTTACAGGATGCGAAAAATAACTTTGTTATGTCGCTCCACCCAACCATCGGTCACACCTCTTCTGGTTCACGGGACGGGGGTAGCTCCGGGTCTGGCTCTCACAAGGAGAAGACCGAGCGACCCAAGCCTTACGACAGAGATGGGTCCTTTCGCCGCAAGACACTTTGCTTTCGGTGCGGAAAAACCGGCCACGGAGCTTCTCTCTGCAAGGAAGCCAATCCGAGCAGACACGGACGAGAATTCGTCATTTTTGCGAACCGCGATGGATTATTTCGACTCACCGATAATCGCTCCGTCTGCATTTCGTTCAATTGCGGGAAATGCGATTCGTCCGGCGCCAACCACCCTATCCACATCTGCTCTCTCTGTGGGGACGCTCGCCATGGAGCGGCTAGTTGCACTCGCAACTGAACTCGGCAAAGTTGTCACGCCTTACCTTGCGGAGGGATGGTATTTGGCCTTACGTGACTGTAACCTCCTCGAACGATACCCTAATCTGGTCCACTACATCTCTTTCGGCTCTCCTATCGGCAACCCACCTACTCCTACTTCGACATTCATTCCTCCTAATATGCCTACCACCGACCTGAATCCCGCTTTCATTGATGCTTATCTCGCCGGCGAGGTAGCTACTGGCCGTATGAGCGGCCCTTATACCATCGCCGAGGCTCATGCCTTCTTTGGTGGCCATTTCCGCACCGCTCCGCTCGGGCTCGTCGAGAAGGAGCCGGGCTTGGGGAAGTGGCGCATGATACAGAATAATTCAGTCCTCGACAGCGACGGGGACTCAACTAATTTGTGGTTGGACGCGAAGGATATTTCGATCAGATGGCATTCCTGTGCCGCGATGGCTGATATTGTGAGTTCTGTTTTTAATTTAACCTCTACTCATTCCCCCCCCACATTTCGCAATATTCCTTGCCTTCGTGGTTTTCTGCGCCAATTCGGCCAGTTTCTTTGCCTTCGTGGTTTCTTTGCCTTCGTGGTGTCTTTGCCTTCGTGGTTTGCCTTCGTGGTGTCTTTGCCTTCGTGGTTTGCCTTTGTGGTGTCTTTGCCTTCGTGGTGTGCCCTCGTGGTTCATTTCATGCCTCCGTGGTTTCTTTGTGCCGATTTGTCGGTTTTTCCTTTGCCTTTGCGGGTATCCAGTGCCGTTTTGGCCATATTACGTGCCCCCCCGTGGATTTGTTGTGCCGTTCGACTATTCATTTGTCTTCGCATCTTATTTGTACGGTTGAGCCGGAAATCCTGCATTCTCGGCTTATGTCGCTTGCTCATTTTATTTTATTCTCATTGGTTATTTACCCTTCATTCATTTTAGGTCGCAAACGCTCCACCGGGAACTCAGGTCGCTAGCCTGGATCAAGCGCATGCATTCCGCTGCTCCCCAGTAGTCCCTAAACACAAATGGGCGCTTCCCGTACTGTGGCGCGACTCCATTTGGGCAGACCATACCTTTCCATTCGGTCTTCGCACCTCCGGAAATATCCAGGGTACGATTGCCGATGCGTTCGTTGATATTCTTGCAACAAAAGGGATCGCTCCGACACCCAAATGGGTGGACGACTATGAGTTCTTCCGCGAGCCCATATCTACCCTCATTCTTCCCAACGGGTCCGCGGAATATTCGTACTCTTACGACCTCGCCACCATCATTTCCATCGGAGAACCCCTCGGTATGGTCTGGAACGACCTCACTGTCAAAGGCCATGACTTTGGATACATCACCGAGTACACTGGCTTCGTTTTCGACGTCGCGAACAAACGAGTTTACTTGAGCGAGAAGAAGCGCGTTAAATGCCACTCCAAAGTCTCACGCTTCCTTGCTGCCGCCTCATCCGGCAAAGTCAAACTCCCTGCTGTTCGTTCTATCCATGGTACTCTGCAGCACGTCAGTTTCGTCTACCGTTACGGACGTACATTCCTACCATCTCTTACTGCCCAGATACGGGACTTTCCGAACGAGTTCGTCTCGCACAGTCTTACCTCCTCCGCCCGCAGCGACCTCCGCTGGTGGGAACATATCCTATCTCTTCCCAACGTGTCTCGATCCCTACTCATTCGCACGACCGTCGATATCGACATTTGGGTGGATGCTTGCACTGATTTTGGTGTCGGTATCCTCATTGATGGCCATTGGGCGGCTTGGAAATTACTTCCGGGCTGGAAATCCGAGGGTCGTGACATCGGTTGGGCAGAGTCAATCGCGATTGAGTTTGCCTGCATGGTTGTCTGTCAGCGCGATTATCTGGATGCCAACATCATCATTCACGGCGACAACACTTCCATTATTGATGCCTACAAAAAGGGACGTTCCCGTAATATTCACAGAAACTCCTCTATTCGACGCATAACGGAGATGTTAATTCCCCGGAATCTCTCTATCACCCCTCGTTGGGTTCCCTCTACTCTCAATCTCTCGGACCCGATTTCCCGCGGCAATTTTGGGTCCCCCCGCCTTCGTTTGGACTTTCCATATTCGCTCGATGCTGAGCTTATCCCATTTTTGGTTGAATGCACAGGTATTACCCGCGCTTCCCATTTTTTTTTTTCTGTGCCCTTTACCATATTTCAGGTTAGCGCTTTCGAACTCAGCGGATGCTGAGCGTTTACGTTCAGTCGGGAAGGGGCCGTCGGTCACCCCTTCTCGGCCGCAAGCTGCACGCAATTCTACGGGACCTCGAATTTCGTCTAACCCTTACAATCATCTCAAGCCCTCTCCTCTACGCCCATCTGTTCTTGCGAAAGATCGTATTATGAGCTGGAAAACTCCATATTCCTTCCATTCCTTGCGCTCTCTCTCAGCCTCATTCCCTCCCGATTTAATTTCGCGCTGGCAGCAGGTCATTGGTGCTTCAGTCGAGGGCGATACCCACGGCTCCTATGGTGCCGGCTTACTCCGATTCAACCACTTCTGTGACTTGCACAATATACCAGAGGATCAGCGAATGCCCGCCAGCGAGGCTCTCCTCTCTATCTTCATCTCTTCTTACGGAGCGGGACACGTTTCAAGCGGAACGGTGTCCACTTGGCTGGCGGGTCTGCAACTCTGGCATGCAGTTAACAATGCTCCCTGGTTGGGTGACGCGCTTTTAAGCCGTACCAGAAAGGGAGTTTCGAAGCTCGCTCCCCCTTCCTCTCATCGCCTGCCTCGTGATCCCGTTTCTTTCAACCACATGGTGGCTCTTCGAGCCGCCCTCAACCTCTCCAATACTCGAGACGCTGCTATCTGGGCTGCTGCTTGCACGGCCTGGCGGGATTGTGCACGCCTCAGGGAGATTCTTATTGATTCCCCTTCTAAATTCGACGCTTCACGACACGTCACTCGCGGTTGCCCAAAGAAGCGCGGAATGGCAGCGAACAATCACCAGTTTGTTCAGTTCAAGGTTCCTTGGACGAAGACGAAGAAGTCTGCCGGCGACTGGATCACATCGACTGAGACATTTGATGATGTTAATGCCGTCGCCGCCTTCGAGCACCATCTGGTCGTCAATTCCAGCGTGCCCGACTCTGCTCCATTATTTTCCTATGCCACACATTCCGGTTGGACGTACCTCACGCGTTCCGACTTCATTGAACGTTGCAACACAATTTGGTTAGCAGCAGGAATGGAGGCCTTAAACGGCCACGGATTCCGGATCGGTGGCACAACACATCTCCTACTTCACGGCGTGGATCCATGGGTCGTAATGAAGCAGGGACGCTGGACTTCGTCCGCTTTTCTTCTTTATTGGCGCAATATTGAAGAGATCTTACCGTTGTTTATCGGGGACTCTTTAGACACTTTTACTAGTCTTAAGGACTCCGTATCTCGTTTAGCTAATGCCATCTAGTTGGGGAGTCGTCTACCGGCTGTCGACTGTTCGCGCGCTGCGCTCGCTTGGTTTGTTGGGAAGTGGTCATCCGATAGCCTCACTCACAGAGACCCCAAAGCCTAAGGCTTTGAGGCTCCTCTTCCCAAAGACTTTCTTTTATTCTATTTATTCTAACGACTTAGAACTGTATGTCAATTTCGAGGCAGAGTGATGCGGCGATCAAAAGTTGCGGCATGTTCTCGAGCGAGATGCCGGCGTGTGAACATCATTTCTTATCTCCGAACGGCCTTCGCGCTCGTCTTTGGCCAGTTTCTCCACCAGTTCTTCGCCGATTCACAAGTTTTGGGGCTCGTTGGCATCCCTTGATTCGAATTGATACCCCCGTTTCGGACTATATATGAAAACGAGTCCCCTTCGCCTCTTGGACCGTTCAAGATCATCTCGACCTGATCCCGAGTGGCACAGTCCGGCCACCTCTTTAGCGATCGACCCGTCTTGCCTACGGACATGGAACTCGGTTGTTGCATTCTATACCTCTAATAAGATATTCTCTTACATCGATCTGGCTTTCAAATGTGTGACTTCCTGTTCATGGTGGGCTACTACCCCAAACCACCGAATTTCAGTGGCACAAAAATATGAATTTTGTTGGATGGGTTATGGGTATGTGGTGGTCATCATTTCCATTTAGGTACATCTTAATACTTCCCCTGGAGACATCTGTTTCTTAATTTCGGGCTTTATTCCAGTTTGTGCTCTATTGGGGAACCCATTCTGTCCGGAGTGCAATTTCACCCATCCCTGATGGCTGGAAAGGCATATAGTTACGACCCCATACATCTCAGATCTCAAGTTTAAGTATACAAAATAATGTAACTGTATCCATTGAATGATTTGGGATACACTGGGGTGAACATTATTGGCACGAACAAACGATTTGGCTGGGTGGCCCACTACCCCGTTTTTGCTATTTTGGGACACCCCCCGAAGAAAAAATTGGTAGGCCATGAAACCTTCGCATAAATTCGCGGAAAATATCTTGTCTCACCCACAGGATGCATAACTTAGTTTCAGAGCCCATAAACCTGTATCCACGCCGATTCATGCGTGGGCTCGAGCTCAGAATTGCTAAGGTGGCCCAGTACTCAGTCACAGATAATATAGCTGTGCTACTTTGATTGTAACATAATAACGGGACCCTGCAGTACATCAGGGAAAACCTCCCGCAGTAATTTGAGATAATTTTACGAGTCTATATTCACATGGGATTGGGCCTCCCCGAGGCGGGAGCTGAACCTTTAGGAAAGTATGGCATACTACAACAATTGTGCTGACTGAAATAAATTCATAGTACATGGGGGGTCTGAATTTTCTGGTACTTCTGCCACTACACAGCACTGTAGCTCCTACATTTAAACCTTCTATCTGACAAGTTCCCTAGTAATCACCGCTCCATGGGGAAGAAAAGGGCTCGAACCGAAGCACGTTGGAATGACACGTAATTGTGACGGAACTCGCATTCACCATTCACGGGAAGTCGACGTTGAGTCGGCGCGCAATCAGCTGTGTAGGAATCTATGCTCCCTGCATCAAGGCCAATGTCAGTTCAGGACATTACACCTTGCATGCAGGGTGTAGATGAGGGGGTCGATACTACATCAGGTCCACCCTGGGACACTAATGAGGAGAACAAAGGGTCCACGCCGACGCCTCCTCGGAACACTGGTGTAACAGACGACGAGCCTGAGAATATATGAATGAATGCCTGATAATGCCGATACATAAGTCATGAAGCACCTATGGACAACGAAGCTTCAGACACTGCACCAATTATAGGAGGAGGCGGTTGAAGATCCAGTGGGCCAGGACTCAGGTGCACAACAATTTCAGAGCCGGTTTCGCAGACAAACTGGAACCAGTCCAAGCCAAGCACAAGATCAGACGGTAAAGTAGCAGCCACGGAAACATTCATGCACATAGAGATGACACCGACGTCGCACGGAAGTGCGAGAAGACCAGAAGCTTGAGAGTTTCGGGTACGGAGCCTAGCGCGCATTATCCAATCCAGAGAGACAGAAGAAGTTGCAGCATTGCCGTCGAACATGGCGCAGACAGGAACATTGCAGAAGGTAGCAAGGGAGGACATGGTGGGCGAAAGCAAGGAGTGTTTCGTAGATGTGGCAATATTTAATCCCGGACACTCGCTCAGTTTCCGCCTTAGGCCCCTATCCGAATTGAGCATTATTTTCGGCAGCCTCGGCATTCCATCAAACATCCCCTTCAGACCCGTTCAAGGCTTCCACGGCGGCAAATGCATCGACTTTTGGTGAGGATTTATTGTATTTTCTGAGACTGGTAATACATTACCTGTGAATGAACCGGAACGAAGAAAGTTATTAGAATGACGGTAGCTTCAACATCACGCGGGAATGGTAGCAGAAGACCTTGGCAAAGGTGCAGGGGATTCATCGAAAAACTACAAGCTAAATACTACAGCAGAGAAGGGTAATTAGCATGAATAGAGAGATATGAAAGGCCCAGGTCCGCAGGAGTAAAGGTACAAGGGGAAAGGAACAGGTACAGTTGCGAGGATAGGCAAATAAGTAATATTGCCTTATCGGGCTCCTCGGGGCTGTGTGAGCGTGGACTCGTAATTCCAACAAAAGTAGCTCTCAACTTTTCTCAACGTCCTTGCACTCGAGAGTTGTGAACGCGGGACTGACGTGATTGGATCAAATGATGAAGTATCAAATGTCAAGAAAAGTCAAGAGGCGCGCCGGTGCAAAAGCGACAGGCATATGAAGGCCCAGGCAATTATTCACAGCGGAAATTGACCGGTTTACATGTGACTGAAAATGAATCTGAAACCTATTGTTTCAGTAGCCGGGTCATGTGAATTGCGTTATATGGGAATTCACGTGACCTGATTACTGAAACAATAGGTTTCAGATTCATTTTCGGTTGCCCCCGAAACTGGCCAATTTTCGCTGTGATTTAACTACCACTGTGGGGTGAACATGCTGGCTGGTGCTATGCCGATGCTGCCGAGAATAATGCCCAAATTCAGATAGGGGCCTGATGCAGAAACTCAGGAGTGATCAGGACCCCTTGAGGACCCCTGATTTTCCCATTGAAGGCTAGGTCCTGAACATCCTAAATCTCCCAATTTTTGTCCGGACATATTTTGGCCAACTTTGGGCGGTTTTTGTCCGGACAGGGCCTAGGCTTTGCTGACCAATCATACCCAAAACGGGAATTTCTGGACCTAAAAACGGTTAAATTTTCTTCCCCACACATTTCGTGTTGTTCTAACCGTGGATGCATCTGCGCCATTTGCGGCGAAAACAAACCTGCTTTCTACCCACTCTTGGCCAAAAACAAAAACTTCACTTCACCCGCCCGAATTTTGTTTGGACAGTACCTGGCATTTCGACCCTCGAGCATCGATTTTTGTCTGTTCAGGACCAAGGTTTGAGGCCCAAATCTCAATATTTTGTCCGACACTGAACCAAAGGTGATCCCAAGTGATCCCGGCCACAGGACAATTGATCTCGGAGACAGAAATACTCTGAGAGTCCGACAGCGGCCGAACGCAAAACAAAAATGACACACCAGGATTTGGACGGTAAGAAATTGTATACCAGCTAGAAACACCAGGAAGATATTTACATTTGGTGGAGGTGAATGCAACTAATTCCTGTGATTGACTAAGGAAACAGGTCTGGGTCGAGAAATTCTCAATTTCTCGATCATGATGGTATCTCCCGCATTCCTATATACAGCTGATCTTATCCGATCACCGACATCGTATATTGTAAATTCAAGTAGTCAGGTCTACCGTGGCATATGCCGAGGGCCTAGACCTCTTCTTTCTGACAAAGCCAGGCCTGAACCGTCGTGCCCGGAAAGCGTCAATTCCAGAGTTCAGATCAAAAGCAGGATATTCCGAAGGCCCACACCCCCTGTCCACATACAGCTAGAAACCGTCAATTCAAGTAGTCAGATCATACAACGGCATCTCCCGAAGGCCCAGACCCCATGCACATCCAACCAGAAATCATCAATTCAAATCATCACCGAATCTGGAAAAAAGTTGTCTGCCATTACGATCGGTTGCGATCTCCACAATCCTCACGATCCTCGCAATTATTGTGGACCCGCAGATAACCGGATATATGGGTGTGTGACACACACAATACCCACAATTGTTATGCATATCACGACTCTCCCAATCACATATCAGGCCTTCTCTGCCCTTTCGAGCAGTAGTCCACATTACAATGGGTTGTTAGCCATTGATAAGGATTGCGTTCATTATAGAGGCAGGCAGACAATTAAATGGGGAAAAAATAATAATATTTGGCGGCACGGTAATTGCTAATTGTAATAAAACTACATTTCAGTCGGAACAATGGTCAACCCAGCCTCGCGTGCTGTGCGGATGGCGTTCAATTGATGGACCGAGGAGGTCAGCACAGAGCCGCCCTCGTAGAGAGACCAGACGGGAGAGTGGTCAAACACATTTCTGTGCGAGAATGTTCAGCGGGGATGCAGGACAGTGAATCAAAAAACATACACGTTCCACCAATCCAATAAGCGGGCTACATCAGCCTTGGCGAGCGGCCCCGCGGGAATTCGAAGAAGTCGACAACATTGTTATAGAATTTGATGTAATCAAAGGAGCCGTTGTGCTCATCCCAGTGGTGAGCATCTGAAAGGGCGACACAATACTGGGAGATGAAATCAGCTGGAGCGAGCCAAAGGAGGGAACTCACACGTACCTGAACAGCCGCATAGGCAATTGACCGCCCAGTAACGCGGGTGAGGCCAATGATAGACGCCACACTCCGCTTTGTTGCGGGCTTCGCCTTCTTCCTCCGCGATGTCGAGGACGAAGAGGGAGCCGGTGGCGCATCGTCATTCTCACGATCTTCATGCGGCACGGTTGACTTGATGGAGATCGGAGAGGTAAAGATGTATTTCCAAACCTGGAAAGGGAATAAGAATGATCCCGGTCCAGAACGAATAAACTCACCATTAGCAGCATTACATTCTTGAAAAGACCAAGGTCCTGATTCTCGGGGTCAAACTTCTTGTGGGGATAGAGGCCGATGAACCAGCTGTCAGCGGTGATCAAATGGTCGAACCATGTTAACAGTCAAGGCCAATCCAGGTGTTACGAGCGAGAAGAACACATACTCCTTTATGGTGATGTCGTACTCTGTCGGGGAGAGTATGGTCAGAATCCAGGGGTTTTCAGCTCCCCGTTCTTCGCGTGAGTCGGGGTCCAAGGCCGTCATCTCAGGGAACAGCTTCTGGAGCCATGGGACGATAGCCGCCTTGACATTCTTGGTGTCGTCGGACCGCGCGTTGCGAGCCCCATGGCGTAGCTGCAAGGAACAGATGAGTCAGTGACTCGGAGTTAAGATCACAACTCACTGCATTGAGGATTTGGAGAAGGTCGTCGTGTTCAGCCTCCATGAGTGGCTGCCGGAACGCTGGGATGAATCTCAGGAGCTCTTTGTAGCCGTTGTAGGCGCGATTTTGCCTGAGACAAATGTGAGTAAAACCTGCTAAAAAGGGACTCAGTGCTTACTCCAATGTATGTTCCTCCTCCTCCTTGTGAACTTCATCGCCCTCGTTTCGAGTCTGCTCCAAGTCCATGCGGCGGTCGTTCTCCGCAATGAGGACGTCGATGTTTTCGAAGGTCAAAATGACCTTGCAAATGGCATGCCCCAAGCTGGTGAAGTTTTTCCTGCCGGAGAGATGCTAAACTCAGGAAGGATGGGAATAGAAAGGCTCACAATGGAGTGGGCGCCGTCTTGGTGGCCTTGCCTTTTGCTAGCTGCTCTTCGAGTTCGACGATGCGACGCTGGCAATGCCGGAGAACGGAGAGATTTTGGTCGTCATTGAAGTCGTCGGCGGAGAACTCGCAGTCAAGCTGGGCGGCAAAAGGAGGCATGTTGGATATAGTGAACAAACAGAAGAGCGAAGACTCACCTTTTAAGGGATCGTGCTCGTCGCGCAGCCCAGGAACTGCACCAGGTGCAGTTGGTGACTCGGCGACACCAGCCCGTGCTGAAACAGCCAAGGAAGCCAGCCGACAACCTAGAGAGCAGTGGTCGTCATCAACGACGAGACAATACCACCGAAAAAAAAATACCTGTGGTGCGGCGTCCCACAATTCACACGTTGTTGGAGCCCGTAACTATTAGAAGCACCAGGCGTCGCAAATAAAATGGATTGTGGTGTTCAAGGTGCCCGCAAGCGCAGCCCGATGGAGATAGCCCATCGGGTAAAAGGCCACGTAGGCGCTACATAATCTTTGTAAGTCGGGTCAGCCAATGAAAAGAGAGCACGTACCAGCGAGACAGCAGCCAAGGTACGCGGGAGTGCGCCCTAGACCAGCCCGATGGAGACAGCGGGTCGGCGGAGGCTCCACAGGATCTTTGCAAGTCTTGGGAGCCAATGAAAAGACAAGGCGCACCAGTCCCAAGTACTGGTATGGCCTTCTGATCAATGAAATACCCTGTAAACACAAGATATAAGCGTGCAGGGTCAGAAAACGCTCCGCTTACCATCGAAATTCCTGTCCTTGGCCAAACTGTTGGCGGGTTTCGGGCGGAAATGGGCTGGGATACAGGGGGAATGAGTTCTTGAAAAAGAAATGGGGCAGAAAGCAGGACGCTAGAGGATATGCGGGAGGACGGACATGGGAGAAGGAGAGAGAAAGACGAACTATTCGGTGCAGTTGTGGTAGCGCAAAGACGGCCAAACAACACGTCTTTTGCGGCCCGCGGTCGCTCGTATATACCCTTGACCATGAAATATCTATGCATTGTACCCCCCACGACTCTGGTGCTAACGTGCCATGAGGGCGCTGTTCATTCTCTTTCTCTGTGGTCTCTGGCCCTCTCTGCTGCATGCTCGGAACACTGCACCCGCACATTCCCCACCTCCGACGGCCTCAAACGACATCGGAGCTCATGCGCGGCCTACAAGAGGGCTCATAAGGCTCAAACGGATCGTCGACGCGCTCGGGCCTTGGCCACTCCGTCTCAGCCTCGTGCATCAATGGTACATAGGCTAGCTAGCATTCATTGCCTGACTTGACACCCGGTCTCGACCAGACATCGTTCGAGGATGCTCCATTACCTCCCGCACCTTGCCTCCCTTCACCAGAACCCGTGCCCTCGCGACCGGTGACTCCGCCACCACCACCGCTCACCAAGGCGGGTCGTCCTCGCAGAAACTATCAACTACCAGCACGCTTCGAGGATGTCCTCCCTGAACCACCTGCCCCAGTCCAGCTCGCCACCCCCATCCCCCCTTCAGGACCTCGTCGCGTCATATTACATGTCCGGGACACTATGCGTTCTGCGTGCAATCGATTTGGGCTGTTTCGTGAATATCCCCACCGCCCATCGTATGATCCTGACTCTCTCCTCCAACCTGAGGACCTTGCAAATATCCCTACCCCGCCTCAGCCCGCAGAGCCCGCTTCCACTCCCTCCATGGGGACGCCAGCCGCGCCCTGGCCATTCCGCAACATGTCCATTTACCGGCTCATGCACTGGGCCAACTCCGGCAGTAACTCCAAGTCGGAGGCGGAGGTGACTCGCCTTGTATCGGAGGTCATCGCCGCGGAGGATTTTCGGCCCAGCGATCTTGCCGGCTTCAATGCCCATCACGAAAACACCGTGCCCGATGCGTCGGACAAGGCGGGGCCAGGTGATGTGCCATGGGTGAGAGACGGGTGGAAGGAAACAGCTGTTGACATCGAGATTCCGGCGGGGGTTTGCAACGTGCCGCCGCGAATGTTCAGCGTGCCCGGTCTTCATCATCGTTCTCTCGTCGAGGTCATCAAGGCCGCGTTCGCCGAGACGACAGCGCTGCAATTTCATCTCACCCCTTTCAAACGCTTCCGCACTACTGCTTCGGGCACGGAAGAGCGCATCTACGACGAGGTTTACGCCTCAGACGCGTGGCTGGAAGCCCACGACACTCTTCAGAAGTCCCCGCGCAAGCCTGACTGCAAGCTCGAGAGGGTCATTGCTAGTCTGATGTGGTGGTCTGACTCCACTCATCTCGCCAATTTTGGTACGGCCAAAGCGTGGCCTCTTTACCTCTACTTCGCCAACCTCTCCAAGTACATTCGCGTCTGTCCTACCTCCGGAGCATGTCATCAAGTGGCGTACTTCCCTTCGGTAAGCCATGTTCCGAGCAGCGTACCTTAAATTTACGATCCAATTTCAGCTTCCGGACACCGTCAACGACTTCATTGCGAACTTCATACCTGGGAAATCCCGCAGAGCCGCCGTTCTCACCCATTGCCGGCGCGAGCTCATGCACCAGGTGTGGAAGCTCATGCTCGATGATGAGTTTATTGAGGCCTATCAACACGGAATTGTAATTCAGTGTCTTGACGGTGTTTGGCGCCGCGTTTACCCCCGGATCTTCACGTACTCGGCCGACTATCCGGAGAAGTACGTCCACAGCTTACCCTCGACAATCCTTAATCTAATACTTTTACAGAGTGCTTTTAGCAACGATTCGGGACAAAGGCTACTGCCCGTGTCCTCGTTGCTTGATACTGAAGAATAGTTTCGACAAGATGGGTTTTGTGCACGATGCTCGCGCGCGCATTACGACGGCTCGAACATACTTTTGGAACAAGGTTACCGCTGCTCGGGCACTGATATACAAGCTGGCGCTTGCCATCACCAACAAGCACATAAATACCCTACTTCAGGATTTTTCGCTGGTACCGACTCTGGTAAGTTTGCTCACGCTTTGCACTTCCATTCCCGGGGCTGAAATTATATTCAGAACGCGTTTGGTGAACGCCTCGGTCGCTTCGGCTTTGACTTCCACCCCATGCTCGTTGTCGATCATCTACACGAATGGTCGCTCGGGGTATGGAAGGCCACATTCGCGCACATCATCCGTGTTCTGTACGCCGCTGTCCCGAGTGGAGAGGCCGTTGCCACACTTAATGCACGGTATGTGGTGCCTGAGACCCTCTGGCGTGTAAGCTCACAGTGCTTTCCAGATTTCGGCGGATTCCGACCTTCGGTCGAGGAACCGTTTGCCGTTTCTGCAGCAATGCATCGGAAATGAAGAAGCTCGCGGGTCATAATTATGACAACCTCCTCATAGTGAGTATCTTAATTATCCAGATTCTCATCGATGCTAACGTAGATATTATAGAACATTATCCCGTGCATCGAAGGGCTGCTCCCCGAGCCGTTCAATTCCCGGCTACTGACCACATTATTCCGGCTGTCCGAGTGGAACACATTCGCAAAGCTGCGTATGCACACTAACACCACCCTGACCCTCTTCGATGGCTCGACAACGGTGATCGGCCGAGAATTACGCTCGTTCGCGGCCACAACTCAGGCCAAATACAAGACGGTTGAGTTACCTGGTGAAATCGCTTCCAGAGCCCGGCGCGCTGCTCGTAAAAAAAAAGAGGGAACCTCGACTGGCCCACCACCGCCGCCACAGCCCTCGAAAGGGAAATTTCTCAATCTCCTCACTTACAAATTTCACGCTTTGGGGGATTATTCATCGACGATCCGGCTGTTCGGTACCACTGACTCTTATTCAACTCAGACGGTGTGTACTCCCTAGCCATTCTCAGTTCTCGGAGCTCAAGTTTGCATGCAGGGTGAACTTGCACACCGGTTGGTCAAGCGACTCTATAGCCGAACGAACAAGAACAACGCCACGAAGCAGATGGTCCGATTAGAGCGACGCGACACCCGTATTCGCAGGGCCAAGCAAGCCGCCGCCTCTCCGAAAAGTCGTGCCACACCCGTTAGATTTTCTGATAACGACGGTTCTTCATATACAGGGCTTGATGTGCATCACTACATGTCCAAGCTTCGCAAAGATCCCATTTCGCTGATGCGATTCGTTCAAGAGAATCCACATGATCCTGCAAAAAAAGTAGGTACTAGTCATCTCCGCGTTCGACGACATAACTGACGGTTATTTCCACTGCAGCATTTCATCCCGAAGCTCAAGGATCACCTGCTGTCTCGCCTCGTTGGCCGTAGCTTCGATGGTGACGAGGCGGACTACTCAGAAGCTCAACGTGATACAGTACGTATTGTGCAACAGCAAATGTTTCCAGTTCAGACCCTCCGCGTCAATTTTACTACGTACGATATGCGACGCGACCAGGATACCATCAACCCACGGAGCCATCCGAACGTCATGGTCCTTTCACCGGAAACAACGGCAAATGCCCACCCATTCTGGTATGCGCGAGTTCTGGGGATTTTCCACCTCGAGGTCATCCACATCGGCGCCGAATCGAGGAATGGTTCCGCACAGCACATGGAATTTCTTTGGGTTCGATGGTGCGGTGGCATACTCTCTTTGTTCGTCGTATCTATCTAACTTCCTACATAGGTATGGTCCGGAGCCCGGCTACAGATCTGGCTTCCAAGCGGCGCGTTTGCCGAAAATCGGATTTGTCCCAGATATAGATGAGTACGCATTTGGATTCCTCGACCCATCCTTGGTACTACGGGGCTGCCACATCGTCCCTGCCTTCGATGCGGGTCGTACCACCGATCTTCTGACCATACATCCCGGGGAGGCTACCGCCGCGCGTCCCGTGGGGGACACCGACGACTGGGTCAATTTCTATGTAATAATGTACGTTCAAATCCTCTTGTCCTTCAAAAAAATGATGCTCATGCCACACGCAGATGGGTCGATAGAGATATGTTCATGCGCTATCTGGGCCACGGGGTAGGCCACCTTATTCGCAGCGAGTCGGGCTGGAAGGGGGACAATGATGCTGATATCAACAGCCTCCCGAGTGACGACACCGGTGCGGCACCCCTTTCGAATGACGCCGCAGTCATTGTAGATGAACCTGTGGATGTGGAGATGGTGGAGCCGGAGCCGCAGGCAGAGGAGGGTGCGGTGGAGGAGCAGGGCGGGGACATCGAGCTGCTGGACGGTGATGGCTCGGATGATGAGTCTGGTGACGAGGATGGCGAGAGAAGCGGGGATGATGAGGGGAGTGGGGATGACAGTGAGGATGAGGATGAAGATGGAAACTTATTTGACGACGAGGGATTTCTTGATATATGATTTTATTGTTGGTACCAATGAATGTGGCGACGGACAAGCTGTTCTGAGCCCTCTAATTGTTGTATGTGCTAGACGATTCAATGTGATTCAATAAAATAATTATAGCAAGTCGTCTGTAGCTCATAAGAGTTGTGGAGTGATTGCGAGCGGTCGCGAGCGGTTGCGAAGGTGCATCAGTCTTGCCGAGAAATCACGATCTTCACCCGGCTTTAGCTGATTTTGACCAATTTGGTGATGATACTCGGACCAAACACAGGATATCCCGGAGGCCCAGACCCCGTGTCCGCGGCAGCATAAAAAGTCAATTCAAGACCTCCGACCAAACACATTCCGGTCCTCATCTGTCCATCAACTTGACTGTCCATAGTTTCAGAGTTCACGCCATACACTTCCCGGGTGGTTAAAGGCAACTAAAACATAAATACAATTAAACTATGAACCCTATTGTGGCCGGTGTTCTGTCCTGAAACTGGACTGTCGAGGCTTGAACACTGCCATCGCCGACACACCATACAACTGAAATGCATGTTACACCGCATGGTACACAGGTCCACAAGGTACAGATTAGGTGCTGTGATAGGGTATTGAGTTAATGGGTAACATCAGCATATAGGGAGGACACGGTATAGGGGAAGTCACAGGGCTGTCCGGAGGGCCAGATACTTGCACACCATTGTGCACGTTGGAAGCATTTCAAACTATACACGTCGATAAATTCTCTCTCCATTGAGGGCACACCCCCTTTGCTCCTGTGCTTCCAAATTGGTGTCTATTCCCATACCCTGAATGCCTCAACCTCCGTATACCTCCGTATTTCTTATGGCATCACTCTTGTCCAGGGTTCATATGGCAGCGTATCATCCTTCTTTTTTCAGCATCTTGCCGTGGTCGCAATTGACGGTGCTCAACACGGAATGGATCGCGGAGCATCAGTTCATGGATGTTGTGAGCTGTGCAGTCAATCTCGTTTTCTGCAGGGTCAGTTTCTATGGTTCTGGTATTGGCCAGCAACTGAGGTATTATTTTCCAATCCCTTCGTGTGCAGATATGATTAATCCTATTTTCAGGAAGAATGTTCCCTAGAAACCTTGATTTTGTCCAAGGCCTTGCATCCGAGGTCTCAGTTGAGAGGTATAGAACTGCTGACCCTCACCCTCCCGGCTCTATGCAGGCTCCAGGTCAAAGAGGTGTTCCTTCAGCCGGATCCAATCAGTATGCTCGTGGCGCTAGTATCACGATCACAATGCAACGTACAGGAGTTGTGTATCACCAACTCGCACGTCCCCAGAGATATGTACCAGACAGCGCTACCGCCCGTTGCGTCGTTTATTTTCAACGGTCGACTGGATCTCGATGATCTCGATGACATGTTGTTTGGGGAGTGGAGTGGAGATTCGGAGTTGTATACAGATTCGGAGGGCGACGAAGAATTGAGCGACGAGTCGGATTAGCAAGTATCCTGTGTGGTGTCTTCATTCCTTCATAATACAATCTTACGTTCCCTCCGCTCATTGTTGTGTCAAGAGAAATTGGCCTTGTGGATGGCCACTATAATACTTCCGCGCCAATCATACCTGAGGACCAGAAAATCTCCACATCTCGCCCAATTATCTATTCTACCGACAAGCCATCACCGCTCTGTCGTCGTCTTGTTCAGACCCAGTCTGCTCTCGCTCATCCTTCGCGTGCGCATCGTTATCCACATCCTCGGCCGACAATTGTTCATACCCACTGTTCCTCGTAGTAACGGAAACTACCGTCTACATCAGTTGGGGTAAGTAGTAGCATGGCTCTCCCGTACCTGGAACCGCTCAGCCTATTTCACACCTCGGATCCACTGGGTCGTTCTTCAAGTTGCTTTTGACACTCCCTGCCATCGGATAAGTCACAGAGGTGCTTCTTCGGCCAGCGCTGTTTAATTAATCTTGAATTGTTGATGGCAATTTAAAGGCTACGGTGCGACTTATGTATGCGCTACGTATCCTGAACCCGAGGCTATCCAGTGATCTATTAAGCAATCCCAAGTGGTTTTTGAACATGGGATATTTGCAGGCGGAGGACGAGGAAAGCGGAGACGAATCGAAGCCTAGACCAGGATTCAGCCGTCCGACGCGTCAATTGAACACGGAAATAACCTGCATCATAAATAATGCTATCTATGCTCATCCTGACAAGCCTTTCTTCGATTCCATGCTCCTTAATTCTCTCGCTTTACGATGCCATTCGATGTGTTCGGGATCAAGGAGCAGGAAATCAACTCGGCAGATGTAAGTGGGGGGTATGCTCACCGTACAAATTTTCGGAAACAGTCGCAACTTGACAAATGTGCCGGACGTGTTTAATATTCAAGTTGGAGTGGCATTTGGCGCTGCTATCGGATAAGTCACAGAGTTCAACCAGTTCTGTAGGCCGCTTGAATCGTCGGTGTGGTAAGGTCACGGTGCAAATTACGAACTAAGCATTGAACCCGACCCTGCCCGATCTATACCGGGAGTATTCCCAAGTGGTTTTGATCGAGCTGGATGTCGGCGATACTTTGGAGGTGGGAGAAGACGGAAAGCGGAGGAGGAACGGAGTCGGGTGGCGGAGAAGAAGAATCGAATACGGACGGAGTCCTAGACCGGGAATCCGGGATTGAGTCGCTGGAAAGGGCGGACATGGAAAAAACCGCCTGCTATGCTGATTCGACGCCGACACTGAACCTTAGCGTTATTTAATCCAATACTTCCTGCAGTTGGTTATCTCACTTTACTATGCCATTCAATGCACTCCGTTCCCTATCAAGTTGGAAGGAGCTCAATTTAGTAGACATCCGGGATGTGGAAATGGGAGCGGTATCGCTTAAGCTACAATTTTTGGAGATAACCGCAAGTCGGCAAATATTCCTGGCTTCGTTTTACTACATTCATGATTCCGATTCAGAGCTCTGAAAGGCAAAATTGACCGTAACACTTACCGCTGGACAGCTGTTTTCCCGGGCTGGGGAGAAATGACCGTAAAAGATAGACTCTTTGTTGCTTTTGTTGCTTTTTTTCTATTTCTACCACAAAGAATCAGGTTTCTGCCGGGTTGGTTTCTATTGGCTGAAGCGCAGTATTGTTTTTCAAAGACTCTATGTGCAGATAGCTTTAATCAACTGAAAAACCGCGCTAGCCATTTCTCCGGGCTGGGGAGAAATGGCCATAAAAGATAGACTCTTTGTTTCTTTGTTTCTTTGTTTCTCTTTCTACCACAAAGAGTCTGGCTTCTGCCAGGTTGGTTTCCAGAATCCATTGGCGTTGAAGCACGGTATTCACTACGTTCCGGCATCGCCCAAGCATCGCCTAAACTTAGCGGGCTAGACTCTGTCTAGCAACGATCAATCAACTAGACAGATCAATAAACACTTCTAAACAGACTTAAAAATGAGCCTAGTTGATCGATCGTTGCTAGACAGAGTCTAGCCCGCTAAGTTTAGGCGATGCCGGAACGTAGTGATTATTGTTCAACCACTGTATGTGCAGATCTATTCAAATCGATCGTGTTCTCAGGCCAGATGCGACGCTCTCCACCTGGAAGCGCTTGCTTTATCCATGTTGGAAAAATAAAATTAGCCTTATAAGGTCATGATCATGGCTTTATAAGGTAGCCGGCGACCTTGTCCGGCAGTTATCCGGATCCCGGCGGGAATTATTTGGCATCATAATCTGGCCACTGTCCGACCTCTTTCTGCCCGCTCTCAGTAGCACCTTGTGGTGACTATATCTACCTTGGGCGGCCTCAACCAAGAGCATAGACTGTCATATGTGCTATTCTAGTGTGCGACACCACCCATGGATGGTGCGAGCATCCACATGCTTCGTGGTGCTTTTCCCTAATCTCCCTACACCACAGTACCCCACATCGGCCCTCGTATCCCTTCCTCCAGCATCCAACAATATCCAAAAATTATCTACTCAGGTACGTGCTTGGTGCCGGACTGCATGCAAAAATCTTACTGCACTGCTACTCCGGTGCGTAGTCGTCCCTCCGTCATCTCCGAATCTTGCGCACTCCTCTCCACGATGATTGGTGACTTGCTGAAGCCCCAATGCTGCCCACACCTGCCGAGTGCACATCTGATGTCACAGTCAAGACCTTGCGTCCAACTCTACAAGAGAGTGGATTGGGAAGTGCAGGGAAATGTCTCGAAAAGATGATCAAATAAAAGACTAAAGAACTACAAGTGAATAGCTAGTCTACTTATACTGTTTGTCGAACCGTGTGAACTTAAGTAGCTAAGTATATAATACAATGAGGTTACCAGGCGAATCGTGATCGGAGATGTCAAGTGTCAAGTGTCAATACTAAATATAGTCCATGGAAACGACTATTGTGCTCCGTTGCTGTGTGATCTTTAGCAGGCCTGCGGACACTCGGGTTGAACTTGGTCCGGGATAGGATAAAACAGTGGCCAAAAATGACCCCCAACTTAGTCTGCAAAATAGGATGAATCAGCCTGCCTGGGCGCGAACTTGGTCCGACATAGGATAAATCGCGTGGAGTGCGAGATTTTTTTTTTTGGTCCAGACAGGTTCAGCTGGACGGCTGCCGTGACTCTGAGTCAGCATGCCGCTTCTTGATTGGGTCGGGGGCGAAAGAATTGCCCAACTTAGTCCGAAATAGGATAAAACAGCTGCCAAAACCGAAATTTCATAGGATAAATCAGTGCTTTTTCTTGGGAAAAAACGGACTAAGTTCAACCTGAGTGTCCACGGGCCTTCTTTAGCCAGCAAAGTCCTCCCACGTTATGCCATCGGCGTGAAGCGCTCGTGCAACAAGTGCTGGGGTCACATGCTCATCGATCGGTGTTGGAGCGATTAGATTGGGGTCAAATCGTGACATTACCCCCCCTCTAGAATCAACGTCCTCGTTGATCTCGATGAACATGTTTGTCTCTGGGATAAATAATTTCTTTGTCGAGTATTGTTGCGACTCCTCGTGGTGTTTGAATCTTTTGATTAAATAATCCCAGTATCTGGCTGGCATGACCGGGACTGCGCGAATCTCGATCCCGTGATCCTTGTTATATTTATCAAGGATCTTCTTTGCGTTTGATAGGTGCTGCCTGGGCTCCCACGTCCTCTCCCCGAGAGGGTAATTCTTCCACTTGATCAAATACTGGAAGCCTTTTCCGTGCTTGCGGTGCTTCAAAATCTCCTCCACCTCGTACTCCTCGTGACCTTGCACGATCTGCGGCGCTGGCCGCTCCTCTCTTCGATGTGCCGGAGGTTCAACATACTTGGTCAGCAGTGCCTCGTTGAAAACCGGATGTGACTTGTCCGTTTCAGGCAACCTGAGCTTGTATGCTGAAGCTCCGACCTTCTCGAAAATCTTGTAAGGCCCCAGCCTTCTATCGTCAAGCTTCTTGGTCGGGCGATCCATGGTGATATCTTTGGCCTCCAGCCACACCTTATCGCCGACCTTGAACTCAGGTGCCTGGCGCCTATGAATATCATAATATTTTTTAATTGTTTTCTGGGTTTTTTCCAGCGCAGCTGCTGCCTCGTCGTGGATCTTTTTCATTTTCTCGGCAAAGTTGTTCGCAGCCTCATTGCGTGACTCGACTGCGTTTTCAATCCCCTTCCAGGGGTGGTATCCGGTGTTCACAAAGAACGGTGACATGCTCGTTGACGAGCTTTGTTTGTCGTTGTGAGTGAACTCAGCCAATGCGAGCCACTCCGCCCAGTCCAACTGGCGATAATTTACAAACACACAGAGATATTTTTCGATCTCCTGGTTCATGCGTTCCGTCTGTCCATCAGTGGCCGGATGGAAGGCGGTGCTCAGGTTCATTTCAATCCCAAGGAGCCGGTTGAGCTCCCTCCTGAAACCGGAGACATATCTCGGATCCCGGTCCGAGATAATCTTCCGCGGCACGCCATGATATCTAATCATGTGATCCCGGGTCAACCAGGCAACTCCCTTGGAGTTCAACTCCATGTTCACGGCCTCGATGTGAATCATTTTGGTGAATGTGTCCACCCAGACTTGTATGGCATTGAAGCCGTTGCTGATCGGAAGCGGACCGATTAGGTCCATGGATATGATCTGCCATGGCCCTTCGGCGATCTTGTGCGGGTTCAGCTTCCCCTGCTGATACCAATGCACACGGGTCCTCTGGCACGCTTCGCATTCCTTGATATAAATAGAAACCTGGTTGCCGAGCCTCGGCCACCAGTAGTTTCGCTCTATTAACTCCTGCGTTCGGTTTTCCCCTGGATGGCCAAGCAGGGCCGAGTCATGATGTAGACCAATAATTTTATTTCTAAGTTCCTCGTCGCGAGGAACATAAATCAGACCGTTATAATAAATAAGGTCGTCGATCTTCTCCCATCCCGGGAGGTTTTTCTCAAGCGCCAGCTTGACACTCTTGTCCACACATTTTGTGGCCTTGATCTGTGACATGATCTCAGCCTCCGGCCCTTCCATCGTGATCTCATGAGATCGGAAATACTCCGGCTTGAGAAGGACAACTTTCTCGTTGTCGTTCTTCCCCTGATCGTGGTCCGCCCGGCAGGATAATAAATTGGCTTTCTTATTCAAGGCCCCGGCCCGGTGAGAAGGTGTGAAGTCGTATTCGGATAGTTCTACTATCCAGTGCGCTTGCCTCCGATTGACCTTCTGAGGACTTTTAAAATACTGGAGATTCTGATGGTCTGTCAGAATCTCGAATGTTTCCCGCGCTCCCATCAGGAGTGATCTCCACTCATCCAGCGCGAGCATCTCTTTGTCGTAGATCTCGTAGTTCCGCTCCGTTTTGCTGAGGCCATGAGACTGGAACGCCACCGGGCGCCACCCCCCCTCTTGCTCCTGACTGAGCACAGCTCCAGTCGCTCCCTCCGATGTGTCAGCTTCTAGCCGGAACTTCCCGTGATCCGTGGGAAGCGCCAAGACAGCGTCTTCGGCGATCTGGTCCTTCAGCTTCTGGAATGCGGATCTCTGCTCTTCTCCCCAGGAGAAGCCCTCCTTCCCGGTTAACCGTGTGAGTGGCCTTGCCACCTCACTGTAACCTCTCACAAATCTTCGATAGAAGTTCGTGAATCCCAAGAATGCCTGCACCTGCTTAAGGTTCTTGGGCTCGGGCCACTCGGTGATACCACGGATCTTAACGGGATCCATGCGCATTGTGTTGTGGCCAATAATAACTCCGAGATACTCAATCTCGGACCGCTCGAACTCGCATTTTTGTGGTTTTAAGAATAATTGATTTTTCTTGTTGAGATTGGTCCCGCGGGCGCGTGACCACGTCAGCCCAGCAAGACCAAGACCACGTAGGAACGTATGTGGCCGAAACACCTCAAGTTTGGTTGGCATGGCTCTGGCCGCGTGAAACACACTGAGACGCGTTGCAACGCCTCGCAACGCATCGAGACGTGTCGCAGACGCGCCACCCATTGTTCCCCAAGTCAGGAGTTTAAACTCCGCTATCCTTAGTTACTATTGTTCTCTTGGAGTATAAATACGGGGAATGTAATTGCTAGGAATATACAACTTTCTACCCCCACTTTTACAACAGGTTATGGGCCCCGCCTTTAACTAATCTTAACCAAATTCACACCCCTACCCTCATACAACCACTATGTCAACTACCACCAATATCGCTGATACCAATACTCCATCGTCGTTGTTCCAGATCGAGCAACTCAACGATAATAACTGGGTTCCGTGGAAGCGCCGCGTCACCGCCATATTTCGCGAGCACGCACTCCTCAAGATCATCGAGGGCACCACGACGAAGCCCATCGCCGCCGACCCCGCCAAACCGACACCAGATGAGAGGAAATTGCTCAAGCGCTGGGAGGAGTTAGACGGGAAGGCGCAGACCCAAATCGAGCTCACCTTGAGCGACTCGCAGATGGTCCATATCGCGGGTGCCAAGACTGCAGCCGAGATGTGGAAGCAGCTTAAGCAGGTCAAGGAGAGAGGCAGGAAGTTGGGAATTTTGTCGCACCGCCGCCGTCTGTACCGCATGATTGCCGATGACGCGACAGATATCGCTGTTCATGTCACGGAGTTGCGCTGCATTCAAGAGGAGCTTGCGATTCTCGGTAGCTTGATCTCGGATGAAGATTTCCTGCTACTGATCATCAGCTCGCTTCCCGAATCTTGGGACAACTTCACCTCAGCGTATCTTGGTGCATCGAGCAATGCCCCCACCATCTCATCACATGAGTTTATTTCTCTGGTCTTGGAGGAATACCGTCGCAGACTGGAGAAGAATGGTGATGGGAGCACTGCGATGTATGGACGTACCAAGCAGGGCGACGGAGGAAGGGGAAAGAAGGGAGTGGAGTGTTACAATTGCCATAAGATGGGTCACATCGCTGCCGATTGCTGGTCAAAAGGAGGTGGTAAACATGGGAAGGGTCCAGGATGCCGTGGGAACAAGGAGAAGGCGAACAAGGCAGAGGATGTAGGTACTGACTTTGTAGAAACCGCGTACGCTGCCAAAGCCAACTCAACTTCCCATTATTCTTGGCTGGTCAACTCCGGAACCACTTCCCACATCTGCAACGACCGCACAGTATTTTTGGAGATGCGGGCGATGGATATCCCCATCGAAGACATTGGAAAAACACCACTACACGCTCTGGGCCGCGGAGCTGTCCTGTTAGACTGCAAAGTCAATGGGAAAATCATAACTCACCGCCTACTCGATGTGCTGTACGCACCGGTGTGCGCGCAGAATTTGCTGTCAATTAGCAGGCTTGACGATGCTGGTTTGGAAGCCAAGTTCAGTCATGGCAAAGTAGATTTTGTGCGACGTGCCGACAGCAGAGTGATGGCAAGCGGGAGCAAGACTGGACGTCTGTATCCGTTCGATGCGCAAGCCCGGAAGCAGATGCAACCGAAAGCACATGAAAGTGTGCACGCCGCCGTAGAGGCAAGCAACCAGACGTGGGATGCCTGGCACCGACGGATGGGCCATTTGGCGAAGAGTGGGTTAAAGAAACTCGTGAGGGAAGACCTCGTTGAGGGACTCACTGTGGACGAGGAGTCGCCACCACTCAGCCAGTGTGAGGCTTGTGTCAAAGCAAAAATGACGACGAAGCTGTATCCACAGGAGGCGAAGAACCGACGTGAGGATCCGGGGGAGCTGACACACAGCGACCTTTGGGGCCTGCGCGAGTCGAATCTTTGAAGAAATCGAAGTACGCCATGCTGTTTACCGACGACGCAACACGCCATTGCAGACCAGAATTCTTGAAGCGCCGGGACGAGGCCTTCGAAAAAATCAGGGATTATGTCGCATGGGTCGAACGTCAGTACGGATACACACCAAAGGTCCTCCGAGTGGATAATGCCAAGGAACTCACAAGTGGGGCGGTGAAGGCATGGTCGAAAAGCCATGGGATCACGCTCCAGAACCCCGCACCATATGCGCATACTTCAAACAGAGTAGCCGATCGATTGAATAGGACAGTCGTCGAGCTTGCCCGTGCAATGTTGATAGCACGAAATCTGCCGGCCTTTCTTTGGGAGTCAGCCATCGAGTATGCGGTGTATATCCGATACCGCTCACCGACGCGCGCACTCCAAGGAAAGACGCCGTGGGAGGCATGGACGCGGAAGAAACCCAATGTATCGCACCTCAAGGAGTTCGGGTGTGAAGTATGGGTGAAGCGCGAGCCAGTGCAGAAGTTGTCGAAGCTAGGAGGCAATCATGAGAAGGCGGAAAAATTCACTTTCGTGGGATTCGGAGACCATACAGATATCGTCAAATATTATGACGGCAAGAACCGCGCAATCCGCGAGTCGAGAAATGTCGTATGGGCAGAGCCGAGCACCCAGACCCTGGTCGATGTGCAGCTCGAGGGGGAGCTGGGAACGCCGAGCAAGCAATCGCCCACAGAAAACCCTGCACAACCCGCTCTCGTGGAGAAGGAGCTCCAGCCGATAGCGCCAATGCCAGGTCAGCCACCAGCGCAGAATGTGTCGCAGCAGCAGGCGCAGACGAGGTCGCAGCAGCGCGTGCAGACACCACCGCAGTCATCAAGCGCACCTGAGCAGGCACCCTCTACATTGTTAAATCCACCAACGCCATCAGAGCCGAGGCGTTCATTGCGCCCGACCAAGGACAACGACTACCGCAAGCTAAATAACCCTGCTGCGAGATCGTCGAAGGTTCCACGCCTCCCACTCCCAGGACCAGGAATTATTTCGGATGGAGAGGAAGAGGAGAGTGCGGAATCTGCACTCCTGGCGAACGGTATGATGGAGGCCACCGGCGCGCCACGCACCTACAACGAGGCGCTCAAGTCGAGTGAGCAGATGGAGTGGAAAGAGGAAATGAGAGAGGAAATAGAGATGTTGAAAGAGAAAGGGACTTACGAGCTCGTAGAGCTGCCCAGGGTCGCCAGGCAATCGGATGCAAATGGACATTTGTCAAGAAGATTAATGAGCTTGGCCGAGTATCGAGACACAAGGCCAGACTCGTTGCTCTTGGATGTTCGCAGATTCCCGGAGTAGACTTCACGGAGACGTTCGCTCCCGTGGTACGTCTCGAATCGATGCGCGCTGCACTCGCCATTGCAGCCCTAGAAGACCTAGAAATTATCCAGATGGATATTCGGGGCGCATATCTTAACGGCGAGCTCAAGGAGGAAATTTACATGCGCCAGCCACCAGGTTTTGAAGACGGTACCGGAAGAGTTTGGAAGCTCTTGAAGACGATCTATGGGTTGAAGCAATCGGGTCGCAAATGGAATCGCGAGTTCGACCGCAAACTCACCTCGATTCAGCTCATCAAGACAGCCGTTGACCATTGTGTTTATTCTCGTGAACGCAACGGCGAGCGTACCTGGGTGACTGTTTGGATTGATGACATGCTCATCCTGTCGACGTTGCGGAAAGAAGCAGAGAGGAAAAAGGCGGAGATTGAGGGATCGTTCGAGACCAAGGATCTCGGCGAGCCGCGTAAGATAATTGGCATCGAAATTGCCCGTGAGAGCGATGCCGGCACGATCACTTTATCTCAACGCCACTACATCGAGACCCTGCTCGCTAAGTACGGCCTCACCGAAGCCAAGCCGCTTGCAACTCCGATGGACCCTAATGTTACGCTACGCAAAGTACCCGCGGACGCACCCGCAGCGCCAGCGGACTTGCGTGGGCAATATCAATCAACGATAGGCGGGCTCATGTACGCCGCTATCTGTACGCGTCCAGACATCGCGTACGCCGTGACGGCCCTGAGTCAATACTCATCCAATCCCGGACCGGACCATTGGAGCGCGTCCAAACGTGTACTGCGCTACCTTTCCGGAACTCGGAACTACGGGCTAGTCTATGGCCAAACAGACGAGGACGGCATCGTTTGCCAAGGTTACAGCGACGCGGATTACGCCGCCAACCCAGATGATAGGAAGTCGATCTCGGGATATGCCTTCATGCTTGGAGGAGCTGCTTTTGCCTGGAGTTCGAAGAAACAAACGACCGTTGCTACTTCGTCAACGGAGGCGGAATATACTGCACTTGCACATGCGACTCGGTTCGCAATCTGGAGCCGAAATCTCTTGAATGAAATGGGCTATGCTCAGACCGAGCCCACAACGATACACGAGGATAATCAAGCAGCGTTGGCGCTCCCACAAGACCCTCAGTTTCATGCCCGATCAAAGCACTTCGACGTGCAGAACCACTTCATTCGGGAGAAGATCGAGAACGGGACGGTTGAGCCTGTGTATTGCACAACGGAGGACCAGACCGCCGACATTTTTACCAAAGCGCTGGCTAGACCCAAGCACGAGAAGTTTATGCGTGGACTTGGCCTCTTGCCGGTCTGAGGGGGAGTGTTGAGATTGGTCCCGCGGGCGTGTGACCGCGTCAGCCCAGCAAGACCAAGACCCCGTAGGAACGTACATGGCCGAAACACCTCAAGTTTGGTTGGCATGGCTCTGGCCCTGTGAAACACACTGAGACGCGTTGCAACGCCTCGCAACGCGTCGAGACGCGTCGCAGATGCGCCACCCATTGTTCCCCAAGTCAGGAGTTTAAACTCCGCTATCCTTAGTTACTGTTGTTCTCTTGGAGTATAAATACAGGGAATGTAATTGCTAGGAATATACAACTTTCTACCCCCACTTTTACAACATTTCTCAAGTATATATAATACTCGTTTGACGATTGTTCGGTGTTCCGCCAGGGTATCCGTGAAAATAAGGATATCGTCGAGGTAGACAATGACTTTTCCCTCGTTTATGAGCTCGCGAAGGATATCGTTCATCATCGTTTGGAAAGTGGCAGGCAAATTGGTAAGCCCGAAGAACATCACCAACGGCTCGAACAAGCCGCGGTTGGTTCGGAAAGCCGCCTTCCACTCATCTCCTTCTTTGATCCGAATATTATTATATCCCCACCGAATATCTAATTTGGTGAAGATCTTCGCGCCTCGGAGTTTATGTACTAGCTCCGAGATCAGCGGCAAGAGATAGCGATTCTTGATCGTCATCTCGTTAAGCTTCCGGTAATCCTGCACCGGTCGAAGGCTTCCGTCCTTCTTTTTAATGAAAAAGAATGCCGATGCCATCGGCGACTTGGACGGCCTGATGTGTCCACTCTGCAAGTTCTCCTCCAGGAACTTGGTCAACTCCCCCTGCTTGTTCTGCGATAACGGGCTTAAGTTCGATCGCGTGGTCCCAGGGCCGTTTCTCCGGTAATTTATCAAACGACTCTTTCGCGAACACCTTGATGTATTCGCGGTATTGTTCTGGGACCGAATCCTCTGTCATCTTCTCCTTTTCTCCTATGGCCGCTTCGGCCATCTGCTGGGCCTGCGTGCCCTTCATCCGGAGGTCCACGTGCTCTGCAAAGTCAACCATCAAGATTGATTCATCCTCCTCGATGGATTCTTTCTCACACCCCTCGGCTGCCTCGGTGCCATTCATGTTGCACTCCGGCGGGCATCGACTAAATTTGATCTTCTGGCCCTGCCAGTCGATCTCCGGGTTGTGTTTAAACAACCAGTCATAGCCGATAAATATCCTGGCCTTCCCAAGGCCCGTGACGAGGAATCTCTGTCGCTCGCGGTGGATTCCGATTCCCATGATCAACTCAACATAATGAGTGATCCGTCCGCCCACATTCTCAGAACCGTCTGCGTTCCGAGCAATGATCTTCTGATCAAGCTCTCTGAGCTCAAATCCTTCGGCCTTGGCATGGCCCGGTCGATGCACGTTGTTGTGCATCCGTTGTCTAACAACGCCCTGATGCGGCGTGTTTTTCCCGTCTCTGGGGACAACAAGTTGACCGGAATAAGCATCTCGTGCTTGTTCCGTTGCTTCTGGAACTCCCTGAGTTCCTGTGCTAATCGGGATTCGGTTATCCCCATTGCGCATCGAGCCAGCCACTGGGCTGCTTCTTGCTTCTTGAGTCCAAATGGGACTCAGGTGTGCTCCGGTACTTTGTTTGGCGCTTCCTCCTCTTTCGAGGATTGAGCCATCGCGACATCATCGCCCTTTTTCTCCGCACTATTTTTCTCACTGGTTTGGGTTCCAGGGGCCTTTTTGAATGCGCTCCAGCGTTTGTTCCTTTGTCCATGCACAATTTCTAATATTACGAATGCGGTTCTGATTCTCCATGATATGTATTTGTTTTTGGTCTTTTTCTACATTATCTACTACTATTTTGTCCTGGGTACGTAGACTAATGTGTTCTTTAATATAATTTACAAATTTGTTCTCAGGGGTCTGCATGGGGGACTCTGTATCTAACAGAGTATATTTATTGCTCAGGGAAGCGGGCACCGGGTCGGCCATGACCGGGGCCCTCTTTAAAAATTCTGGCCGTATTTGGCCCGCGCTTGTTCGAAAAGAAATTTAAAGTCCTGCTTGGACATGTCGTCAGTCTGCAACGAGCAGACATTGATCTTTCCACGCTCCCGGCGCGGTTTCGGGCACTCCCGTGCCATGTGACCCTCCAAGCCACAGTTGTAACACAAAAAGGGGCGGGCGGTCTGCTGGGCCCTGTCCACATCCATGGTGTCCGGGTCTCTTGCCGGTGCCTTGGCCTGTGTTGTCCCTTGTTTATAGATGGGTGGTGCCATCTGTCCTGGGGTCCATTTCTGACCCCATGTGTGTGTCCTCCGGTTCTTCCGGAGCTTCTCTCGTTCCAGGTTGCCGTTGATCACCAACAGCCGCTCCTTGAACCCCCTGTATGTATTGGGGACTGCCACCCCACCAGTGTACACCTGGCTGCTGATCTCGCTGTTGACAAGATCCTCAAGTAACTCCCCAGGAAGGAGTTATACCCGGTGGTGGTCGAGTTTGGGGCATAACCCGCGAGCTCGGCATCTAGCTCGAACTGCTGCAGAAAGGCCTGCAGGCTTTTGGTCCCTTGCCTCGTGGTCATCAGGGGACGTGGGCGGACTGCACAAGGTTTTGATCCTTGAACGCAGCATCCAGCTCCTTGCGGAGTTGGTCGAAAGTGTAACCAGGGGCCCCGGTCATGGTATTGGTGGCTGGGAGAGTGACTAGGGTCCTCTGCTTCCAGTTGCAGACCCAGTCTGCTGCCATGCAGGGTTTTTCTTCCTCTGACCGGAGGTACGAAATGGTGAAGAAGACACGCTTCTTGTCAGTGTCTAGGTCATTGTCGTAGGCTCCCAGGTAGGTCAGGACCTGGTGTCGGAAGTTGTCCCATTGGGACTTCGTGCCATCAAAGCACAACGACTGTTTGGCGAGGGAGACTTTAGATGACATGGCTCTTTATTGGGCTGGGTTAGGTGGTGTAGTGGGTCGGGAGACAGGTAAGGGTAATAGGAGTGGTAGTGGAAGGGGTCGGGGTGGGGTCGGAGGTAATTGAAATGGGGGTGGCGGCGGTGGAGTTGAGATGTGAGTAGGAAGTGAGGCGGCGGATTGGTAAGGCTCCAACTCGTCCTCTGAGTCAGTGTCGGTGGGTGCCCTGAAAGACACGGTGGTAAAAATGGGGCCACACGAAGCGGATGGTGGTTAGTCAACCCACTGAGGGCGTGGTGAGTTTTGAGGCGGTCTTTTGCTGACAGAACTACCCCGGGTCTTCTATGACACCCCCGGCGATAGCGGGATTGTCCTCCCCGAAGGTCGTATGAGTACCCCTGTGACTGCTATACGGCTTGGGACGGACTCAGCATTTCCCGTGGCCTAGCGTCTGTCTGTTCGAGTGAACCGCGCACAAAGGGCGCTGCAATTATTTTACTTCGGTGTGGACGAAGTGAATGTCGGGGAGGGAGGGATGGAACTTCAGATACAAGAGTCCAAGTAGAGGTAAGAAAGGACGACTGCAAGGTGCAGTGTCGAGTGGGTAGAGGTTGGTGCGCAAAGAGTGCGCGAGAGGGGGAAAGGGACAGGAGGTCAGGAGATGGCGGTACGATGCAGTGATACGGCAGGTATTGTACCAGCCGTGGAATCACGCATTTTTGCGAGTTCTACAGGAGTTTGAGAACACATACGAACTTTGAGAACCTCCTGTTCAGTGATATACAGTTAGAGTCAGAGTGAGCTCCGAGCTGCTGGCTGTGTATCAATGATGCGAGAGGGAAATAACTGGTACTGTGGAGTTGTATATGCTTGGTTCTTACCAAAGGGGAATCGGCATAACGGTCCTAGAAGTATTACATGTGGCCCGTCAGATCCAGTTCATAACCTATACATAGGGGCGAGCTGCACTGCAAAGCTAGATACCATACCAAGGAGATATAACTATAAAACGCCTTGACACCCAATTGCGAGCGGTATTACACTAGGCGGCTGGGCAGAACCCAGTTTGAGAACTATGCATAGGTCTGCATCAGCAGAGACCTACGGACCCATGAGCGTTCGTGAACCCTAAACCAGTTCGAGAACCAGCCGAAACCGATCGAGAAGCGTGACACGGACCTTTCCGAGATGCTCTAGACTCCAGTAGACCACACGTGATCAGTCGCATCGCGTTCGAGACACCAAACAAGTCCAAGTCTGATGGTCTTGATGGCTGACAACCCCCGGAGCTCAAAACTCTAGACACGTAGGCTCCGGCTGAGATTCCGCTCTTACGAGAGGAGACAGGACACATAAAAGGGACTTACCAACCAAGCCGGTCCAAGCCGAGGGTTCGAGAACACCCTGGGCTATTCAAATATACCTGATCAGGTTCGAGGGCCAGTTCTCGAAACCGATCACACTCCAAAAGCAGGTTGGCTAGGCATCCATCCATGTGGACCCGCCAATCTTGCACATGGCCAAGCCAAAGATACCCAATATTTTCCGTTGCAGATCGCATTTTACTCATTTCCTCTTATTTCTGTTTATTCATATCTGTCATGTCATGTAGTTCGAGAAGTAGTATAAAAGACCATCGAGAACGCACAGGTCTGCAGTTCATTCGTGCCCGGCTTTGCCTAGACTATTGTCGAAGCTCTGCAAGTCAATAGGCCTTGTGTTCTCAGTGTCCTATCGCGGAGATTTGTTTACAAAGCATTTCTTTTGTGTAGATTCTTTAAGAGAGAAAGTTCTTGTTGGCTACATTAGCTTTAAGGTCATCTAAGCTACAGACTACTGTTCAGTGAAGTCCCATTGCAGTTTTCTGGTTATACCACTGTTGTTCAGCGAAGTCCTGTTGCAATAGTCCCTTGTCCCATAGCTATCTCGTGGAGGGTCACGGTAGTTCAATCCCCTCGATCGAGTAGGCCTCGTCGAGAACCCGAAAAGATCTCTGATAAGCACCAGAGTCGGTCAGGGAGTTGCGCGTAGGCGTAAACGTGGCCCGTTGTCTGTAACGTCCCCTTTGGGCGATCACAACGAACAATCTGAGTTGTCCCACATACTGGTTGCTCGAGAGCTTCTGCAAACTCTATAACCCTGTTGTCTTTGTGTTCGAGAACAATTTACGTTTGGTAGTCGGAAACTACTGTTGGTCTCTCGAAGTCCAAGAAGACATCCTCGAACGATCTTGCCAACTTTCTCGAGAAAGTTCAATCTTACCTGTATACTGCAGGGTGACCCGAACTCAATTATAAGCACTTCGCATTGGTTGTGTGTGTGTTGTGTGTTGGTTGTTGGTTTTTGGTGTTCGCGCCTTAGATCTCAGTCTTTGCACATTTCAGCCCATACTTAGGTGCACCGTTTCAGCGGTAAGAAGGGGAGTCTTTTATTATGTCACAGTCAAGACCTTGCGTCCAACTCTACAAGAGAGTGGATTGGGAAGTGCAGGGAAATGTCTCGAAAAGATGATCAAATAAAAGACTAAAGAACTACAAGTGAATAGCTAGTCTACTTATACTGTTTGTCGAACCGTGTGAACTTAAGTAGCTAAGTATATAATACAAGGAGGTTACCAGGCGAATCGTGATCGGAGATGTCAAGTGTCAAGTGTCAATACTAAATATAGTCCATGGAAACGACTATTGTGTTCTGTTGCCGTGTGATCTTTAGCCAGCAAAGTCCTCCCACGTTACGCCATCAGCGTGAAGTGCTCGTGCAACAAGTGCTGGGGTCACGTGCTCATCGATCGGTGTTGGAGCGATTAGATTGGGATCAAATCGTGACATCTGAGCTCGCCCCATCATTCACCCACTCGCTCTGCGGCGCTTCTCTCTGTCGCTCACTGTCCTTGCCCACAGCTCTTCTGCACTCCCCTGCCATCCCCTCTACGTTCTTGCTTCGACGAAGGGGCAGGGAGCTATGCTCCGCTCTAACCGGGATGGTGAGGAGTTGTACCCCCTCTTCACGCTCTTCTCGTGCTTGCCTCACGCCGTCGCCTCTGCGCCGCGCTCCTCCTCGCTGCTTCGCGCGAAGAGAGCCGAGGTGGCTGCAAACAGAGACAAATACCCACAGAACAAGGCACCCAACCCGTCTCCGCGACCTTGACTTGGCTGAACGCAATGGCTATATCCGGGGCATCGTAAAAGAGATCCATCACAACTCTGGCAGGTGCATCTCCCTCTTTGGACCCAGCGCTCTGCTTACCCTACCGCAGCGTTGCCTGTGTCGTTTTCCGCTACCCGTACTAATACAAGCCCCGCACTGCAAGAGCGCGGCGCTCCTGCTCAACGTGTCCACAGCACACGGTATCGACGCAGGCAAGCACCCTTCGCAGATCGTGTACCCCACAGGCTTTGTCAAGGCTCGTCATGCCTGCACTCACGGTCCCTCGCGCGTGGAAGGTGTTGAAGATGGAGTTGCGTGGGACGAAGCTTGTGCTGCATAAGCCACCGGGGGACCGTGCAGTGAAAGGTATGAAGTCAGTGCGTGCGTGAAATCTGAATAGAAATCAACCACACAACCAAAATCAAATCCTAGTGCTGGTGTTCGAGGGTTCGCGTGGCAGGAAACCACAAGTGCGAAGATGGAATAAGGCTGGTGAAGATGGTGGGTAGATTTGATAGCCTGTAATAAAACCTGTAATAAATTTGTTTCCTGTTAAACTTGTCCCGTATAGTTCCCGTATAGTTCCCGTAAGTTCCTGGCGAGTTCCTTGAAGCGAAAGCGAAAATAGAGAGAGAGAGAGAGAGAGCGATAGAGGGAGAGAGATCACAGGTAGGTTCCTGGGCAGGTGTGTATTATCCTTAACTAGTACATTTCGAGTTCCTTTTATACCCCTATTTGTTTGGTGCAGCCAAACAGAATGCTACCTACACAATTGTAGGGCTGAAACACCCCGTTGCTAGGTTTCAGTCCCCTGCTAGGATCTGTAGCCCTGCAGCCTTAGCTACGCTACTGCCCATTTCTCCCGTTTCAGCACTGCCTCGGTTGTCCCCATAGTTATATGAGGCTGCAATGGCTACCTTGCACCCCCTCCTACCCCAGGCTGTCCGTAGTCGCGTTAAGTCGCGTCAGAACTTGACTACCATCAAGCTGGGGACGTGTTTGATCCCAAAACGCGAAGTTTCGAGTGGTCACATGACCGTGACCGCTTGCACTACCCGTGTCTTGACATTTGATCCCCGTGTACGCCACCATCACATGTTGTTGTTTCTCTGCTAATCCCTTTATATATTTTTAGAATTCCACCATTGTTCTTTTAATCCCGGCATTGTCATCCGAGAACGTCTAGATTAATTCCCCGGGACCCCGTGGGATCCTATTTCCTCTCATTCTGCAGTGTTTACACTCGCACAAATTCACCCCGCCCTTCAGCAGCAGGGTGCGGGAGCTGCTCCCGCAGGGCGTTGTCAATGAGGCAGAGGAGGAGGAGGGTGCAGGCACAGTCATAGGGCAGAGGCGGGACACGGGGAGTATGGGCCAGAGGAAGCATGCGTATTGGGAGCGGGGGATCCTGCACTGGATGTGCGGGAGGGCGGTGGTCATGGTGCTGGGCACTGTGTTCGACGCGGAAGGGCGCTCGAGGCGCTCGTGCACAAGCTCGTATTCCTCCTGGTGTTCCTGCACAAGCCGGTTCCTGCGGAAGAGGCGCTGCAGCGGGAGGAGCAGTGGCGCGACTACACGCTTGCTGTGCTGCTGTGTCTCCCGCTGCTCGTCGGCTGCGCACGCGTCGCGATTTCGTTGGATGTGCGGGGTGTCTGGTCTCGGGCGCCGCGCCCGAGGAGGCAGAGCAGACGCGTCGGCGCGTCACATAGGGGGTGGGCGAGTATCTCAGGCTGCATGATACGCCTGCCGACACGGCCATGTGGGAGGAATTCCGTGGTGAGGTGCTCCCTGGCGTGTCCTTCCCCGCTGCGCAGCCTATCACCAGCGGCATGCCCACGAGTGCGTCGACACAAGCAATATACATGCCTTCCCCACTTCTTCGCGCAGGCAGCGCCGCTCTAGGCGTCAATACATCCTTGCCATGGCCTGACGCCGCCGGCGCACACATGGTCGGGCTGCTCAACGCGTTGGGCATGCACGAGATGATTGTGCCGCCGTCATTCTCGCCTGCGTCCCCACGCTCGCCGCAGCAATCCCGTGGCAGGCTGGCGTCACACATGACCTGGGCCGCGCTCAACGCGGAGGGTCTCTCGTGTGATTTTTCCTCGCTTTCGATCCACACATCATTGCGCGCAGTCTCACGCTCTTCCACCACATGGTACTCGGGCAGACACCGGATAACCCCACCGCGGTGTTTGTTGTTCCAGGTGCTGGCGCTGTGTCCGCACCGCTGTTTGAGATCGATGCAGCTCACAAAGCTGCTGCTGGTGCAGATCCTCAGCGCGGACATGAACTCAGGGGTGATGAACGGCGGCACGGGCGGCGGGGAGCAGTAGCCTGCGACAACGTCGCGGATTCACTCGCGTAGCGAGGTCATCTCGGTGTGGCATGCGTGGGCGAGCTGTGTCAGCATGTGGAGGCATCAGTGTTGGTGTGGTTGAAGGGTGGAAAGCAACCACAGCACCTCCTTGTATGCCTCCCTTCCGGCAACAAGTCGTGATGAACCCGTTAACAAGTATGTTTCTTTTTCTTTTCCCGTCAATATGCTGACTCAATTCAGCATCTTCGATGCCAAGCGACTCATTAGCCGCAAGTCCAATGCATATACATACTGACAACCTGGGTGAATAAAGTAAGGCCACGTGAGACAAGGAACCAGATGCAGCTAATAGCAGCCATGGATAGGATAATAGTCAGGATGTGTCAGGATGTGTCAGGATAGTTCACTCCATTTTAGGCGTATAGAGAAACCCATACGGAGATGTGCCCCATAGTGAACCACAGCTATTGACTATAAATGCCCCCTTAGTGTGGTCGTTATGCTGCGTTTGTTTAACATTCTTATGTAATCCAATTAGCCACAGCAGTCACTGGTTTGAATCTCTGTAAAAACATGACACTTAGTATGAGATTGAGTGGCCGGCAAGCGGCGGAGCACAAACAGGGCATAAAACATATTGGTAAGAGGTAAAAGTGTTACATTGGCAATCAAGAGCGTGTTCACAGGAAGAGGGCCTATTCTCAGAGTTGGCAGCCATGTAAGTAGTGTTGTGGAACAATTGTGAGCAAATGCTGTGCATGTGCGGCAGCAGCATATCGACAGAAGACTCAGCAGAATGACAAATGGCAAGGCACGTGGGCGTTTTGGCGACATTCTCGGTACTCTGAGCACAAATCAGAAACTAAAGTTTCTGTTTGTGAATGTAATCTTTCATAACCCAGTTCATTACAACTTGTAGTCGTCTCAAATAACTTCATTAGAAATAATAGTAGTCGCCTTAGAAAGACTGTAGGTAAGACCTAACAAGTGCCGCCCAATAATCAAAAAGGGTCATGATAATTTTCCACCAACCCTAAGGTACTCTTATAAGGCCTGATAAGCTGAAAACTGACTTGACCTTATAAGATTGGTTCACCTTATCAGGTCCGGATAATGAGGGGCTTGCCTTAAGGCCTTATCAAGCCTTATCAGCTTCGGGCGGTTTTTCCGACACAATCTGCCGCACCGGGAATGCCTCGATTGGTAAAAGCCTCCTTCAGGTCAGAGAAAGCCCCCAATCCACTCGTTGGTGTTACGAGAATATTGCAGCTGTGTGTCACAGGGCATGTCCAGCGACGTGTATCAGCTCTGCCATTCCTTGTTTGTAATGGTGCTTGAATGGTGCCTTTGACTTAAAAGATGAGGACAAATCAGGATAGTAACGAGTGAATGGTGTTTGATGCAGAGAAAGAGCCTTGTGCAATATTTTGAACCACGAGGCCCGAGCTTTGAAGAAACCAAGAAGAAAACAGCCTTTAGTTGAGCTGACAAAGGCCATGCATGCGAATTGACGCCTGTTTACCGGCGCCAAAGACTGATGGACGGAGAACATACGTATATCAGAAAGTTAACGGAGTTCGGCGTGAACTGCATGAACTGCGTGAACTGTGTGAAGTCTCGGTGAAGTCCGTGAACTAACCCGTGAACCTGGCCTAAAACGGCTTGCCTAATGTTTGGCCTGTGTTTGGCATCAGCCTCTTTCTTTCCTCCCCCACATCGGTATGTTCGCTTTTCCCTACATTGTGAGTGCCCGCCCTGCTCAAAGCCTTGCATACACTGAGATTATCATCCCTAGAACCCCTACCGATGCTAAATATGCCACAAACTAGCCTACAGCGCGTGCCTCCATGCCGCCCCCGCCAAATCATCAATACATTCAATGCCCCGGACTGGACGAAGACCATCCATGCGGAGAATGGATACCGTCTAGGCTAATTTGCAGGGGTTCGAAGGTTTGGTACCATGCGAGCCTCGAGTATCAAGTGGTGTGTTATCAATCCACCATTACCACTGGCTTGCGCTGACACCATTCAGCACAACTGCGGATTTTTCCTCTGGCTCGCTCCGGAGCTCCTAGCTGCTGCAGAGCGGCACTCAAAAGACACTCCAGCTGGTGGTGCTCCCCCGTACCCTCCCCAGGATTATCCACCCGATCCTTGGGCGAACTCGCCGCCGTCGTCGCACTTGACCACTATGGTCATCGACCCCACACTGGTAGCCTCATCCGCAGCCCCTCCATCCATTCAGCCACGCCCTTTATCGCCCCCTTCCTCCATGCCGCCGCGCACACAGCTCACTCAGTCTGGGAAACCGCAATGTGTTGTCAGTACCTGCAAAAAGCTCGCCGGGTCGCAATTCTGCACCTACAATATGTGCAAGCAGTGCTGTGAGCGACAGCAGAAGGGTTGCCGCTACACAGGGCACCGCAAAGGGCAGGCCATCGCCCCGCCTTCATCTTCGAGTACCAGTGACCTTGGTGATCCCTCCGTGCTGTCTCGCCCGACGCCAATGTTCTCGTATGAATTCCCACCTTCCTCGACGGACGCGCCGCCACCGTCGCTCCTGCCTAAGCTCCATAAGAAGCCCATGGATCCCGAGTGGGCACGCCGCTACAACGACATCCACGCTGCGCAAGAGCGGCGAAAGAACGCGGAGGAGGAGCGTAGAAAGCAGGATCTGATGTTCGAGAGGCAGGTGCGCTTTTGCTTCTGGGACACGGTGCGTTACGTTTTTCTTCCGGTCGTTTATGATCCTGACACAAGTCCAGGATGGGGAGGAACCGACAATGTACCGGCAGCAGGGCCTGAAGACGCTGCGTCTCAATATGGCAAATTACCCCGAGCTGCTCAAGAAGATGGGTCTCGTCGACACTGACGAGATTGGTATCTACGATTTTGTGCAGTGGTATGAGCACTCGACGCCATCTTTTGCGTGCTTGCATTTCCAATGGAAGACGTCGACGGGGAATCCCGTGCTTTTGTATAGTTGAATGTTTTGTCGCACGAGATACTTGTAGAGTGTGCAATTGTTATCGTAGATCACGATATCAGGCATCGAGCTCTCGATGTGAAAGACTTTCTGAAGGGCGAGTCAGTATCTTTGTACACAGAACAGACCACATATGAACGACTGTTTGTGAAACACTTTCAGAAGCATAGAATGTTGCATGGGCAACAATCATTCCACACGGTCGAACGAAGATTTGCTCATTGTGCGTCCGGCGTCGACCAAAGAGCGCTCGGATTTTGCGGTTGCCATTAGGATCTTTGGCCGCTTCGCAGTCGCCCTGATTGGGATCTGATTCGATCGTCATCTCTTCGACCTCCTCGGCGGTAACCTCGGCTTCGAACGCATCGTTGGGATGGGAAACAGTAGCACGCTGTAGACGGGCGCGAAGCTGGAACAGTGCTTTATCCCGGGTTTTGTGTGTCAGCTCCAGCTGACGGTGCTCCGCAATCGGACATGTCATGAATGTAGGGTCCACCGCTTGCTCACAGCCCTCAACAGCGCAAATATGATGTCGATAGTCATGTCCGCGACAGAAGCGATGGCGGTTGGTGATGAGCGGTTCCGGACAGTCGTGAACTCCGCAACACGGGTGGCCAATCGTTATCCTGTCGATTACAAGGACATGAAGCTTCTCTGGGTGTAGATTCAGCACCGTAGAATTCAAAACTCTGGTTGCTTACTCAGACCGTCGCCATCCTTCCAGACTCGCATGCACCTGTCACAGTAGTGAGCCCATTCGGGCTAGCCGCAGAGGCGGAACCGAGCATTGTGTTTGCGGACGGCATCGTTGAATCGCACATTCTGCTCGCCAGTATTCGGAACTTGAAGGATTTCGTTCCTTTCGACGTAATCTTCGAGCAGCGATAGGATTAAGAACCCATCCCAGACGTGTTCTGTGCGCAACTTGAAACTCCACGTTGGGGGCCAGTCCTTGTGATCTGGGCGGTTCTCGGGCTTGGAGAGACACGTGTCGTAAACGCGAGCAGCGTTTGTTGCGGAGGTCCAGGAGATGAGCATTAGGCTGATAACCTCGCGTTCAACGAACTGGTGCTCGCCGACTTGGATAGCACCAGGGATACCAGCGTAATACGTGCGAACACCATCGCGGACGGAGTAGTTATTGTGGTAGGTTGTTTTGCACTCTACACGACGGAATATTAGTGCAAGATAGATGCTAGAATTGAAGGCACTGACGTGAGCAGTGGAGGTGCACAGCGTAGGTCGCGCAAGCACCATCACTGAGGGTGAAGAGAATTTCTTTGCGCAGGTCATCCTTGTCCTTGAGAAGGTTTGAATTGAAACAGCCAGGAGTAGTACACTGTTTAGTCGGCGGGAAGAGTGTTCGTGCCGCTATATGACAATATCTTTCAGTGTCTGCTGGCAGGAGATGAAAGCAAGTCGTACATAGTAAGTGATCCAAACCAAAGTCTCGAAACATCTTTGCGTCCCGTCCACTGCTACTGCCGTTGTCATCGTAGCTCCAGATTGTGTCGCCAAATGCACTCCAGCAACCGGAGACAAACTCCTCGGGTAAATCGGTAGCGCAGCCAAGGAAAGATCTAACATTTTCTGGTATTTCCGACGGGGCAGCTGCGGGGTTGTAGTCTGCAGCCTGAGCGAGGATAATTTCTTCTTTAAGGCGGGAGGCGAGTCGTACGAAAGACATTGCTTTGTCCATAGTGACTGACTCGGCAAGCCCAGGGATTTGACTCAGGAAGTTGTGAACATCCTCCATGGATGTCATTGTCGGCTTTAAGCACTGAGGGCGGGGTATCGCGGCGGGAGCGGCAGGGGAGGTGAGACGCGACGCGCTTTGACGTGTTGCGTCACTGCTCGGAGGCCGGGCCGATGCCACACTTGACCAAATAAAGTCCGAATACGGGAGTTCACGGGCACTTCACAGAGTTCACGGGGTTCACAAAGTTTCTGGGCAACCGGTGCACTTTGCGGTTCAGGGATTTACTGGATGGACGCTTGGGCCGGGCGCCTAGGTCTCTGAATTTCCTTTTATTTTTCGTGCACCCTGTGGTCAATGATTCCCGCCGCGCCCACACGTACGTCTCCTCCGACCCCATGTCCACCGCTCAAGTCGCTTTTTCGCCTTGCCACCGCCCTCGCTCGTCGATTCGCACTTGCTCTTTGACTCACACTCGGACTCGCATCTGACTCGCACGACGCCCGCCACAGCCTCGAGGCGCTCGCGTCCTTCATCGCGAAGCAAAAGGCCCTCCTCGCGCGCACCCAGTCCGACATCAAAGCCCTCTGCCGCCTCCGCAGCGAGGCGGTAGCCGATGCCGCTGGGCTCGCCGCGCAGGTGAGTCTAGACCTTCCCCTTCCTTCCCTTCCCTTCCCTGCCCTCCCGTCCTCGTCCTTGTCGCTGTCGCTCTTGCTTGCCGCTCTCGCGGATCACCCGACATCGACTGACTTTCATTTTTAGCTGGGCGACAGCGCCTTCCGGCTGAGCCAGCAGGCGGACTGCGCGCCCGCCCCGCCCGACATTGACTGAGCGCTCTTCGCGCATAAAGGTGCGGTCTCTTACCCTCTTCGCAAATTTAAAGCAAAGCTGATTCGACTATCGCATCAGACCCAACCCCCCTCCGCGCCCTCGCCCTCCCGCGCCCGCGCACGGCCCCCCGCGCGGCCCCCCGCGCACCTGCCGCGCCCTCGGATCTCCAGCAGCTCGTGCGCGCCGTGCGCGCGCGCATCCTCGACCCCATGCTCGCCGTGTACGGCGAGCCCGATCCGCCCCCTTCTGATGTCTCACCTCGCCGACGGCTCACAAGAATGCCACTGCGAAAGGGAAGGACGAGTACGCGGGCGCGGGCGCGCCGCGGATGCCGCCGCGTGGGCCCTCGGGGCTATTCACGCGGCGGCCGCGCGTCCGCGTCGACGTCGACCCCAACGCCGACCTGTACGCCGAGGGGAGCGCGACCGCGATCGACGCGAGCACGGTGGGGTGTCCCAGCCCGCCGTCCGCGTCCACGGTGGACATAGCGACGGAGAGATAAATGGAGATGGATAAGGAGAGGGAGATGGAGCGGGAGAGGGAGGCAGAGGTCCCGATGGCGTTCGCGAAGCCCGTATCTCGACGAAGCTGCAGCGCCAGAACTCGGACCGCGGGGCGCCGCTTGTTACAAGGGCGCGGCGGAGGTCGGGTGCTGCTGCTGCGACGACGAATGCGAGCGCACGCACGAGCATACGCACGCAGAGGAAGTAAGACGCGGGCAGGCAGGCGGCTGGAGGCGTACCCGCAGCGACTCCCGCAGCGGCACCCGCAGCGGCACCGAAGCAGCAGCGGCTCAAGCTCATCCTGCTTGCGCGCTCCGCCCCCGTCCCCGCCGCCGCCGCCGCCAGTGTTAACGCCCCGCGCCCTCCCGCTCCTTCCCCTTCTCGCCCCGCCCCCTGGCGCTCCTTCCCCGCCGCTCCCGCCTCTTTCTTCACCCCCTCTCCCGCCCTCTTCAACGCCGACCCCAACGAACCCCCGCAGACGACCCCAACGAAGACGCGCTGGGCAAGCGGCGTAGAAGACCGACATGTACAAGGTCATGTGGAGCGCGCCTGCTCGAGCGGCTGCTGGCGGAAATCTCGGCGGGGGAGCGCGGAGGTGGCGTTTTTTTTTGTTCTTCATTCCTTTTCTTCTTGCGCATTTTACTGCGCATCGGTTTTTATTTCCTCGCGCGTCGGTTTCGTCCTCGCGCGCTCGTGTCCACCGTGCTCGTCGGCTTGTACCGTGGAGATTCGCAGGATTGCTCATCGGGTTTCCCCTCCTCGCGCATCTACTCGTCCCCGTCCCTGCCTTTCTTCCTTTCCTGCCTTTCCTGCCTTTCCTGCCTTCCCCCTTCCACCCGTGAAGATCCATACTGACGCGACGCGACCGCAGGTACCAGCAGATCTCGATCGCGATGGGCGGGCGGCAGGTGTCGAGCCGCGGGCAGAAGTACCGCCAGAAGCTCAGAAGTTCGGGGTCGGCGTCGATGGGGGGTGCGGGCGAGGCGTCGTCTTATCTTATCTCAACGCGCCAGACTTGCACGTGTCCTCCCAGGTGTATCTTTTGCTCGCGCCCCCCTTTCCCGTGCTTACACGGCACGCGCATGTCCAGATCGCGCGCTCTTGCCGCGCACGCAGAACGCCCGCGAATCCGCCAGCCGTCTTGCGTGTGCGGCAGGCCGCGTTGTCCAATGTCCGCGCGAGTCCGGCTCTCGGCGGCGGGAGGCCTCGCACGGAGAGTGCCAGAGTCGCGGCCGCACTGCGTATTCTACCGCCCTTGTACCGCACTCGCTCCATCCAATACACTGCATCTCCGTCTCTCTCTTCGCGCGCGAGCGCATCTGGACAACATGCGGCGGGCACGCATCCGCGCGGTACCTGGCCGCAGAGTATCGGTACGAGTCGCGCAGCCATCCGCGCTGCGCCGGTCCCATACTATTTTAGCCCCCCATGTGTCCACGGCTGTGATAGTTATCTATCCTCTGGCCAGATTACTCTCGGCAGCTGCATTTAAGCACATTGATGTCTTCTCAAGACTCTGGAATACTTTCACATTTTTTGGACTCCAGTTGTGGAAGGTATGAACGTACCGATGCTGGAACCAGAAGTGGAATCGGATTTGGCAGGCGTTTTGGCGTGTGGGAGAATGTCGCAAAAATCTTGCTTTTCATTTCCTTTGGGCACTGTAGAGCTTCAATTAGACTCAAATTTTGCCAGCCCATAGCTGGGGTATGTACTCGTATCCACCATTTTTACCGAAGGAAACGGGTTCGAAATGCGGATGGGATTATGAATAATTCCACATCAGGGTGCGTGGATACATCCGGAGCTAAAATAGTATTGACGGCGTCCCAATGAGATAGCAAGCGGCTTACCTGCCGAATTAGCCCCCGTCTCGTGCCTGCGACCCTGCGTAGTCTGTAGACGGAAACGATACGGCGCGCGGTTGACTCGGGGCAAGGGAGCAAGTGCGATGGCAAAAACAGGCTGCGGCCGTACGGCGGCTTTGCACAGACGCATAAGGTAGGGGACATACAAAACCTGTGAACGCTCCAAATATGGACAAATTCCGTTAATCAATTAATTGAAGGACAACGAAAGCACTTGAGCTAAATCCCTTCCATGAATCTTTAGAAATACATGCTAGCTAAAACCTGGCCTCCTTGGATTTGTAATCAGTCAAGTGTGGAGAATGTAGTTGTCGATTTAAGTCGCCATCAATTGGATGGCCTCAAAATTGATGGGACTTTACGAGGACATCTCCTCACTCAATTCTGATCTTGTAATCTATCTGTTTGACTGGGGCATACCTAAGATGTATTTCTAAAGACTCATGGAAGGGATTTGCCTCAAGATCTTTTGTTGTGCTTCAATTAATTGATTAACGGAATTTGTCCATATTTGGAACGTTCACAGGTTTTGTATGTCCCCTACCTTACTTAACCTGCTACGGAAGAATCATATCAAAGTCGATCCTCCACCGTTCACCCTTCGCCCCGCCGCTTTGCATCGTGTTCCGGGTGGGCTGATACACTCGAACGGCCCGGTGACGGAGTTGAGCTGATTAGCGATTTGAGCGCGAGGAGCGGTTAAAGGGATGACTTTCCTCAAAGGAGCACCGCTAATCGTATCAGCAGTCAAGACACCAGGGCTTACTGCTGGAACGATATCGGACGGCCCCGATGCGGTATTCACTGGAGAAGAGCCCGCAGCGGAGCGGACTCCATTGCCTGACCACGACGGAGGAAAAGGGTCCTACAGCACAGCGAGATACAGGGACCGCTTGCTTGCAAGTACGAAACAGCATCGCTCGCGTGTAGGGGGAGCCTGAGAGTGTGTTTCGTTCCCACGGGGTACACAAGGTCAAACTCGGACCGCCAACGTTCGAAAAAGGCAAAAACCTGTTCATTAGCGCACCAATAGCGCACCCAAGTTGAACAGATCAAGCAGGGCAAAGGGAAAACTCGCAATATGCAGATACCTCGGGTTAGCTGCCCTTAGGGTCTTGACGAAGCAGTTGAGCTGATGTCTTTGACCTGCGGCGCTGACTCGGAGTGGTACTTTGTTTTACTCATTTCACTGCACACTTTCAAGGAACCAGTCATATCGGCCGATTTTAATCAGAAACGAGCTCTCGATATTGGACACGTAGTTAAGCACTGTCGGGTAACCACTGGTTTCCGATCCGATAAGTCAAGAGTTAGCATGCCACATGCGCCTGGCAGTCGGCGTCGGTCCCAAAGCCGCACCGATGCGCTCACTACTCATTTATCTTCCAAAAATAATCGACTAGTGAGTGAAAATGAATCTACTGGATCATTATCACCCACCTGCTGCCTGTCAGTACACGTCGTGATCTGCCTGATGTCGTCTTCCATGGCATATCGACACCAAAAGAAAAGATGGAGGCTATGAGCTTCATGCACCGGCGCTCACAGACGTCAGTCATTCGCCCAAACCTCGAGGCGCTGAGGACCAGAGAAGTGGTACTGGGTTGAGGGAGAAGGTATAAAAGGAAGGGAAAGAAGACCACCGAAGAATCATTCGTTTCTGCTCCTTCGTTCTCGCTCCTCATCCTTGTTCGGCCAGGTCGCCCAGTCCACAATCTTTTTTACACTTCGTTTGTATTCTCAGGGTCGGCCTTACTTTCTTGACGAAGCACGTAAGTGTTTTGGTGTTCTATCCAAAAAAAATCCTGCTCACAATTATTGAACTGGCAGTTTGAAAACCCTCCTAAACACAATCATCATGTTCGCTAAATTTGCCACTTCCTTCGTTACCCTGTCCGCTCTCGGTGCCGGCGTGATGTCGAGCCCTGTGGCCTACAAGTCCAGCAATGCCCTTGGTATGTCTCTCTCAACCTGGCGAGATGGTGACTACCACTTATACCATATGACAGTTGCCCGCGGTGGTCCTTCCTTCAACAGCTGGGGTGGATTCAGCTCGCTCGACAACTTTGACAGCTTTTATGGCGCGGACGACTTTTCCCACTCCCACAACTTCAACCAGGTCGTTGTAAAGCAGGATTCGTCATTGGTCTGCCACTCCGAGGTTTGTTTCTTCTTCCGCATCAAAAGAATGAGCTTACACCTTCTTCAGACAATCACTATCGTCCAGCAGCGGCTGGCAGTGCTCCAGGAGATGGCCAAGAAGTTTGTTCCACTTTGCCGCTGCAAACATGATCTCATAGGGATTTTCTTTGAACAGGATCATCACCGAGCAAATCTGCGAAGTTGAAACTCAGACCATCGTCTTCCAGCAATACTACTCGTCCCTCGGCGGGTTCAGCCACGACCTTACTCGCAGCTCCGGGCGCTCTGTATGTTCAACTTCTGTGAACTATCCAGGGTTATAACTGAATTTCATTCTCTCAGGCCGGCTATGACAACTCCGTCGTTTCTCACTACGGAGACTTCTACAACTCCGACGGATCCTTGAGCAACTACGACTTCGGATTCAGCGGGAGCGATATTGGGTCGAACTACTACGTCCCCACCAGCAACTGGGTGGACAGCTCGTCCCCCAGCTCCGTTGGAAATGCCTACCAATGTGCGCAGGCTGCGGCGTTCTACTACTGAGGGGCGCGAATGATTGAGACTTTTATTTGTCATGCTTGCGCATGATACCGGGATGGTGAAGGGCTTTAACATACTTCTCGTATAATGGGCAACTCTTAGAATCAAATTCCCCAACGGGGCCATCTTTTTTGTCTATCCCACGAATGCACGTTGCATTTTTTTCGGCCAGTGGATCGTTGTGATTATCCGGCGCGAACACACACGGGGTTTAAAACCCCAAAAACTCTGATATGGAATGCCCGCCTCAGGATGTTGCTCGGATCGAGCATGGGAGCTTCATCCCCGACTAGGGAGATTTATTTCAACGGCCTATCAGACGCACGGCAAAGCATAGGTAACCTAAGAAACGACGGCATCATTTGGAGACAATCATGATTTACTTGAGAGTCACCTCCAACATTGCATGAAACATAGTGTCGGAAAAATCGATTTTGCCTTATCAGGGGCTGACGAGACCTGACGGGCTTGTAAGGCCTGATCAGACCGTGTCAGGTCAAATGGTCAAGCATATCAGGGCCGGTCAGGCTCTGTCAGATCCCCCCTCCCAAGAATGAAAAAAAAATGAACCCAAGTGTTGTCAACAACCTTTCGATGTGACTACGGTACCCAGATGCATCAAAACAATGAAATCGCAAAGTCAAACGGGCTTAATTGAGACGGTACAAGGGTAAACCGGTGGGCCGAACAAGGTACAAAACTCGATTGGTTCCCTTCCAACGTGAACCAGTTGCTCAGAATAATTTTGTAGTCTTTACTATACATAAGTTAAATATCATACATAGCATTAAATCGTAGAGAATGCTGCCCGTTGAGAGCACTGAATGACTGAAAGATGGTCAGAACCTTTTGTGAAAAGCTACAAAAATGCCCTTATCAGGCCCGTCAGCGTTCGTCAGGCTGACAAGCCCTTTTCCGGGGGTTTTTGAACCTTATAAGTGCCATCCAAACCTGATGGCCTGATTTAACCTTATACGCCCATGTTCGGCCTTATTTGGTGTTTTCGATTTTTCCGACAAGTACTAGTGCTGAAAAATGTAGGGTCCTAGTTTCGGCAGGAAAGTAACCGAACGATGCCGAGTGCCGAGCTGGCAAAAGCACCGCCACCGTGCTTCCTCGACCCTTCCCTCGACCATCGAAAAGAGAAATAAGTAAGCGATAAGGTTATAAAACATACAAACCGGTTCTCGGCTGACTTCTAGAGTCTTCGCACACTAGCGCATCAGCACGATGACGCCTCACACTGAGAGCGACCCCTCTGCCACTGCCACCGAGTCTACTGCCAGCGAGAGAGTGGCCGATCGTGCTCGCATCGAAGGGCTAGATGCGCGCATTAAAGAAATGGAAGCCCAAATTCAGGAGCTACAATATGCCGTCGGCGCTCTGCAACAGGAGAAGGATTCGGTCCAGGGCCGCCTTGACGCCTACACATATCCGGTCTTGACATTACCCAACGAAATCATGTCGGAAATCTTCGTCCACTTCCTTCCAGTCTACCCACAGCGCTCTCCGTTGATCGGCCCTCATTCGCCCTCTCTCCTGGGGCAGATATGTCGCAAATGGAGGGACATTGCGCTATCCACCCCCGCGCTGTGGAGAGCAGTCAGATTGACTTTGAACAAGAAGAGGTGATTCGAGCAGCAGCTGCGCCTTCTCGAAAGTTACTTGGAACGTTCTGGATTCTGTCGGCTTTCGATTGAGCTGTCGCTCAGCAACGCGGCCACAGACCGGGAGCTGCCTTTTCTCCAGACGATTGCGCGTCACTGTGCACGTTGGGAGCATTTGAAACTATTCACGGTGCCGATGCATTCTCTCCTGGATCGAGGGCCTACTCCCTTCGCTCCGGTGCTTCCAAATTGGCGCGCCTTTTCATGTCGATAGTTCCTCAACCTCCGCCTTTCTTATGGCACCACTTTTGTCCAGAGTTCATATACAAACATATCACCGTTCTCTCTTCAGCATCTTTCCCTGGTCTCAGTTGACAGTCCTCACCGCGAAATGGATCAAGGAGCAGTCAACCTCGTTTTCTGCCAGTTCACTATCTATGATCTTGGCATTGAACAGCAACTGAGGTATCATTTTCCAATCCCTTCCTGTGTGGGTATATTCAACTAATCATATTTTCAGGAAGGATATGATGCTCCCTTCCCTGGAAACCCTCATTTTGTTCGACTTGCGTTCGAATCCTCGGTTGAGAGGTCTGGAACTGCTGACCCTCCCAGCTCAACGCAGGCTCCAGGTCGCAGAGCCATTCCTTCAGCCGGATCCAATCAGTACACTCGTGTCGCTAGTATCAAGATCCGGATGCATTCTACAGGAACTACGCATCACCAGGTCGTGCCTGCCTAGTGATACAGTATGTGCCAGACAGCGCTCCCCTCTGTTGCGTCGTTTATTTTCAACAGTAAACTGGATATCGATGCTCTCGATAACTGGGATAACGCCCGCGACGGCGGCGGTGGAGACTCGGACTTGGAGACAGATTCTGAGAGTGACGAGTCGGATTAAAAATTATCCTGCATGGTGTCTTCATTGCTCCCCTTCCAAATACAATTTTACGTTCTCTCTGCTCATCTCTTTTAAGAGTCGTGTCAAGAGAAATTGGCCTTGTGGATGGCCACCATAATACTTCCGTGCCATGAGGACCAGGAAATCTTCACATCTCGCCCAATTATCTATTCTACCCACAAGCCATCACCGCTTCCCACCATTCCTGCCGTCGTCTCGTTCAGACCCAGTCCGCTCTCGCTCATCATTCGCGTTCGCATCCTTATGCTCATCCTCGACCGACGACCGCTCATACCCACTGTTCCTCGTATTTACGGAAACTAACATCTACGTCAGCTGGAGTAGCATAACTCTCCCGTACCCGGAACCGCTCACACTCGTAGCCTATTTTATAACTCGGATCGACTGGGTCGTTCTTCAAGTTGCATTTGACGCTCGGCCATCGGATGCCTGCAAGTCTTCAACCAGCGCCGTTGACTTGAATCGTTGGTGACAAGTGGTGCGGCTTGTATCCTGAGCCCAGGCTACCCAGTGATCTATACTGGGAGCATTCCCAAGTGGTTTTGAACATGGGCTGGATGTCTGCGATATTTTGGAGGCGGGAGAAGACGAAGATACATACGGACGGAAGCCTAGACCAAGATTCAGTCGTCGGACGAGCTTCAATTAAACACGGAAAGAACTTGCACCTAGATACTCCTACTATATATGCTCACCCTGACTAGCCTTTCTTCGATTCAATGCCTTTAGTTATCTCACTTTATTATGCCTTGCGATGTGGTCGGTATCAAGTCGAGGAAATCAATTCGGTAGATGTAAGTGGAGAAGTCAATTTTCGGAGACAGCCGCAACTCGGGAAATATTCCATTGGACGTAGGTTTATTTAAGTTAGAGTGGCATTTCCGAGAAGTCTTTCAACCAGCGCCGTTAATGTGAATCGCAGGTGACAAGCGGTGCGACTTGTATCCTGAACCCGAAGCTATCCAGTGATCTATCAAGCAATCCCAAGTGGTTTTTGACCGAGCTGGATGTCAGGGATATTTTGCAGGCGGGATAAGACGGAAAGCGGGAGAGAAACAGAACGGAGTCGGACAGCGGAAACGAACCAAAGCCTAGACCAGGATTCAGTCGTCGGACGAGCTTCAATTGAACACAGAAATTTAGAGAACCTACGCCTAAATTCTGCGACGCCGACACTCGACCTCAGCTTTCTTCGATCCAATACTCCCTGTAGTTGGTTATCTCACTTTACTATGCCATTCAATAGTCCGTTCCCTATCAAGTTGGAAGGAGCTCAATTCAGTAAACGTCCGGGACGAGTAAGTGCGAGGGGCATGCTCGAGGTAAAATTCTCGGAGACAGCCGCAAGTCGCCAAATATTCCTGGCGTCGTTTATGTACTACATTCATGAATCTGATTCAGAGCTCTGAAAGGTGAAATTGACTGTAACACTTACCGCTGGAAAACCGCGCTACCCATTTCCCCGGGTTGGGGAAAATGACCGTAAAAGGTGGGCTCTTGTTGCTTTTATTGCTTTTTTTCTCTTTCTACCACAAAGAGTCGATGTTTGCTGCCGGGGCGGTTTCCATTGGCGCTGAAGCGCGGTGTTACTTTTCAAAGACTCTATGCGCAGATCGATTCGACTCAATCATGTTCTCAGAACAGAGCCTCTCCCACCTAGAAGCGCTTGTCTTATCTAACCTGCCGCAACGGGAATGCCTCGATGGGTAAAAGCTTCCTTCAGGTCGGAGAAAGCCCCCAACCCGCTCGTTGGTGTTACGAGAACATTGTAGCTGTGTATTACCAGCTCCGAGTCGGGCATGTTCAGCGGCAGCGACGTGTATCAGCCCTGCCATTCCTCGTGTCGAAATTCGTAATGGCGCTTGAATGGCGCCTTTGACTTGAAAGATGTGGACAAATCAAGGGACAAATCGGGATAGTAACGAGTGAATGGTGTTTGATGCAGAGAAAGAGCCTTGTGCGATGTTGAACCACGAGGCCCGAGAGAGGAAGTCTGCAAACAGATCCCGTCTTGCTTTGAAGAAACCAAGAAGAAACCAAGGAAAAACAACCCCTTGGTTGAACTGACAAAAGCCTAGTCTGGATCAAGTGTCGGGTTCGAACCCGTAGCTGTCAAAATCATGATGAACACGTGAGTGCAACTGAATATTCCCACGGGTCAAACAAGGTGGGCGAAATAGCCTTGAACCGTTATCCTTAGATGATTGTCCATCCACGTTCCCAAGCCACTTTCAGCTTTTTCTGTGTGCATTGCCATTTTTTTTGAGAACACCAGAGCGGTCCAGAGCCGTGGGAGTGTACACGTGCACTCACGTGCTGCTCATGTTTTGACAGCTACGGGTTCGAACCCGACACTTGAATCAGACTCCAGATAAGCATTAAAAATTTCGACTATCTTAATTTTTTTTGGCGTTATGGAGTCTGACATTTGGGAGACTAACAAAAGCCGAGCGTGCGAATTGACGCCTGTTTACCGGCGCCAAAGACTGATGGACGCTTGGGCCGGGCGCCCAGATCTCTGAATTTCTTTCTATTTTCGTGCATCCTGTGGTCAATGAGCGCGCCCCGCGCCCCATGGATTCCCGCCGCGCCCACACGTACGTCTCCTCCAACCCCCATGTCCCCCCCTCACCTCTGTACTTTTTCGCCTTGCCACCTGCCTTCGCTCGCTGATCCGCACTCACACTTGCTCTCCGATTCGCACTTGCTCGTTGACTCGCACGCCCGTCTTAGCCTCGAGGCGCTCGCGTCCTTCATCGCGAAACAAAAGCCCCTCTTCGCGCGCCAGGACTTGAAGCTTGAAGTTTGTTGGAGGGAGTTGCCAAGAATCAAGATTAGTGGGCTGCAGTACTAGCCTAATAAACACGACGTCTTTTCCTTCCCTTGTAAGGCGGATGGTAAGCGATCGCGAGGAGACTCGGCCATCTTCATGGAAACAGCGCGGACGGACAGCATGGATTCATTCGGCGAGCGAAATGTGGGCGAATATCTCGGTGTCGAAGTCTTGGGGTTGAAGCAAGAGTAGAGGTGCAACTCGGCTGCGTGCCGAAAAATGATATCGATGAACGGCCGTCGGAGATTGAAATCGACTTGGCGTTAACGTCGACGTCCCACTTCCAGGAGTATATACGAAGTTAGTGGGAGTGGGATTTACCCAGTCCCACTTGTGATGCATCAATCCCACCACAGCCGGCGGAAGCAGCGGGCCTGGTCATACCAAGTGGGACTCGCGTCGGCTACCCCATCACTGTCCCATCACCGTGTCCGCCATCATTCACTGCGTTCCCTGAGGTCCTGCACCTAACCTGTGTGTAGGATTCCTACACAGACCTACACAGACCTACACAGACCTACACACAGAGCTGTGTGTAGTTGTGCTACACACATTGTTTTTAGATCAGAGTAGGTCTGTGTGGGTAATTGTAGGTAATTGTAGGTCCATGCAGGTCAGTGCAGGTCTGTGTAGGTCTGTGTAGCGACCTACATTAACCTGGACTAACCTGGTCATATCCAGTTTAATCCTGAATCGATGCTACAATTCCTGGTGGACATTGAACTCAACCAGCATCAACATTAAACCCCTTGGTGTTGCTGACCATTGGCGAGCTGCTCATGTCTGTAACATAGGTTTGGCAGGCTAACTGGTCATCTTTCAATCTGTTCTCTAAAAAATTTGATCCAGTCAGCATGAAGGTTGATGCTAACCACATTGTGGCCTGCTTGGTCTGGGACGGGCCGAGGGGCTAATCAAATTCTCTGGGAAAGTATGTATGAGAGCGAGCGCGAAACAAAGCTTAAAGCTGATGCTCTTAAAATAGCATTGATGCGCTCCGCGGAACGGCGGAAATATGTTCCCCACACTGAATACACCGCGAAACAATCCGGAGGATAGAATCAAGGCAGTTAATATGTGCTTAGACTCAAGTGTAGGTCAGTGTAGCTGAGTGTAGCCAAGTGTAGGTGAGGCTATGACTTCTAGGCACACCTACGCTGATCTACGCTGATCTACAACAAGGTGTGTTTAGGGAAACTACACAGACCTACGGCACAGCTGCTACAACCTTCGAAGATATTAGACTAGCTGTGTGTAGTCATTCTACACAGGGCCTGTGTAGTCCCCTACGCTCAGCTAGCAGCAGCTGCTAGAACCTTCGCAAACTGAGTGTAGGAGCGGCTGGAACGCAGTGATTGTCGGCCGCAAGGTTGCCGCTTTTGCCTCATGGGCGTTACTTGTGTAACTGCTTTCTTCAAGTCGTGCGCTAATTTTACAGACAATTTTGTTTTCAAGTCAAAGCATGGAAATAGATTAGGTACCAAACCAGTACAACCGTATATGTACGAAGTTGGTGACAAATGATGATGACCAAATAAAATATTCTCAATTCATGAATCACCAAGAGCCCAACGTGATTTGGTACGCTGACGAGAACCTGAGATAATGTTCCTTTCATCAACTTCTGGTTCCCTGGTGTGCTTCTTGCTTGGCCCCTGTATCTCCGGATATGCGGAAGGTTGAATAGAAGACTCAGCGAGAGGAGATGACGGCGTCGGCATCGGAAGTTGGGGCAGATCTGCTCCCATATAGGAACTGGTAGAGCCCATCTCCAAATTCATGAGGAACTCGGGGTCATCTAAGTAGCTCATGAAATCGCCTGCAGGATTGTAAGAGTTCATTTCAAGGTCTGTTTTCCGAATGGATTAGTTGTTAGAGAATATTTATGACGGTTGAAACCAACCGTTGTCTGTAATTCCAGACTGTTGAATTTGTTGGTTTGGGTCCGGAAAATCGGTCGATGAGCCTATTGATCATTAATTTTACAATTATATCCAGGAGTGAGACTCACTCAGAGAGCTGGTGATACCGAATGAGCTGTCCCAGACTTGTCGTTCAGATCTTTGAGGCAGATCGGGAAAATCGGGAGACACTGCGGTTGCTCAGTATTTGATTTCCATCAAATAAATTGGACCTCACAGTTGTAACGCGAAATATCAGTAACCACGGCACCAGAGGGTTCGACTGCACCGAATAGAGTTGATGGTTCTACCGAGCGGCGTGAGCTGCGAATTCATACAGCGCGATGACCGTTGATTCGTACACCAGTCAAAGGCCCTCCTCGAAGCTTTGCCACCTCGAAGTCGATCTCAGCCCTGCGCAACGCCCACTCCCTCCATCCTGCCTTCTCTTCATCAATTTCTTGGTGCAACAGATTTACCTTCTCCTTCAGATCGGAGCGATGCCTGTCGATCCTCATCTCGTCCTGAAACGACTTTATCTCGGCCTCAAATTGCTTCTGCCGGTCAAGGGAGGCCTTGTTTTCCTCCAAGCCGGCGTCCCGTTCCGATTTTAGCGAGTCGTAGCTGGTTAGCTGATCATTGTGAATGGCCGTCGCCTGCATTCTCCAAACCTTTCGCTGCGCTGAAAGTTTCTCGCGATTCCCAACCCCGTTCCATCGCTTACGTGTGACACCGTCGCGTTCAATCTGCAGTAGCTCTGCAGCCCTGACATTGTCGCGCACTTGAGATCTGAGATAATGTTAGAATACAAGGCGAACGTGCAGATCAACAGAGCAACAAACTGGAGTATTGCCGTCAGAAGGCCCACACCAATGGACGTCTCAGCATTGCGTCCTGCGTGTGCAGTCTCAGCAATGTTGGACTGGTTTGGAGTGATATCCCAATTCTCGTCTGAAATCTTCGACAGGTATTTGTTGATGGACGGTAAAACCCAAGGGTTTGCGAGCTTTTGCGCTTACCGATCTTCAAAAGTCAGACCAATATCAAGCAGAGCGATTATATTTCTTACTTTTGATGTCAATATGGGTTTGAGACGCGCAAAACTCATGCCAGTCATCGATTTCGGCCTGCGTTGTCAAATGTGTAATTGATTTGAGACGGTGGATCACCGTCCGCGAGATATCGGGAGGTAAGTCGTCGATATGCCTAGGTTTAAGTCAGTAAATTTCCGGAACCAAAGATATTGGTCGATGCACCGTTCAAAATGAATTTCACATGTCTTGAGGCAGTGAGAATTAAGTTCGACTGGATCGCAGGAATGGATACCGCTAATTGCGGGGTTGTTGTAGATTGCTAAGAAATGGCCGAATCCCAGCGCTTACGAAACCTCTCCATCAAGTATCACAATTCGACAGTTGGCGTCTGGAAAAAAAGGTGCAAGCTTCAACGGTTTGCCAGTGACTTGTTCGATAGTGTCAAAGAGTTCGATAAAGACTTGCGTGAATGCTTCTGTGGACGCAGTATCACAGAATAGACTCCCGAATGTGAGTCCTGCCACAAATGAATGTCATGAATAACTAGCTTGAGCCAAAAGGTCTGGATGTACGCCGGTTGAAACGGTCAGACATTCCTGCAACTTCCCACTCATTCATTTCACCTTCGAAGCGTTTGAAAGTGAAGTCAATATTGAGCGCAAGAGTGCTATGGATGTGCAAAGCAATCTGGGGATGCATAGTGACAACCAACCGAAATCCATTCTTCGACATGGCAGTGTGAATGTACCACTCGGATCTTGGCAACGATGGTTCCTTTGCACTGAGATGCAACAGTACTCCTGCAAACGGTCAGAATTGTATTGAACTGCAATGGACAGAAACATACCATCCCACCCCATTCCACGAGGGAATTCCTTCTTCTTTTGTTCGTCAATAAAATTCCGTACTTTTCTGTTATCCATGAAGGCAGGAGAGACTGCTGCCACTCGCTCTCCTGCATAGACAAGAGCCGTCGATGATGCTGGTAATAAGTGAGTATAGTATAGGTCCAGACAAGGGGAAGGGTGGAGATCACCATTGAGCAAGCGTTGAGCAGTCAATCCGACAACACCAGCTGCATCGACGGCCTTGCCCAAAAGGAGTTTATCGCTGGCGCTGGGTTTGGTTTTTGGGTGCGCCGGGTGGTTGTGAGGATTACGCAAGAAAATGAGCGCTTTCTGAATGCCCGGGTGCAACCGTTCAACTGGGACGAAGATGAGCATCTCGGTTGGACATTTGCGCTGAACAATTTGGCCGATCATAATCTGCCCGTTCATAATATGGCTATAGGCTAAGTCCCAGATGTCAGCAAGCACTCAACAATATGTATCCTCTCACTGACGGCAATGCTGCAATCCCTTCCCAATGCGCGGGTGCATAGTGAGTGGACATTTCTCATTTAGCGTCAACGGAGGGCCAGGAAGTCGACCGTTGTTCTGCATGACAAATTGTATTGTGTCCAGATCCATGTTTTCGGGAAAGGGAAGGTAGCGATGGCCGAATCGCTGTTCCGGAGTCCACTTGGTACAGCCAATGAAAGGTGGCTTTGAATATAATGGTCCCTTGGTCTTGATCAGTAAAACCAGTCAGCATAGACGCGAGAGTGAACTCACATTCAGGTACTCTTTGATAACAGGGGCACCGTCACACTCAATTTTGCATTTGGATAACTTAATCTGCACATAGAATCTAGCGTAAAATATTCAGCCCGCGGTTAAAATATAAATGAACTATGTTGTTTTACTCACCGCGCTATTTTACCCGGTGCTGATGCAGCTTCGCGCTCGTTGGCTTCAAGTTCGAGTTTCCAGAGGGTTCGCGTTGCTTCTTCATCCGGCTCGCAGCGTTTACAATCAGCAAAGATGGTCTGGTCACTGTATTCACATGTAAAGATCCCGTTGCAGTACAGATGGCAGCGCCGACAAAGAATGGCCTGGGTCAAGTCAGGCATCAAACCGGCAGCCTATGCGTCGCCTCTGCTACGAACACCAGACCCGCCCCATGAATCCTGGTCCTAAAATCCGTGCCATTCAGCGTTCACAAAGCAGAATAAAAGAATTACCTCTGCTCGTATGAACCCGTCGATTGTTACCGTCCGCTTACCAGCTTTCAAAAGCTCCTGAGAATCCTGAAGATTAACTAAATATGCAGCCTGGACTCGGGGGACTGTCCATGTCGCAGGGATAGTCGGAATTGGCACAATCTCGTCAACAGCTAGTTCACGAGTTAGTCGTATTCCCGGTTGGCCCGCCTTTTGTTTCCCCTTCCGCTTCTTTGCACTGGGAGAAACGGCGGCAGTAACAGGAGGTGGAGTCGAAGCGTGCTCAAGCGTCGGGGCCAGAAGAGGAGGTGAAGGGAAAGCCGCCAGAGGCCTGTCCTTGTCGTCCGAAATGGCAAGACCACCGTTGGCGAATGAAAGCGGGCTCGAGGAGCGTGAAGATGAAGCACGAGAGGAAGGAAGCATGGAAGCACGGCTCGATGGACGCGAATCAAGTGCAAAGAAAGGTGAGTCAGCTCTAGAGGGAGCCCGAGAGCCTATTGACGATGCAGTACGGGATGGAGCACGAGAACTGAAAGGCGTCGAGTGGCGAGTGCGGTACTCGTCGAAGAACCCGCGAAAGGTGTCCATGTACGTCCGGAAAGCAGGAAGAGTGATCCACAAATCGCTGTTGTCCAGGCTGAAGAACTGATGACCGACATAGTGTTCACTGATCGTCTTCGCAGAGTATTGGCGTCAGTTTGTGCGAATCCAAAACCTAGTGGAACATACATAAGCACGATACGCTCGGACTTGCGTCGGCGTAGCATTGTCAGGATCCCAAGAGTCAACCGCTACACCCTCGTCATTATGTTCGAGGTAAAGTTGATACCCGCGGGACATGATCCAGTTGGTTGCATCTTCAACCGAGAAAAACGGGTCATGAGTTGTATCGCCAAGGGCGGGTGGAAATGCCTGATGAAACGGTGGTCGGCTGAATGAAGACCACAATTAAGGATATACCGACAAATCCCCTGTATGCTTTGATTTCTCCCTGAGAGATATCGGCAGCAGCTTCGAACATTGAGCCTGATAGAGCGCGTCGGTGCAGGAAAATAAAATAAATTTTAGTGCACACCAACGTTTCGGATCCGGAATCAGTGGCCCAATGAGAGATGTAGTTCTGCAGAGCAGAGGGACAGAGATAAAGGCGAAAATCGAACCTCAGAGATTTTTACGAGGGGAAATCTGGCACATATAAAATGAGCGAGGGGTGAGTTGAAAATTTGGAATCAGAGTACCTCGCAGATATGAGGCGCAAGAAAATTGATATGTTAGTTGAGTCTTGGTCGTTCTGGTGAGAGGCTATTTATACAGTTGAGGCTGCTCTCGGGAAGGTATATGATGCAATAAACAGACAAGCTCACGAGGTGCGAAATTAGACCGCGAGGCGTCTCTATGATCTTGGAAGAGGAAAATTCGGAACGAAAAAAAGCACAAGACCCACCACAGACAGCACGAGATACAGCGCAATGATACCGGCAGTGTGTTCCCGAAGGAGAGCTAACCAAGTGGAGACTGCTCGCATCCAAAAATTGCGCCATGGGAGAGGCCTGTGGGTCGGAAATTTGAAAAGATGATTCACGGGACCTCGAAACGTTGCATCCGAGTGTTCAAGCGGAATTAAAAAGATATTGATTGCGACAGGGCAGGATGATATCGATGAACGTGGTTTCCCAGTATGGAAAGCTAAAAGACTCAAAGAGGGTCATCCAGGGAGGCACATGTTGTTGCGGCGCGTTTGTGACTAAAACGTGTATAAGACGGCTTGAGACGGAGTACAATAGAACAAGGATCAGCTGAGCGCAATAATAATCAGATTGATAGGCAATCCACTGTTGCCAGGCCCCTGAACTGATGGAATTAGCGACGATGAGGGGTCTGGACGAAAGGAAAGCTTTGACAGTCCGGCAGATGATCCGCTGATGTGCGATCAGTCCCACTCCTGATCTATTTCCGATCAGCCGAGCATCCAGTCCCACTCATCAAGGCGAGTCCCACTCGGCTAAGCACGGGAGTGGGACTGGGCGAGTCCCACTCCCACTAAAACGTCACCGCTCCACTTCCAGGCTCCAACCACCTTCACCATCCTTGAACTACAGTCCACTCCAGAGAGACTCGAAAAGTGCCTGTGGACGGAGCAGAATTCACACTGGTCTACGGTCACGGACCAACTCGGAGCCCGTTCCTCCAAACTCAGTCAACGAGGAACCAGAACCGCAGGTGAGCTCGGCTGAGACCACATACCGCCGGTTTCTTGGCCAACACATCTTCTGGAGTATTCGCAACCTGACGCACGGGTTCCCCAGCACGATGACGCCTCGCACCGGAAGCGAACCCGGCCCTGGTCCAATCGAGTCCACTGCCAGCGAGAGAGCGGCCGATCGTGCTCGCGTCGAAGGATTGGAAGCTCGTATCGAAGCAACGAAAGCCCAAATTCTGGAGCTACAGCTTGCTTTCGGCGCCCTGCAACAGGAGAAGGATTCGGTGCAGGGCCGCCTCGACGCCTACACGTATCCGGTCTTGACGTTACCCAACGAAATTGTCTCGGAAATCTTCGTCCACTTCCTTCCAGTCTACCCACAGCGCTCTCCGTTACTCGGCCCAAGTTCGCCCTCTCTCCTGGGGCAGATATGCCGCAAATGGAGGGACATCACGCTATCTAACCCTAAGCTGTGGAGAGCAGTCAGATTGACTTTGAACAAGAAGAGGCGATTCAAGCAGCAGCTGCGCCTTCTCGATACTTTTTTGGATCGTTCCGGGTCCTGTCGGCTTTCGATTGGGCTGCGGTCCAACTTCAGCGATTACGACCCCCCTACATGGGAGCTGCCTTTTCTCCGGACAATTGCACGTCACTGTGTGCGTTGGGAGCATTTGAAACTACAGATGTCATCAAATTCTCTCTCCATTGAGGGCCCACTCCCTTTGCTCCGGTCCTTCCAAATTGGCGCGGATGCCTATGATTCCTCAACCTCCGCATTTCTTATGGCACCACTCATGTCCAGGGTTCATATGGCAGTGTATCATGCTTCTTTTGTCAGCATCTTGCCGTGGTCACAATTGACGATGCTCAACACGGAATGGATCGCGGGGCATCAGTTCATGGATGTTTTGAGCTGTGCAGTCAACCTCGTTTTCTGCAAGTTCTGTTTATATGATCGAGGTATCGAAGAGCAACCGAGGTAAGTATCATTTTCCAATCCCTTCGTGTGCAGATATATTCAAGTAATCATATTTTCAGGAAGGATGTGGTGCTCCCTTCCCTAGAAACCCTCATTTTGTCCGAGGCCTCGCGTCGGAGTCCTCAGTTGAGAGGTCTGGAACTGCTGACCCTCCCGGCTCTACGCAGGCTCCAGGTCGCAGAGCCGTTCCTGCAGCCGGATCCAATCGGTACACTCGTGTCCCTGGTATCAAGATCGGGATGCATTTTACAGGAACTATGCATCACGAGCTCGAGCCTGTCCAGTGATATGTACCAGACAGCGCTACCGTCCGTTACATTCACTTTAGGTGGTCAACTGGATATTGATGATCTCGATGGCATGCTGTTTGGGCAGTGGGATTACGCCAGTGAGGACGACTCGGACTCGGAGACAGATTTGGAGGGCAACGAAGAATCGAGCGACGAGTTTGATTAGCTAGTATCATGTGTGGTGTCTTCATTGTTCTCAATACAGTTTTACGTTCCCTCCGCTCATCGTTGTGTCAAGAGAAATTAGCCTTGTGGATGGCCACTATAATACTTCCACACCAATCATACCTGAGAACCAGGAAATCTCGCCCAATTATCTATTCTACCGACAAGCCATCACCACTTCCCACCATCCCTGTCATCGTCTCGTTCAGACCCAGTCTCATCATCCGCGTCTACATCCTAATCCTCATCCTCGGCCGACGACCGCTCACATCCACTGTTCCTTGTATTTATGGAAACTACCGTCTATGTCAGTGGGGTTAGTAGCATAACTCTCCCGTACCTGGAATTGCTCAGCCTATTTCACACCTCGGATCCACTGGGTCGTTCTTCAAGTTGTATTTGACGCTCGGATGCCTACAAGCCCTTCAAGTCACAGAGGTGTTCCTTCAGCCAGCGCCGTTGACTACTTGAATCGTTGGTGAAATCGTTGGTGAGAGGATCACGGTGCGGCTTGCATCCTGAACCCGACCCTGCCCAAATTATACCGGGAGCAATCCCAAGTGGTTTTCGATCGAGCTGGATGTCGGCGATATTTTGCAGGCGGAGGACGAGGAAAGCGGAGACGAATCGAAGCCTAGACCAGGATTCAGCCGTCCGACGAGCGTCAATTGAACACGGAAATAACCTGCATCACAAATAATGCTATCTATGCTCATCCACAAGCCTTTCTTCGATTCGATGCGTTCGGCATCAGGGCGGCAGGAATCAATTCGGTAGATGTAAGTGGGGGGATGCTCACGGTACGGATTTTCGGAGACAGCCGCAAGTCGGCAAATATTCCGGACGTTGGTTTATTCAAGGTGGAGTGGCATTTGATGCTCCCAGCTATCGGATAAGTCACAGAGGTGTTCCTTCAACCAGCGCCGTAGGCCGCTTGAATCGTCGGTGGTAAGATCACGGTGCGAATTACGAACTAAGCATTGAACCCGACTCTGCCCGATCTATACCGGGAGCATTCCCAAGTGGTTTTGATCGAGCTGGATGTCGGCGATACTTTGGAGGTGGGAGAAAACGGAAAGCGGAGGCGGAACGGAGTCGGGTGGCGGAGAAGAAGAATCGAATACGGACGGAGTCCTAGACCGGGAATCCGGGATTCAGTCGTTGGAAAGGGCGGACATGGAAAAAACCGCCTGCTATGCTGATCCGACGCCGACACCGAACCTCAGCTTTATTTAATCCAATACTGTACTATTACGACCAAGTGTTCACACCCAGTGAAAACGCCGGATCGCCGGGCATCGCCGGGCATCGCGAGGGCCAGCGAAACCACCCCTACACCCAACGCTATCCAGCGCGATGCCAGACGTGGCCAGACCATGATATAATGAGACTTTTTTGATCGCATTCTTCAGTTGGATCGCGGGGTATCGCATAGGATAGTAGTGCATCGGACAGCCATACATTGATGCTATTTTGGCCCCTGGGTACCCGCGCTCGCCGCTGCCCCTCCGCCACGCCCGCGCCTGCTCCTCGCGCCAACCACCACCCACACCACCCACTGTCCGCCCGTCCACCCGGCGTTGTCCCGGCCGCGCGCCAAACCGACCTGCTTACAACCGAGCACCTTTGCGCGATGTAGTCGGCGTGTATTGTTACTTCGGCTGGCGGCCCTGCAGTGGCGCTGATTGCGCACGCGACTTGGAAACCGGTTGAGATTGGCTTGGGTTCGAAAGAATACTGCGGAGAAATGTATGTGTTTAGATTTTGCGGAATGCATGGAAGCGGGCACATACCGTGCAACGGGAGGCGATAGAGCAATGATAGAGAGAAGGCGAGAGAGCGAGGGGACTTGTGAGGAAGCACGAGGGGCATTCGGACGAGGCATCTGCTTGAGATAAATATTACTCTAAGAGTCCAAGAAAATTGTCTGAATGACTTACGTTGAGCACATGTGTATCGCTCGCATCTATTTGTAAATATTCAGTGTTGTATGTGTTCGCCAAAAAATATGAAGAGTTTGCCGGAGGAACGGTCGGAACGCGAGGCGGTGTCGATATACGCGTCAGTCGAGGCAAGGTGGGCAATGGTAGATATGCGGTTGAGGTGCTTAGCGGTCACGGTGGTGAGTCGGTACGTTTGCTGGGGTGAGCCGGGGCCCGGGGCGGATGTTTTCTCGAAAGTGTTGTTGACTGGAACAGCTCTGAACACACTTGCATCTTGAACACGAGTTTTGTGTCTTGATCATGCCGGTCTTCCATCGCGGTTCTATATCACACCGTCCCGCACGTTTAGTCGTCGCCAGTGGTCTTGAATCCATTCGATACATGCGGCATCTTCGCGAACTTGACGGGGTCTTGCGTCTTGCGCGAGGTCTTGCATTTTGACGGCGCCTTCAGTCTTGTGCGAGGTTTCAAATTTCAAATCCTGAAGGAAATGGGCGTCTATTGAGCCTTGGCGCACCATGCATGCTAGTTCAGTTCCGAGGCCTGAGTCCTGAGCCAGGTCTTGAATCTTGTTTGTGTCTTGATGTGCTTGCCCGATGTCTTAGGGTGTCTGGAGTCAGGATATTGTCTCGAGTCGCTCGACGAGTGCATGGAAGAGAACAGATACGAGGACCGTTTTGACTGCATGAGGACTAGACATTGTCTACACTAAGGCAGGCGACGCGCAGACGCGCAGAAGAGGTGGTGGTAGAGCAAAGACCAGTGCGCTGGCGTCTGAGTCATACACGTGTTATTCCCGAAGTCGCTCCGACAATATTAATATTATTAGAAGGGAGATGCCTTGACGTCATTGCCTGAATCTTTCGGTTAGTTTTTGACCAGGACGGGGCAGCGCGATACCTGGCAAGCCTCTCGGTGGCTACGCGATGCCCGGCGATGCCCGGCGATCCGGCGTTTTCACTGGGGTTCACAGGGCGTCACCCGTCACCTCCAGTGTTCATTTTGTCCAGTGTTCATTTCTCGGCAATCACTCGGCAAGTGCCATATAAGGAAATCCGGCGGATGCCGGAGTGAAATTTCGTGTTTTTCAACCTATTTGGGCTAGGAAATTGCTCCGTCACCGTCACTTACACCCCAAGTGTTCAGTTCACAGGCGGCCGTCACCCGTCACCTGAACACTTGGTCGTAATACTACAGTACTCCCTGTAGTTGGTTATCTCACTTTACTATGCCATTCAATGCACTCCGTTCCCTATCAAGTTGGAAGGAGCTCAATTTAGTAGACGTCCGGGATGTGGAAATGGGAGCGGTATCGCTTAAGCTACAATTTTTGGAGATAGCCGCAAGTCGGCAAATATTCCTGGCTTCGTTTTACTACATTCATAATTTCGATTCAGAGCTCTGAAAGGCAAAATTGACCGTAACACTTACCGCTGGACAGCTGCGCTAGCCGTTTTCCCGGGCTGGGGAGAAATGACCGTAAAAGATAGACTCTTTGTTGCTTTTGTTGCTTTTTTTCTATTTCTACCACAAAGAATCAGGTTTCTGCCGGGTTGGTTTCTATTGGCTGAAGCGCAGTATTGTTTTTCAAAGACTCTATGTGCAGATAGCTTTAATCAACCGTGCTCCCGATGCGACGCTCCCCACCTGGAAGCAATTGTTTTTTTCCAACAATAACACTGCGGCTGGGTCGGCTTGACACCGCGAATGCCTGGATCGTTAAAAGCCTCCTTCAGGTCGCAGAAAACCTTCGTCTGCAGGACCCGGGCCTAACCGCTCGTTGGTCTTATAATACGAGAACATTGCAGCTGTGTATCACCAGCTCCGAGTCGGGCATGTCCAGCAGCGACGTGTATCAGCCCTGCCATTCCTTGTGTCGAAATTCGTAATGGCGCTTGAATGGCGCCTTTGACTTGAAAGATGAGGAGAAATCGGGATGACAACGAGTAAATGGTGTTTGACGCAGAGAAAGAGCCTTGTGCGATGTTTAACAAAGAGAGGAGTCTGCAACGAGACCACGTCTTGCTTTGAAGAAACCAAGAAGAAAACAACCTTTAGTTGAGCTGACAAAAGCCATGCGTGCGAATTGACGCCTGTTTACCGGCGCCAAAGACTGATGGACGCTTGGGCCGGGCGCTTAGATCTCTGAATTTCTTTTTATTTTCGTGCATCCTGTGGTCAATGAGCGCGCCCCGCGCCCCATGGATTCTCGCCGCGCCCACACGTACGTCTCCTCCTCCTTCCCCCCATGTCCCCCGCTCAACTCGATTTTTCGCTTTGCCACCCGCCATTGCTCGTCGATTCGCACTTGCTCTTTGACCCACACTCGCACTCGCACCTGCTCTCCGACTCGCACGACGCCACTCGCAGCATCGAGGCGCTCGCGTCCTTCATCGCGAAGCAAAAGGCCCTTCTCGCGCGCACGCAATCCGACATCAAAGCCCTCTGCCGCCTCCGCAGCGAGGCGGTAGCCGATGCCACTGGGCTCTCCGCGCAGGTGCGTCTTTTCTTTCCTCTTCCCTGCCCTCGTCTTCTTCGTCCTTGTCGCTATCGCTCTTGCCTGCCACTCTCGCGCGGATCACCCGATATTGACTTTGACTTTGACATTTAGCTGGGCGACAGCGCCTTCCGGCTGAGCCAGCAGGTGGACTGCGCGCCCGCGCCCCCAGACATCGACTGGGCGCTCTTCGCGCACAAAGGTGCAGTCCCTTGCCCTTCCCCTTGCCACCCGAGTGTAAAATCAAAACTGATTCGACTACCGCATCAGACCCAACCCCCCTCCGCGCCCTCGCCCTCCCGCGCCCGCGCCCACCCCCGCTCCCGCCTGCCGCGCCCTCGGACCTCCAGCAGCTCGTGCGCGCCGCGCGCGCGCGCATCCTCGACCCCGTGCTCGTCGTGTACGGCGAGCCCGAGCCGCCCCCTCCTGAGGCCCTCACCTCGCCGACGCAGCACACGAAGACTTTGCATGCCACTGCAAATGGGAATGGGAAGGACGAGTGTGCGGGGCCGCGGATGCCGCCGCGCGGGCCCTCGGGGCTGTTCACGCGCCGGCCGCGCGTCCGCGTCGACGTCGACCCCAGCGCCAGCGCCGACCCCAACGCCGACGCGGGGAGCACGACGGCGATCGACTCGGCGAGCACGCGCGGCACGCGCACGGCGTCGCCGCGGTGCCCCAGCCCGCCGTCTGCGGTAGAGATCCCGATGGCGATGGAGAGCGAGGAGATACCGATGGCGCTCGCGAAGCCCGTGCGCGCGCGGCGCATCTCGACGAAGCTGCAGCACCAGAACTCGGACCGCGGGGCGCCGCTTGTTACGAGGGCGAGGCGGAAGTCGGGGGCTGCTGCTCCTGTGGGAGCGGGGGCGGGGGCGACGAACAGCACGAATGCGAGTGTGGGCACGCGCACGAGCGCGCGCGCGCAGGGGAGGCAGGTGCCCGTAGCGACTCCCGAAGCAATAAGGGCGGCGGCGGCGGCACCCCCACCGGCGCCGAAGCAGCAGAGACTGAAGCTCATCCTGCCCGCGCGATCTGCGCCCGCGCCCGCATCCGTCGCACCTTCCCGCCCCGCCAACCTCCGCGCCAAAGAACACACAAACGCCCCCTCTCCCGCCTCTCCCGCCCCCGCCTCTTTCTCCGCCTCTCCGACCACTTTCCCCGCCCCCTCTCCCGCCGACTCCCAAAAACACACAGAAGTCAACAGCGAACCCGCCAACGAAGACGCCCCGCGCACCGTCCTCGGCAAGCGGCGGCGCGCGTCCGCGGCCGCGACGAAGCTGGACACGTACAAGGTCATGTGGAGCGCGTCGGAGCAGAACCTGCTCGAGCGGCTGCTGGATGAGATCCCCGCGGGGGATGCGCGGAGGTGGGTGTTTTTTTTCGTTCCTTTCCTTCCCCGTACATCCGTAAAAGTCGCATTTCCTCGCGCTCGTACCCCCTGTAAAGATCCACTCCGTCGCGGGTTCCACCTCCTCGCGCCCCCACGCGCCCCCGTCCCCGTCCGCGTCCCTGCCTTCCTTCCTTCCTCCCTTCCTCCCTTCCCTTCCTTCCCCCCCTTCCTTCCTTTCCTCCCCCCGTAAAGACCCCCGCTGACGCGACTGCGCAGGTACCAGAAGATCTCGATCGCGATGGGCGGGCGGCGCACGCCGCGGCAGGTGTCGAGCCGCGTGCAGAAGTACCTCCAGAAGCTGAAAAAGTTTGGGGTTGATGGGTAGGGGCGGGTCGGTTCCCCGTAGCCGCAGCGTCCCCCTACTACCAGACGCACACGGCCCCAGTAAAGAAAGCAGCACCCGTATCCTAGAATTTCCACCTCGTATTCTACCCCTACCCCTACTCTATTTTGTATGTTGTATGTTATGTTATGTGCGCCGGCGGGGTTGCGCCCGGGACCTGTTCGGCGGGGTTAGCAACTCAGACGACCAACATCAGATTTGGTCCCGGGAGCCGGGTATTACTTCCACGACACGCACGCACACACGCACCGGAATACTAGCAGAATTCTGCGGCCAGCACACAGACTTGGCTCTCACACTACACTTGTAGCTCGCACGCTCGCTCACTCACACGTACGCGACTCCGACGACGACTCCGACGACGAACGACGATGTCGACGGTCAGCAAGCCCTTCGACCCCAACAACGCGCAGAATCTTATTGAGGTGCGCGCCCCACTTCATCCTGCCTACCCCTCCCCTTCCTTCCCCTTCTCCGTTCTCCGTTCTCCGTTCCCTTTCACGGCGCCGAGACTGACTGCGGTGCACATCTAGATCGAAAAACAGTACGTGGCATAGCAGCCCATTGCACGGGCGGGCGCCGGCGCTGACGCCGCGGGTAGATTCGCGGTCAAGGCTGTCGAGCAGGCTCAGGTGCGCCCGCCCACTCGCGGTTGATATGGGCGCTTATTGATATGGTGTGTGGGGGTGCAGACGTACTGGAACCTCCTGGAGAAGGTCGACCCGAAGGAGCTGCGGCTCACCAAGTGCGTTCGCTGTGGAGGGGACGTGCGGTGCTGACGCGCGCCCCCGCAGAATCGACGACGAGATCTTCGAGCACACGCTCGCGACGTTCCCGGAGCTCGCGGCGGACGGGCACGCGAAGCTCATCAAGCTCGACGAGGAGGGCATGAAGAGTGCCGCGGGCAAGGAGCGCTGGCGTGGGTTTATCGAGTCGTGCGTGCCTCCTCTCTTGCTCCATTGTCTTCCTTTCCCCTTCCACCCCGCTTCCTTCCTTCCACTCCTTGCGTACCCCCTCCGCCTCCCCGACTCCACCCCGAACCCTCGCCCCCCTGTCCCCTCCCCCTGGTAGCGCTGACACGGACGCCCACAGGTACAAGAAGAAGGTCAAGGACTACAACTTCGGCTCGCTCATCCGCACGGACGCGCGGCAGGAGTACGGCGAGAGCAATACCATCTTCGGTGCGTTGCTTTTCCTTTCCTTGCGTTTCTTGGCGTTCGTGTCCTTGCTTGCGGTTCGCGCTTTCTTGCGGTTCGCGCTTCGCGTTTCCGTGTGCGCGTCCTTGCGCGCGTGCCTGTCTGTTCTCCGGACTCGGACTTTCACCCCATTAGTGTCCGTGCGCGCGTGCCTTTCTTTCGTGCCCTCTTCGCTCTTGCCTTTCTCGCCGTTCGCGTCCTCTTGCGCGCGTACCTTTCCTCGCCCTTGCCTCTCTTGTTTCCGTGCGCGCGCGTACCTATACGTTCTCCGGACTTTCGCACTAGCACCCTCCGCGCCTTTCTTTCTTTAACCCTCCCCCCGCCCACGCACGCACTCACTAACGCGCCGCAGTCACCCGAATACAGGTACGCCCCCCGCTTAACTTTACTCGACGCTGGACGCTGACGCGGCGATCGGCCAGTTCTACGCGATCGAGGTACGCATGCATCGCGTTGCTGGAGGCTGCGTTAGGCTGACGAGCGTTCTCGTTTGCTTCCCACTCGCGCTCTACTCGCGTGCTCGCCTGCGTACCGCTGCTCGCTCGCGTACTTTACTCGCCTGCTCGATACTTCCCGCTCCCTACTCCACTCGCCGCTACTTCCCGCTACCACGTGCTACTGCTCCATCACTACTTCCCACCGCTACTTCCCGCGTGCTCGCCGCTACCCGCGTACTCTAATCCCCTCTACTTGCTACTTCCCGCGACCACCTACTCGCCTCCCTCTTCCCCCTCCCCACTCCCCTTACTCCTTCTACTCTACTCTACTCTACTCCCTCTACTCTACTCGCCCCACTCCCCCTTCCTACTCGCCCACCCAGATCGCGCGCAACCGCCTCGGCCTCAACGACGCCGCGCACGCGCTCGCGCAGGCCGAGGCCGCCAAGGAGGCCGCCGCCAAGGAGAAGGAGGCGGAGGCCGCCGCCAAGGAGAAGAAGAAGCGGGGCTAGTCGTTCCTGGGAAAGTACGTACGTGCGTGTCCTCGTCCCCGTGTGTGCAGAAGCAGCTGACGCTGATGTGTGTAGGCGGGAAAAAGGCGGGAAAAAGGGCGGAAAGGGCGGCGGAAAAAGGGGTGTAAGATATGAATATCGTATTGGATGGATACGGGTGTGGATGGGGTGTTGCTGGGTGGACGGGGCGGGGCGGGCGGGCGGGGCAATCGAAATCACAATCGTCTTAGTAGTATTTGCGTAGCATGCGTCAGAGTGGACGTGGGTTTCGGGGGATATCCGCGTCCGTCCAGAAGCTCAGAAGCTCAGAAGCTCGTGCAATTGTGGATCCACGGACGGCGCAAACGAAGCTCTGCGCGCCAAGTCCAAATCTGGCAAGTCTGGCCCAAATTCCATCTCGTTTCGCGTCGTTTGGGCGCGGGCGTGGATGTTAGCATTAGAGTCTGCGCGCGATTCGCCGCCTTGCAAGTCTCAGTCCAAGTTCGCCGATGGCGTTCATTTCATGTCTGCGCGCGATCCCGAGTCGCCGCGCCAGATCCATATGCCCTCATTCAACCTTCATTCGTTTCGTGTCGTTTGGGCGTTAATACTGCGCTAACGTTAGCGTTCCACGAGGGGGTTGCGCTGCGCCGTTTGTGCCCTAGGCTCTGCCTCTGCCTTTACCTCGGGGGATGCTGCCGCGGAATAGCGCCCGCTTCAGAATTCATTTCCTGACAAAACTATATTACTATAGTGGGAGCATCGACACACACATTTTAACTTTCAGTCCGTTCAAAACGCCTGGATAATCGGACGCGTAACTGCGAGATCGACGGACGGCCGGAGCTTATAATTCACTGGTTTAGCGAGCCCCGCCGAGTTAGCTGTTAGTGCGGGAGGTCATTGAATTATGACACCGCGGGGACGAGCTGCTGAACGAATCTCAACGATGAGTTATGGCAATTTTTAGTTGATGGAGTAGCGTTCCCTGCGGTGTAAAGGGTGATGATACTCTGGTCTAAGTTTGCGCATCGACGGACACGCATATCTATCAGTCCTCCGCGACGCGTACAACCACCTTCCCGACGTGCGCCCGCGAGTCCATGTAGCGGAACGCCGCCGGCGCGTCGCCGAACGCGAACGGCTTGGGGTCGACGTACGGGCGCAGCGCCGTCGCGGCGATGTGCGCGTTCATGGCGTTGAATCTGCGTTATTCCACCACGGTTCGTGAGAGGAGTCCTAAGGCAGCAGGAGGGGGCGCACCGCTCGACGCCGCCTATGAGGACGCCGCGCATGCATGTGTTTCTGAGGATCGCGAGGAGGGGGAGGGCGCTTAGGTCGGTGGCGGCGTGCTGTGGGTGTTAGTTGGATGGGTAGGAGGGGGGTGTTTAGTGGCGGGTGGGACTCGGAGGACGCACCCCGATTACGCCGACGAGCTGGACCCAACCGCCGACTTTGCACGCGTTCACGGACTGGATGAGCGTCGAGGCGCCGCCGATCTGCGACCCATGAATTCAAGAGTGGAGACAAGCGAGAAATGTTTACGTCGATGACCACGTCCGCGCCTTTTCCGTTCGTCTGGCAGATCAGATAATTCAAGCCGCGAGAAAACGAACACGGCAAAATAAATACGAACGATCTTCATAACCTCGTCCTCCCAGTTCGGCGTCTTGACGTAGTTGATGCCGTGCTGGGCGCCCAGCGCCTGGGTAATCGCCAGCTTCTCGTCGGACGAGGAGGTCATGATGACCGTCGCGCCCGCCGCGAGCGCGAACTGCAAGACGAACCTGCGGCATTTATTTTCAACAAACGTTGCAGCGATGTTGAAAAGGTGGGCGCATACACGGAGACGCCGCTGGTGCCTTGGACGAGGACTACATCGCCGCTCTTCACGGGGACGGGGCCGTAGAGGGCCGCGTACGCCGTCAGGGCAGCACATCTGCGAGGAAGTGTATATAAAAATTGATTCGGGCGCGTGGTGGGACGCACGCACGGTAGAGTAGAGGCTTCCGCGTACGTCAGGTGCGCCGGGAACCGCACCAGTCGCTGCGGCTGCCCCCATCCATGTCAGTCGCGTATCACCTGGGGCTGAGAGCAACTTTGCACGCACGTCCGCGTCGAATACCTTGAACTCGCACAGGACACCGTCGATTTCCGCCCCGAGGTCGCCAAAGGGGAAGCCGGGCATGGCAAAGTTGGCGCAGACCCTCTCTCCGACGGAGAAGTTCGCTACGCCGCTGCCGAGCGCCACGATCTCCCCCGCCATGTCCGAGACGGGGACGATCCCGGGCTGTAATCTGCCGCGAAAAATCAAAGGAAGGAAAATACACATGAATTGGCAGCACATGGGGGCACATACGGCTTGGGGTATTTTCCTTTGGCGACCATGAGGTCACGTTGCTAGATGTGGATTGTTCAGGGCTTGTTGAAGGGGTAAGTCGACCGCGTTGGCGGGCAAAGCGCACTTGGAGAGAGACCGCGTGGATTTTGACGAGGACCTGCGAGGGCCCGGGGGTGGGCGTCGGGATCTCGGTGAGCGCGAGGGACTCGAATCCCTGGAACTTAGAGGGGATGGTGGATCAGTATCGTCTGCCAGCCGCGGCGAACCACGGACGAACTTCGTTGAGTCGATATTCGCGCATAGTGTCCGTGAAAATTCAAGAGGGCTTGAAGCTTGAGGTTTGTTGGACGTGGAGGTAATTCCAAAGAATCAAGATTGGAGTGGGCTGTAGTAGACCAATAAACACGTGTTTTTGTTTTCTTTGTAAGGCGGAGATGGGAAAAAACGGCGCTTGGTGGGCGCGGTGGGAGAAAACTTGAACCGGCGGCTAGTGAGCGTAGTGGGTAGGCCATCGCGAGGAGACTCGGGCAACTTCATAGAAACACCGGATTCATTGAGCGAGCGAAATGTGGGTAAATATCTCGGTGTCAAAATCTTGGGGTTGAAGCAAGAGTAGAGGTGCAACTTGGCTGCGTGCCGAAAAATGATGGACGGCCGTCGGAAATTGAAATCGACTTGGCATTAACGTCGACGTCCCACTTCCACCTTCCCCATCCTTGGACCACTCCAGAACGACTCCAAGTGCCTGTGGATGGAGCAGAGTCCACATTAGCCTACGATCACGGGCCAACTCGGAGCCTGTTCCTCCAACTTCCTTGACCAGGAACCAGACACTGGCAAGAACCGCGCGGTCCACAGGTGAGCTCAGCTGAGACCACATATCGACGGGTTCTTGGCCAACACATCTTCTGAAGTACTCACAACCTGATGCACGGGCTCCCTAGCACGATGACGCCTCGCATTGGGAATGAATCCGACCCCGGTCCAACCGAACTACCAGCGAGAGAGCGGCCGATCGTGCTCGCGTCGAAAGAATAGAGGCCCGAATTGTGGAGCTACAGCTTGCCCTCGGCGCCGTACAACAGGAGAAGGATGCGGTGCAGGGCCGCCTCGACGTCTACACGTATCCAGTCTTGACGTTACCCAACGAAATCGTCTCAGAAATCTTCATCCACTTCCTTCCAGTCTATCCCCAACGCCCTCTGTTAATCGGGCCTGATTCGCCGTCTTTCCTGGGGCAGATATGCCGCGAATGGAGGGGTATTGCGCTATCCACCCCCGGCGCTGTGGAGGGCGGTTGCATTGTCCATGTATAACACAAAGCAACACGAGCAGAAGTTGCGCCTTCTCGAAAGTTATTTGGAATGTTCGGGATCCTGCCGGCTTTCGATTGAGCTGCAGTTCACATCGGGGTACGCCGGACAGGAGCTGCCTTTTCTCCAGACAATTGCACGTCACTGTGCGCGTTGGGAGCATTTGAAACTATACGCGTCGACAAATTCTCTCTCCTCTATTGAGGGCCCCCTCCCTTTGCTCCGGTGCTTCCAAATTGGGATGTTTGACGGGCATCCCGATGCTCAGCATTCCTCAACCTCCGCCTTTCTTATGGCACCACTCTTGTCCAGGGTTCATATAAATTCATATCTCGATTCATATCTGAGCATCTTCTCTTGGTCTCAGTTGACAATACTCACCGTGGAATGGATCGCGGGGGACGAGTTAAGGGATATTTTGAGCTGTACAGTCAACCTCGTTTCCTGCCAGGTCGGTTTCTATAATCGATATCGCATTGGCCAGCCACCGAGGTATTATTTTTTACTCCCTTTGTGTGTAGATATATTCAATTAATCAAGTTTTCAGGAAGGATGTGACTCTCTCTTACCTGAGAACCCTTGTGTTATCCAACAGGCTTTCTCCTCCTCCAATGAGATGCTTGGATAGGTTAACTCTTCCAGCTCTTCGCAAGCTTTAGGTCGATGAAAAACTTCTCCAGGAGGATCCAACCGCTACACTCGTATCACTCATATCACGATCACAATGCAACTTACAGGAGCTATACATCACCAACTCGAGCATATCCAGCGATGTGTACCGGACAGCGCTCCCATCCGTTGAGTCGTTCATTTTCAACGGTGAACTGGATATTGGCGACGAGGAGAAAATGGGATGGTAGCGAGATTTTGGAAGTGGTGGAGATTCAGATAAGGACAAGGAATCGAACCGGACGGCGAACGCGACGAGGAGCGGAGCGGTAACGACGAATAGTTTTAGCTCCCTGTTTCTTCTTGAACTTCAGAGTAGTATTCTACTCGCCAGTTGTGCAGTACTCTGGGTTCTTCGGCCACCCTTACTTTCCTCATTTCGTTCAAATTGACGGATTCGCTGAGTGGCCTTCAAATGAGATGATCTGACCGTCTTTTGCTTGTTCTCTACCGTTTGGATTTTTCAGTCGAGGGATCAATTTAACTTGAACGGAATCGCCGAACCGGTCGCGCGACCACTTTTGCATCCTACCATCACCCTGGACCATGTTCCACCCGCCTTGGGCGCGCAGCGCATTTGTCTTATGCGTGCATGTCTGAGTCTGAGTCTGTGAGTCTGCGCCTTTTCCGTGTACGTTTCCGTTTCCGTAGTTTTCGGCGAGGTCGAGCCCGAGGAGTCCAAGTAGAACCTGTGCAACGTTGACTGAGATTCGCCGCCAAGGCGGGCTTAAGCTTGTAGATCCGAAATGGCGAAGCTATAATATATAAGGGATTCAGCTGTAGGAAAAATTTGAGCTTTCTCGTACTCAGAGTACATGCAAATTTCATGGTTGTCGATAAAGTTTCGGCGCTGCGGCAGCGCAACCACACCAAGTTCGGGTTTCGGCGATTCGGACCGATGCCAGCGGTGGCAGTGCAGTGCTACAAGCTTCTTTGCTCCTGCTTCCACATTCAGTTCCCAGTTCAACTTCGGCCGATGCTTCATTTGAAAAAATCAATCTGTACATAACCACAACCAAAAATCACATGTAGCAATAATCTAAGCAAAGTCAACAAAACAGATCCATGCGGCGGCGCGGTGGACGAGTAGAGCACGGGGAGCAGCACGGGGATGATGGAGAAGAGGGACAGCTGGACGATTCGCACCCAGAGGTCCGCCCGCGGGTTCTTGAGCACCATCTCAAAGTACACGCCCGCAATAGAAAAAAAATAAAAAATAAAAAATCCAGTCCCGACAAGTTCCCCCTCGGACGGAACAGGCATTTTGGGTGAATGACAGGGGTCCTCACGTAGCTGGAAAGTCCGAGCCAGGCAGGGCCAAAACGGTCGTCCGGCCCGAGGCGGACCGAATGGGACGGGTGCTATTGCTTATTCATTTATGGTGGCTGACTCATTCTCGGTACCACGAATTACCATATAAGGCAGGAGTCGCACATAACAAGACCTGGAACACTAAAGTGTCCAGGCATTCCTTGGTAATTGCCCTACGGGCGGAGCCTGGACACCTTGCTCATATCGATTCGATGGGTGATCTATACATGCTCGAATACTATCAAATTTGCTAAAAACCTCCCGGCCTGCCACTACGTCGGATCGGGGATTGTTCATCATCTGCAAACACAGAAACCGTAAAGAAAGGCAAAAGAAATCGTGAACCTGCATAAATATACATTCAACGCGCGGCGTACCGCTCGAGGGGAAGTCCACCCCCACATCCCGGGTCCATAGCTCCACGTCGACCGCTGTGGCGGCACCCCGCGCCCCTGCCCCTTCCCACCACCGCCATTATTAGTCCCGCTCCCATTAACGCCCCACCCCCGCCCATTTCCGCTCCCATTCCCGTTCATGCTCCCGTGCCCGTTCGTGGTCCGCGACGGCTCAATCACCTGTGGCGGCGGCGGCGCCCTATACGGCGGCATGGCAATGTGCCTGTGTGGGTAGTACGGCTGCACGTACGGATTCCCGACCCTGTTCGGTGGTGACACAGTTTTCGGTGTTGCGTCATATGCCGCTGGCGGCGCGAGCACAGAGTCCGGTCACGTCGGTTCTTCTCGAGCTGGACGGCGATCGTCTTTTGAGACGGACAGATAGCCCGCCGTGCCGCGGCGGGGGAGCTACCCAAGCCCAAGGCCCCTTCGCACTGTGCCTCTCCTTGATTTACATGATCACGGGAATATAGCCTTCTCTGCATCATTCAGTGTCCAGTGGCATTTTTATAGATGAAACTGAAGAGAAAGAATGTCTCGAGCCACGTAACTGGAAAGTCCGAGCCAGGCAGGGCCAAAACGGTCGTCCGGCCCGAGGCGGACCGAATGGGACGGGTGCTATTGCTTATTCATTTATCGTTGCTTATTTTATTTTATTTTATTTTATTTTTTGTGGTGCGTTTGGTTAACAGGGAGGAATGGCGCCAGAAGCTGCCACCCGTCATTACTATCCTGCATTATCGTTGCTTATTAATTACCGGAACGACGAGTTACCATATAAGGCAGGAGTCGCGCATAACAAGACCTGGAACACTAAAGTGTCCAGGTACATGTCGCAACTTTTGATTTATGTAACAAGGTGTTCTTTTCTTATAGGATCATACAAAAATGAAGTCTAACGGCATCACCTTGAAGTACATATTTCATGAAGCAATTTTGTTTCTTCTACGCAGTTACGCCCTTCACCGCGGCACGAATTCCATCAGCGCCACATCCCCAGGCCCTTCTAACAGCTTCACGAAATCGAAACCGCTGAGCACCCTGCACAATCGAACGAGTGAGTAAACACATCTCAACCATGCGCCGGAAGCACACATACCCCATGCTTATGAACTGCGGTAGCGTGCGCTCCTGGCTGTTGACGGACGACACTGATAATGAAGGGTTGGTCTGTGAAGTGGGAGGGAATGAAAGACGTACTCACTGCGTTCAACGGCCCCCTAGCCGAGCCCACGTGGAGTTTCGGCGATCTGCGTGGAGGTCTAAGCGAGCTGATGGCTAGGCGCCTCCACGCGGCAACATAGCCATCGGCCGCGGAGCTTCGGCGAGGTCACGGCTTGGTCGCTTAGCCGCACCGGCTCTCCGCACCTGCCCACACCTCGCCACACCCGCCGCTAGATGACTGCACACCGTCCACTGCTCCCACTCAATCCTGCCTTTTATAAATCTCACCTTTCGCGCTGCCTGCTCTACGTACATTGCTGTGATAGAAATAAATCCAAAATACAAGCTTTGCTCGCCGATCTCCGTTTTGGTGGCACTGGCACAGGAAGAAATGATGGCATCAAGATGTCAATAATATTGTCGGCAGACAACTATGAGACAAGTAGAAGGTAGGGAGAGGGAAAATAGAGCTCTGGGATGGTATACACAGGCCAGGTTCCGGCGAGGTGGGTGGAGGTGGGTGGAGGTGGGCGTAGGTGTAGGGAGCTGCGTGGAGGCGCCTCCACGCGTGTGATTGATGTGACGTAGCCGAACAGGTGTGGCTATGTTCGGCTAGGCCCGGCTGATGCTACCTGGGCCCTGAACGCAGTGACTCATGTTGATATCTTGATTATACGCCTGCACCCTCCCCACTCCAAAGTTGGGAAGCAGAGGCTCAGGCGCCTGTGCATCACGCGTTCAACAAGCGGACGGCAGAACAGTGAACTGCCCCACCTTCTCAAATTCGCCTTCCACCCCGCTCTCTCGCGAGATATGTTGCAGAACGATCTCGTCTAGCGCAAGTCAATTAAACACATTGAGCTGTAGGTCGACTCACGAATTAGAATCCGGCTGGAGGGCTTGACAGCCTTTCGAACATTATCTAGGATCTTCTTGCACTCGTCCGCCGCCCAGTCGTGGAGAACGTGGCGTAGCTGCATACATGTACATTTAAACGAACGCTCTTCCGAGTCGGGCCTTCAGCACTCACATAATATACATCGCACGCTTTGACCGGCAATTCACCGAAGAAGTCGAGGGGGACATATTCCACACGTTGCTTCAGAGCCGTGCTCATCGCCGTATCCTTCCGCAAGAACTGCGCGTGGGAAACGTTCGATATGATGGCACATAACGGTTGAACCGCACCGCACCTCTGGGCCCGCTTCCACGACCTTCGGAAGATCTTGTATAATGAGCTTGAGTTGGGGAAACGCCTTCAGGACCTCCACCGTTGCGTGGCCATTATTTCCCCCCACATCGCAGACGGTCATATCCGCTGGCAGAGCTCCCCACGAATACACTGAACCCGCATCATTTAAATCTCCCACAGTTGAATTTCGTCACGACGCACTTTTCGGGAGAATTCCTTTACTTGTCATCGTTCCCCAGCCGACCATAGCGTCGTTGAAACGCTTTATGGCGAATTAGATCCATTCCCAGGAGAAAAATATGTAGGGAGTGTCCCACCTGGCCTCGTGCTTTCTGTTCGGGCTGTATACGGTAAATCGCTCAGTACTTACATGCGGGGATGGCGAGACAGAGAGAACACGAACAAGACCGTAGAATTCAAATATAGTGCAGCCATGAGCGCGCTTGAAGGCGCTTCCGATCGGGAGCATGGACGAGGTCGTCTCCGGGTCCTTAAGGGTCTCGTTGAGTGCGTTGCACCCCTTGCTGAGTTCGTCGGCCCTGGTCGGTAGTCCATAAATGGAACTCAGGCTTCGTAGATGCATGCCTACATGCAGCCAACCACCCCGGCGATAGGGTCTGAGGAGAGCAGCTTCATACTGAGTCTGTTGTTGGCATACACATTTGGCTGAACTGTGATTTTTCAACCAAAAGAGTAATCTGAGGCGGGGGAGATGCCGATTTACCTTCGGTGAAACAGTGATTGGTAGCGAGAAGACGTAGGACGCGACCGAGCTTCCCCGGGTCGATGCCGGTCTTCAAACCGAGCTCGTCAATGTGGACGCCGGCAGGTTTGTCGAGGAGTAGATCTGCGATTTTGGCGTCTGTCGCAACGAGCATGCATGCGGGCTCCTGGCACTGAAAACGTTGGTCAAATTCTTCTCCGCGATGTCCAAAATTGCCTGTATACTTACTCCGTAAGATTTCTATCAAGTCAAGCGACATCAGTGAAGAGTGTAGTAATCGATGTTCAGAGCATCTTCACGTTTATTACAACATGCCCGGGACTGCCAATGCTGAAGCTGAGCTGCGCACAGGCGGCATCGAGGATTCGCACGGCCCTCGCGAGCTTGGGGGACGTGGTTTCGGGCATATCGAACGGGCCCGGAGCTGTAGATGACAGCGACGGCATGGAGACCCCAGCGGCGGTGTATTCCGCGACGACGTCTTTCACGGTGCGAGATATTAAATCCGCGAGCGCGACGATTTCAGTGAGACCCGATTCCGATGACATGGCTGGTTGTTGGAGATATGGGCGGTTTGTGGGGACGAGTCGCGGTTGAGAGTCCGGTTTTATGAACAGCGCACATACTATGATTTCCATCCGCTGCCAGACGCCGGTCAATATGATAACAGGACCCTGACAACAGTCACCTAAGAGGCCCAAGTTTTAAATTCGGATAAAACATGCCCAAATCGGCCCAAAACCACGTCCATTTCGGATAAGAAATCGGATTTTGGGCCGCGACCTCAGTCCGAAAATTCGGATAAGGTATGGGCCCAACGAGCGAGGCCAGGTCTAGTTCGGATAATTTCTTTGGGTCGCTGGCGCATCAAAAGAGGATGAAAATGTGAAGATAAACTGCTTCCGTGAGTGAATTTGCCGTAAGGTCCTCGGAAATGTCTAATTCAAGCATCTTCCCCCCCAAAAAAAAATCTTCCTTGCTTTTCAGTGCCTGGAAACAGTTTTTTTTCGGAGGCCTGTTAAAGAATTCGGATAAATAATCGACCTGTCGGAGGCCAAATACGAATTCGGATAGAAATCACCTAGGGGTGCGGATAAAAAGCCCGGAAATTTGGAGTTTTCTGGACAGGCCTCTGAGGTGATTGTCAGTCCGCCAACTTGAACTTCAAGCCGCTGGCGCGGATTCGACTTGGCTATTACAGGTGCCCTTCCGTTTGGTTGAAGTAACTTGACGTTCTTCTCTTGTTTCAGATTGAAATGCCGCCCGAGAGCGCTGGCGATTTCGGAATACGAACGGAAAGTGACTTTCCGTTCGTATTCCGAATAGGGCTGGGTATTATTTAAAATCACGATGTAAATTACGGCATGAATTCGGGGGATCCTCAGGCCCTTTTTTACCGCCGCGATTTACCGTAATTTACAGCGCTGCAGGCCCGAAAATTTACCATACTTTACAGTAAAAAATGGTTGTAAAATTGGTAAATTTTGTAAAATACACAAAATTTACCACCCACCGGCAGTCACCGTCTCTTGCACCTCCTTATCAGTGCTATTCTGGGCCCACTTACATTTCTGAGCAACATGTGTTGTGTTTCCGGCCCCAGAGGTGTTACCAGTTGTCATGGTTGAGCTTCCAGGACCTGGGCGATCCACAAGTAAGTTTACATTCTTTACATGTATTTTACCAGTATTCTTTAACTTGTAAATTACACCATCATTTAATACCCAGCCCTAGGAAAATGTCCAAAAACGGAATGCCGACATCGGTCCGGTACTTCGGATCGCCGAACAATACTGATTACAGCCGTTTTGGAAACTATAGAGGGGTTTCGTGAATCGTTGATGCTCGATTTTTGCTTACCTCTGTTTGACATTGAGTCGCTGCTCCACCTACGACTCCATGTGCAGCATCGTCTGTAACTATAGTTGCTATGCATTCCCACCTCACCTCGTGTCCCCTCATGAGCACAACCACCCATACAATCAACTAACTAGATTGTTGTCGAGCGCGAAGGAATTGAAGGCGAGGATGATGATGACATGTGGAGCAGACAGCAACGCAGTGTCAAACAGGTCGTCCGCTTTTATGGCAATCACAGCGGAAATTGCCCGGTTTACGTGCGGCCGAAAATGAATCTGAAACCTATTGTTTCAGTAGCCGAGTCACGTGAATTGCCTTATATGGGAATTCACGTGACCTGATTACTGAAACAATAGGTTTCAGATTCGTTTTCGGCCGCACGTAAACCGGTCAATTTTCGCTGTGAATGACTCTGAGTTGAGGGAAGGCGGCGATCTGCGACGATTCGGAATTCGCTCGGAGCGGCCTGGCAGGATGGCAGGGCTGTGCGTAGTGCTGGCCAAAAATATAATATGGTTGAATATATTTGGAATATATTCAGTTGAAAATAGAAAGTTCTGACATTATGACAAGGGAAGGCGGCGATCTGCGACGATTCGGAATTCGCTCGGAGCGGCTTGGCAGGGCAGGGTTGTGCGTAGTGCTGGCCAAAAATATAATATGGTTGAATATATTTTGAATATATTCAGTTGAATACAGATATAATACAGCTGTGAGAATGTCCTCAGAATACAAATACGAATGAATATGAATACGATATGATATGAATATAATATGATACGATATGAATATAATATGATACACGCTGAGCATATTCAGATACAGAAAAGTGCACCTACTGCCGGCCCTTTGCCGCCGGAAAACATCACCCGGCCCACTTCGGGGTATGAAAATTCACTGAGGGACTTGAAGACCGGATCTGACTTGTCCACCTCCGGTAGATCGGCCACAGCTCAGCTGCCTCTGACATTGAAGGAGTTTGATTGGATCAGGATATTGTGATGCCGATGTTGAAATCTTCTCGGGACCGCGTTTAAACAGGTTCCTTGGCCCCATTCTCCAAGGGTAATCAACACAGTAAAATCCATTTGGAAGCTCTATAAAAGCCTTTTGTGGCCGGATTTTTTCCCTCGGTCAACCCGCAGAATATATTCAAATATATTCAAAATATATTCATATTCACCCTTCTAAATACGAATACGATACAATATGAATACAATATGGGCCTCCAGTGATGAATAAAATATGGATATGAATATGATACGCCAACTTGCGTATTTATATCATATTTGGCCAGCACTACGGTGGCTGACAAGACTTATATGTGGATCCGAGGTGGCTGACAGACCAGCTTTGAATTTTTGAAGTCCCGACGACCCATTGAATTGGGTCGGAATTCCCCTGGATGCGCAGACGAGGTGGGCAATGCGAAAATTGACCGTTAAGCTTGCCGTTAAGCTCGCGGAGGGGCAGAAACGCGGTCATGTGTCCGACGGTAACCGGCAATCAAAAGCGAAGTCCAAGGATGTTACCTTGCTTGCAAGGTCTCTCCACCCTCATAATTGGACCGCATTTTGCCCCAACCATTGATCCTAGTTCTCCTGAGCCAATCCCACATGCAGCAACCCGCAGGACCAACACAATTGATCAAGAGCAAGACACCAAGTTACACTTATTTTTGTCAAGCAAGGTCTCTTCCGACGTAGTCGGAGCTCTCTATAGGATAAACGACCACAACTGTATGCAATTTCCCCAGCAAAGGATTGCGATGGGCGGTGCGCGGGCGGGCGGAGCGGGAGGGCGGAGCAGGAGGGCGGAGCGGGAGGGGAGGTGAGGTGAAGCGAGGTGCGAAATATTTGCGCTTATCTCTTGAATACAACCAGCCGGAATCCAAAACATACGGACAATACAATCCTTCCCGTTCAGCTATTTGAGAAGGGGAGGGATAAGATGCACCTGATGGGTTCGTCTCCGAGTATGTCCCCGTCCCTGTAGCGTGCCTCTATAGCTGACGGCGTGCATGCAAAGGAGAAAGATCGTTGTTCAAAATGGCTTGCACGGTGTAAGGTAAAATAAATAAATTGCAAACAAGTGAATGATTTGGATATTCACGCAAACTGGAACCGAGTCGCACTATCCCACTATAGATCAACATCCATACAAAGGAGAAAGATCGTTGTTCAAACGGCTTGCACGGTGTTAAGGCAACATAAATAAATTACAAACGAGTCAATGGTTTGGATATTCAATGGGTCAACGTCCATACAAATGTTCAAAAGCGCCTTGTACGAGAATGATTGGCATCCCGCCCATTCATTGCGGAACGGTACGCACACGACAGATCCCCGCGGCGTATATCTGAGTGGCCAACATGAAGGAACGCTGCTCGCAGGGAAAGTATATAAATGAGACAACACAGCGTAGAAGAGGCATTCGATTTCCCGAATACGCCAGGTGAGTCGGCCAATCTCCTGCTCAGACAGCCATTGAATGGGTTGGACAGAAACAAATATGCAAATCTCGATGCTCCCTGTTGCTGCTGTCCTGGCCCTCGCCGCCGGACTTGTTCACGCCGCCCCTACCGACGACGCGTACCCCGGGCTCGTCATCTCCAAGGTCGTCCCTATGGGCGAGTATAACTTGACCTACTGGAGCGATGCGCCAGGCAGCACCAAACGCGATGCTTTGTTCGAAGCTCGTCAGTGCAGCGGCACCAACGACGTGACCTGCTCCGGCAACCACACAGCCGACTTCGGGGTTTGCACCCAGCTCGTCAACAGCTTGAACACCGGGACGATCATCGGCGACTCCCCGCGCTCCATCTGCCTCGGGCAGAACGGAAACCAGTGCTGTGTCAGCTGGTCCGCGGCGGTTGAAAGCATGCCCCAGTCTGATTTGTTCAGTGCTGCGAACAAGATTCTCCCGGCCTGCGTCAGTGGGTCCAGCGTCTCTGGGTTGGCCCGCAATGTCAACCTTAATGGCGGTTGTGTCACCGAGTGTCTCTCCAACCGTGCCACTGGGTGCTCTTAGAGAAAGGATCAGGGGGAAACCCGAAGGAAGATGAAGATGGCAGAGGGCTTGGAAGTAAATGAGGCGATGTGGTACTCATTTGGTTTTTAACTGGTAGTTGTGTTTTGCAAATGTGTGTGTATGCAGTGGAAGTCGTTTTGGTTTAAACTGAAAGGGGAAGCTTTCGAAATATCGAGAGAACAAGATCCCATGAGACCTCGCCAAAGAAAGCAAGAAAGCAACGGTAAAATCGAGAGCGGCCGGTGGTAGTAGCAGTTGAATTGGCTAACAAGCAAATACGTCTCGGAACGGGTGAGAATATCCGTTTCTCCATCCCGCACTTGCGCTAATCCCTTTCAGATTCTGGCGGCTTCCGGTCTCCAGGCAACTTCCTTCAGGATCGGGCAGGTCAGCGGGGCGATGAGTAACGGGGCTTGGTCGACCACAGACTGGGTCCCCGCCATCGTGAAGTCCAGCATCGCGCTGGGAAGCTTCCCCTCAAACCCCGCCGGAACGGTGGCTTGGATCATCCCGGAGGCTGTCGCTGGCACCATCGTCGATGCAGCGCTGAACACGGAGAAATCCCCATTCGCGATCAACTTGGTGCACCCGCGGCCCGTAACCTGGGACGCTCTCATGTCCAGCATGGAGCGTGCGGCGCAGCGCCCGCTAATCCCGTTCGCGGACTGGGTTCATCAGCTCGAAACACGCTCCGCGCACGCGACGGCCGAGGATATGGAGAATATCGTACGTCACCTTGCTGTCCCAATGCTTTTTAATCCTGACCTTTTAACTGCGGCCCGGCATTAAACTGCTCGACTTCAGCACTGTAGCGGTCGGCATGGGCAGTCTAAGTACTGAATTCTCTACTGTCAAGGCGCAGGCTCTCAGCGACGCGATGCGGTCTGTGAAGTCGCTGGGGACGGAGGATGCAGAGCGATGGATACGCTATTGGACAGAGATGGGGTTTATTAATATTGCTTGATCTAATCTTGTGTATCGTACTAGTAATCCTAATCCAAACGACTGTGACTTGGGGCCATGCCAGAGTTATGCGAGTAACGAAGCAAGTGTATTCAAAGTTCAAGTGTTCAAGATTAAAGTACCCCAATTCGAGGGCTGGTCGACCCAGATCATTTAAAGGGGGATAGGTGCGATTGGTGTTGAGATTTATGTCCTATTCTACCATTTTAAGCGTCGTCGTCTCGTCCCCTACATCGTCCACCGCACAATAACCAAACCTGGCATCTGGTGAGATGGCCGAGATCCCCGAACCAAACTCAATCGAAGCAAATTTGAAGCCCAAGACGGAATTTCACCGAAGTTTGCATAAAGGTTCAAATAATCTGAGGAACCAATGATTTATCTTATAGCGGCCGGGAATTAAACCAGACATCGGCTACCAGGGGGACTAGCAAAGTCACAGTTCTGCGGTTCAACCTGGTTCAACATGATGATCGGCGCAACTGGGTCTGTGAAACATACACTCGCAGAAGTGACATTCTGATTGGGAGCACAGATATTAGACTAGTAATGATAGCCCTCATATGAAAAAATCCAGATAAGGACGAGGATTTGAATAAAAGCTATCCGGCGAACGCGACGAACAGCGGGGCGGTAATGACGAATCCCCTCAGCTCCCCGCTTCTTGAGCTCGAGAATAGAATTTATATATGCTTATTCCCAATGTATCGAATGGCTCGAGCTTCTAGCCGTCATTTTAGGTATCCGGCTGTAGACTACTCGCTGTTTTAAAAGCCCTCCGAGTCCACCGTAGTACTTTCACTTTCCTCATTTCGTTCAAGTTGACGATTCGCCGAACGATCTTCAAATGAGAAGATCGAGTCTTTGGCTTGCTTCCCTACCGTTTGGATTTTTTAGCAGGCGGAATCTGAACCATCAATTCAACTTGAAGCGAATCGCAGCCGAAATCTGTCATGTCACGAGACATATGACGTCGCTCCCGCCTTTGGTCGCGCGACCACTTTGCATCCTATCATCACCCATGTTCCCCTCGCCTTGGGCGCGCGCCCTCAGCCATTTCACATGGCCAAAACTATCGGGCTCTAATTCTTCCGTGCATCCACAACTCCGCGTCGTTCCAACACCCGGATTCAAGTTGCTCAGACATTCTGCAAGAAGTCCATATTCCACGCGTTCAGAGGCCGCCAACAACACAGATGTCAGCCATTCCGAGTTTCTTGCGGGCTCGGGATTATCCAGTAGCTGGAAAGAAAGCCGGGGAAATGCTCTTGACGGTGGATCAGGCCCTACCGTCGATGAACTCGACAACCTAGCGGACGGCAAAGGTACGTAGCTCCAGTTAATTCGATGCGTACATTGATACGGAGCAGGGAAGCTCTCCCCCACCGCCTCGCACCTATTCAAGTTGATCCTGCCTCTGGGCATGTTAAAGTTCGATCAGGAAAAACACGTCGTGTCCAAGGGCAAGGCCCAAAAACGCACCCCGCCGACGGTCATATTGCTCCACCCATCACAACCTCTCTCGCATGTTAGCCGTCTCATTCTGGCCTCGTTGGCTCCTGCCACACCCAACATATCCTTCCGCAGCGCGTCGTCCTCGGGGCAGCAATTCCAGTGGTCCGACTCGACAGACGTCGGCGACTTCATTCGCGACGCCGCGCGTGCCGCAAAATTTTCCATCTGTATCGGGTACGACCCCACCCCGAGCACAAACTCTGGCGAGAAATCCGAGGTGATGCTCTCTGTCGAGGTCCCGACCGTTGCGGACCGAACACGCTTCCTGCGCCGCCGGCTCGAGTATGTCGAGACCCAGCTCAGCGGGATGGAGGTGCTCAAACGCGAGTGCGATCGTGAGGCGCATCGCGGCGCGCGGCGCATGGCGTCCGCCGGGTTCGGCGTCCTCGCGGTCTACTGGGGCACGGTCGCGCGGTTGACGTTCTGGGACTACGGCTGGTAAGTACGCGCCGGCAATATCGACATACCTATTGAAAATCGCCCACAGGGATGTCATGGAGCCCATCACGTACCTCTCTGGCCTTTCTACGGTCATGGCCGGATATTTATGGTGCGCTTCAAAGTTCATTCAACCTCATTCATTATCACAAAACTGACATCTCTCAGGTTTTTGTACCAGGGCCGCGAGGTGTCGTACTCCTCTGTTCTCGACCGGTCTATCTCGGCGCGACGAGAGACCCTGTACAAGGCGCGCGGGTTTGACATCGAGCGCTGGTTGGACCTTGTTACGGAGGGCAGGAGCCTGCGGCGCGAAATTCGGCGGATCTCGGAGGACTACGAGCATCATGAGCGGTCGTCAGGCGAGGATGAGGATGAGGATGAGGATAAGGATGCGGACGCGGATGATGAGCGAGAGCAGACTGGGTCTGAACGAGACGACGACAGGGATGGTGGGAAGCGGTGATGGCTTGTGGATAGAATAGATAATTGGGTGAAATGTGAAGTTTTCCTGGCACTCAGAGAGTATATTAAACGAAACATTTACAAGTCCCCAAACGAGCTCGTGGCGTGTAGGTACATGATTGGCGCGGAAGTATCATAGTTGCCATCCACAAGGTCAATTTCTCTTGATACGACTCTTAAAAGAGATTAGCGGAGAAAACATAAAATTGTATTGTGACGCAAAGACATCACGCAGAATACTAGTTAATCCGACTCTTCGCTGGTTTCTTCATCGCCCTCCGACTCTTTGCTCGATTCTGCCTCGCCCTCCGAATCTGTCTCCGAGTCTGAGTCTCCAGTGCCGTCCTCACTGACGTTCCCAAACGACACGTCCTCGAAATCATCGATATCCAATTGACCGTTGAAAACAAATGACGCAACGGAAGGGAGCGCTGTCTGGTACAAATCTCTGGGTAGGCCCGAGTTGGTGATATACAACTCCTGTACATTGCATTGTGATCGTGATACTAGCGCCACGAGCATACTGATTGGATCCGGCTGAAGGAACGCCTCTTCGACCTGGAGCCTGCATAGAGCCGGGAGGGTCAGCAGTTCCAGACCTCTCAACTGAGGACTCGGACGCAAGGCCTCGGATAAAATGAGGGTTTCCAGGGAAGGGAGCACCACATCCTTCCTGAAAATATGATTAATTGAATATACCTGCACACGAAGGGATTGGAAAATGATACTTACCTCGGTTGCTCTTCAATACCAAGATCATAAAAACGGAACTTGCAGAAAAGGAGGTTGCCTGCACAGCACAAAACATCCATGAACTGGTGCCCCGCGATCCATTTCACGGTGAGCACTGTCAACTGAGACCAGGGCAAGACGCTGACGAGAGAATGGTGATATGAATTCATATGAACCCTGGACAAGAGTGGCGCCATAAGAAATACGGAGGTTGAGGAATCATCGACATGGGAATGCGCGCCAATTTGGAAGCACCGGAGCAAAGGGAGTGGGCCCTCGATAGAGGAGAGAGAATGCGCAAAGGTGTGTAGTTTCAAATGCTCCCAACGTGCACGGTGGCGTGCAAGTGTCTGGCGAAAAGGCAGCTCTCGTGTGGGGAAGTACGCATCGCCGGACAGCTCAATCGAAAGCCGACAGGATCCAGAACGTTTCAAATAACTTTCGAGAAGGCGCAGCTGCTGCTCGAGTCGCCGATTCTTGTTCAAAGACAATCTGACTGCTCTCCACAGCGCGGGGGTAGATAGTGCGATGTCCCTCCATTTGCGGCATATCTGGGCCAGGAGAGCGGGCGAACGAGGGGCGATTAACGGAGAGCGTTGTGGGTAGACCGGAAGGAAATGGACGAAGATCTCCGAGACGATTTCGTTGGGTATCGTCAGGACTGGATATCTGTAGGCGTCGAGGCGGCCCTGCACCAAATCCTTCTCCTGCTGCAGGGCGCCGAGGGTATGTTGTAACTCCAGAATCTGGGCCTCTAATCTTTCGACGCGAGCACGATCAGCCGCTCTCTCGCTGGCAGTAGCCTCGGTAGCATCACTGGCAGTGGCAGAGGGGTAGGGCTCCAATCATTTAGTTTTCGTGTAGTGATCCGGTCAAACTACACGAAAACGGTTAATAAATGTTGAAAAATCATTTAAAACTATTTATAAACAGTATTTTTGGCGCAGCTACAAACACCAATCGAACCAGTCAACTACTACCCCCCTGCCGCAGTCCAACGATGCGTGTTTCAGCCTTGATCCACATTTTGGTAAGCATCGCCTCCATTATGGTCTTAGCTTTGAAGGATCCGCGAGTGTCCTGGCACAAGTGGCATTATTTTGAGAAAAAGCGCTCGACAGAGATGCTGGTGCCAGGGATCGCCAGAAACTTACGCGCCATCTTCGAAACAACGGGGAATTTGTGTCCCTGGAAACAGATGTCAGTAGTTGAATTTTCACAACGGTCTTCTCACCTTCCACTGCAGCAATGGGCTGCAATGGGGTGTTCAGGTTGCCACGCCAAGTTCTAAATGTGGCCCAAAAGTGTTCGAGCTCCCCCAGCAAGGTCACGTCAACCTCTCAACGTGTGCCATACACAAGTCGTCCAGAAACGAGTTCGTGCGGCAAGCTTGTAGTGTCAAGTTACCTGCCTGGGGTCGGCTCGATTTCTCTCAGAAATAAAACCATTTAAAACCATTTAAAATGGTTTGTTTATCGTGTAGCCCTGGCCTCAAATAAAATGAAAACGAAAACGGTTTTAACCGTGTAAAACCATTTATACACGAAAACGATTGGAGCCCTACAGAGGGGTCGGATTCATTCCCAGTGCGAGGCGTCATCGTGCTGGCGCGCCAGTTGTGAAGACTACAGAAGTCAGTCGAGAACCGGGTTGTATGTTTTATAACCTTACCGGTTACTTCTTTCTATTTTTTCGACGGTCAGAACAAGGCCTACGTCCAGGTGGCGGTGCTTTTTGGAACTCCGCGAGCTCGGCACTCGGCATTGTTCGGTTACGACCCTACATTTTTTTAGTGTGTTCTTCGCACTTGCTGCCTTGCCTTGATTCATTCAGCAGTTCCCAACCAATATAAAGCGAGACTACGACTCACAAGTGTCAAGTAAGTACGCATTTCAGTGCTATCTAGTAAAGCGTTGCTAAAGCGCTAGCCGCGAAATGACAAGTCAGTAAAACCTTCGACTCGGACCTTCTAAGAATCTTCTGAGTCTCACTCCCATTCACTCAATCTTCTCAAGATACATCCCTCTTCAAATTGTTCAATGATGCACGTTTGTTCCGAGGTCAGTTTTTCGAACTTGTATTCAATCTCACCGAAGCAGCTCGACTCGTGCTGCGTTATCCAGTCTAAGTTTCCGCTGCATGGGTTGACTGGGAAAACCGGTTACACTGGTCATTAAATCGTTCAAGCCCATCCCACTTTACTTCTTAGACTTTAAATTGAATCCGCCTCGACTTCGTTACACGGACCATTGGTTCATGAAATGGGAACGGACTGTATTGAATGGCATAGTTGTAGATAACTAAAGGGAGAATTTGTTTAAAGGAAGGTTGGGGGTCGGCGTCGTGAACTATTCTCAACCCGGGTACGTCTGTTTAGCTTACCGTGTTAATTTTTGCAAGCTGACCGTGTTGATTTTATCGGGACTTCGCGCGGTCCCAAATACCGAAACTACAACAAAAAATTGGTATGCGCTAACTGGCACAAAGGTCGAAAGTACGACCCCACATTTTTCAGCACTAGTATGTCCTTCTCACTTGTTCCCTTGCCTCGAGTTGATATATTCAGTAGTTCTGAAGTATTATCAAGCGAGACTACGACTACGCATTCCCTAACCGATTTTGGTCTCGTACTTGGACTGGCTCTTTCAAGCTGATATCATTCCTTGAACGAGATTATTTTCAAGGCAAGTCACTTCGCATCCAAGTCCATATAATCTGACTCCGAGTTGAAAGATTAATTGATACCATTCCTTGAACGAGATTGTTTTCAAACCCAAGTCGCTTTGAATTTAAGTTCATACAATAATCTGACTCCGAGTTGAAGTGGTCATATATACGCAACATCCGGTATGAGCCCAACAGCTGCGCGTAGGCAAGTTCGATCATTTCCTTAGATTCGCGGCCCAGTTTATCAGGCAGTGATCCAGTATTCAACGCCCGCGTTCCCCTCGCAGCGGCGGTGAGCCGGCGGAGCCTCGCTACATTTACAGTCAATCCCGTGCCATTGAGCAGTTAAAATTCGATGACTTGCCTCACGCATTCGAAGAGAAGATTGCGCGCGCGTACGCTCTGAATTCGCAGCGAATAAGACAGGAACCGCAGAGGGGCCTGTGCCTTGCAAGCGAGGAATGAGGGCAAGGCAGAGACTTGACTGGAAACACGCGTACCGTACAAGTCCGCGCGGATTGATACCGCGCCCGAGTTGCAGTCCAAGTTTCGGACCTGAGAAGGGCGAGATCATTAAAGCAGAGGGCATAGGAGAGGCGGATTCAGTGAGACCATTGGACCGGAGTGTATTCTTCACTCCAAGCTATTTATTCTGGATGAACGTCAAAAAATCTCAACCAAGCTTAAGTTAGGCAACACGGTATAATATAGAAACAAAACAAAACAAAAGGGATGCATGTACGTAGTATATGTATTAAGTGTATTAAAAGGGTACGAGTAGGACAAACCAAACGTGGAGTTATCTGTATTAAGGGCTGGTGGTTCAAAATACGACTTTGCAGTTATAGTTCAACATTCGGGGACGGGGTAAACCAAGAAAACAATGCTCTTCCTCTCCGTCAAACGGGGTTGGACCAGGTTACCTTTGTGTCCGCCGGTGCCATGGCCAAAGACTGTCTGGGCTTGGGCTCCGACTCAGTGATCGACCTTTCGGGATGGTCGCGCCTGACGATGGTCGTCATCTAGAATCGAAGCCTCATTTCTCCCGCTCAGCTGTTGAACGGCACGACGCACCTGGATCTCAAGCTTGCTGACCGCGTGTTCCCGGACGCGGGGGCGCGCGAACGTGAAGCTGCTGCGGTTGCAGTTGCAGGAGTACGACTCCCCGTCGAGCTCGCGGCGCAGGGCGTCGCGCGTCATGAGCGTTGCGAGCACCGTGATCGTGTAAACGCGGCAGATGGAGAACTGCGGGAGGAGACTGCGATGCGCGCATCAGATCCGAGTTGCCTGTGTGTAAACGGGCTTACTGGTAGGCCGTCGTGATCATGCCGAAGTACTGGCGAAAATGAGCAGTTGATATCAGCGATGGAGGGTCTGACGCACGAGTCCGAGATTCGCGAGCGCGACGACAGCGGTGACGAGGCTTGTCTCGATCGAGAGGCGGATAAGCCTGGAAATCGCCGTCTCCGCCCGCGCGTAGCTCATGTTTCTCTGCGACCACCCGAGCGCGACGCATAGAATTGCTGTGATGGCGAGGTCCGTCACCGCCGTCTGTTCATGTCATAAATTTTACTGTTAGTGCTACGGGGAGGGCCATGAACGCACGGAGATAAGCCAGAAGGAGATGGGAATGGGGATCTTGGCCAGGCGGCTGAAGAGCTTCACCTTGAAGAACGAGATGGAGACGCTGTGAGTGGCGATGCTCAGCATCCGTTGGATTCAGGTCCGCGTAGTAGAACGTACGCGATCCCGGATCCGAGAGAGAGGAGGGCCACTGTCAGTACATCAGCATCTCTTACTGTACCCGAATAAATAAAATGGAGCACGCACGGAGGGACAGGCCCGCAATGACATAGGGCGAGTAATTCGTCACTCTGACGCAGCGTTCCATGAAGAAGAGTTGGGCGAGGAAGCCGATGAGCGCCTGCGAATTGCCATTTATTAAATAATCGTTGGAAGAAAGAGTTGAATGGCGCACGGTGATTCCGGGCTCGGCCCACATCGTCCACGTCTGCATGTCGAAATACTGGTAGTCCCCGTAGTGGGTGACGATAGTACGGTATAGGACGTGTCTGAAACACATTTAGACAATGAATAAATCAGAAGAAAGAAGAACGCACATGTCCATGGCGCCCTCGAGGACGTTGAGCATAACCATTATTCCCACGAGGAACCTAAACTACCGTCTCCCTCAAAGACATCGATGCGCTCAAAAGTTGGACGCACGAATACAACTTCCCGTCTCGAGCAGCACAGCCCACGTAGTAACGCCTCGCCTGCGCGAAGATCATGCCCAGCAGAAGCTGTTGGAAGGCGAAGCCGAGGACCAGAGGACCGACTGTTGCAGTTATTATGGAGGGGGAGGGGGAGCTGGGGTTGGAGTTGGACATTCCCGAGGGTGGTGGATTTCGTGGATGGAGGACTTGGATCCGAGTCGAATGGACGAGGACGATGGGTTTAAGGGAGACGCGAGGCTGGGGAAAAAAAAATGAGACGTAAGTTGAAATGTGTTTCACTCTAGTCTCTTGTTCGGGCCTATAAGCGCACGTCAATACTTATCATCCCCGATATCCCTCCGCTAGCATCGAGCTCCGGCACCGACACCAGAAGTCCTATCACTCCAGTATCAGCAGCATCCAAGCAGGTACTTCTCCGACCAGCCAGACGCAACAAGTGGCAAAAAATGGATGATGTTTTGGAGACTTACGGCTTTGATCCTTCTGGGTGACTCTTCCAGGCAGACAGATTCCCGAACGCCACGTCACAGGGTCGCTGTCACCGCCTTCTTGCAAGGGACCTCGACCCTCGCGATGGCCAATTTAATCGAGCGCCTGTATAATCATCCCCAAAGTCGCCCCAAAGCCCCTTGACGACATCCGCTTTGCTCAACCCTGCCACGACTCGTTGGGAATGGAATGAGGTCTACCGTCGCATGAGCCGACTTGCCAAAAAAAGCGACGATCTGGATAGCCGGACCCACGAACGTCGCGACCCGGAAACCACCATTTATCAACTCGTCGATCAATATAACCAGGAAGAGCTCATCTGGTAGGGGGGGGGGATATATTATACTCGCGTGGTCCTGTTTCAGTGCACCTCGCATCAACGGCCAAGTGGTTGTATGGAAGCACCGTCCCCACCCTGTTGTATGTGCCGTTTCTTTAATCACCGCACATAGCCGTACATTCGTTAAGCGGCCGTGATCTAGATCCAGGTCGGCGCAATCAGCTCCTTTCAGCCAGGTTGAAAACGATAGACATTTTTTATTTTCGAGCAAAGTTCGGGCCGAACTCTTCCCGCCGCCAAGTCTGACCACTAAAGGCAGAAGTTGGAGGCTTTGCAGCTCGACTGCAACCAAATTGAGCTGAGGACTCCTCAGCCCGTACTCTGCTCGGAAATCCAAAACGTCTATCGTTTTCGACTTCATTGTCACATGCTGAGCAGGAATGCGTACGCCAGCGGGGACTTGGCACTCCCATTGAGTATTTGGCATTTCGCCTACAAATCCCATGGCGACGCATGTCGACGTCAAACGTCTTTCATTCGTTTCGGTCGCGACAGTACTGCCCGTAATGTACTCAATTCCATGACGGAAGCGAGCATGCGTGATCTACAGGCGGAGGTGAGCGATGCTATTGCTGAAGCAGAATCTGTAGCAGGCAAGATCCTCGACAACGTCGAGCAACATTCATTGGTTTATAAATGACAACCGAGAACGTTTACGAGAGCATTGATTGGACTCACATTTGGAGCGTGACTGGGCTTCATTCAATTCGTTCCGACTGTCGCGAATTATTCCTAAATCACCTCCTGTCGCAGATCTCCGCTTGCTTTCGCACAGAGCCCATCGCAAAGTATCGGATAAATCCCGAACGGAAAACCCGGGTTCAAGCACTGTCAACGAACGGTGAACGCGAGATCGAGACGCAGGGAATAGCACACACACTACTTGATTTCGACCAGCAAATGGGTGTTAATCCGGAGAAATCAGACAATATTTTGGCTTGGGTTTGCGGTGACGAGTGGAACCCCACGCGCGCGAGGACGGAACCGACCCGCACTCGTGTCGCCAGCGCGAAAGAGATGAATCTCTACGGCTTCAAGCGCCGTCAAAATAACCCAAAAAAACACAACTTCTCGCATCCCCTGCCGGGATTATCTAGCAGCCACTCTAGCAGGCGCGCTCCACATCGCTTTGTAAGTGTCCGGCTTCTGCGCCGCGCGCCGCCGCTTGCCGAGCACGGGGCGCGGGGCGTCTTCGTTGGGGTCGGCGTTGAAGGAGGCGGGGGCGGGGGCGTCGGTGGGAGAGGGGGCGTCGTCGTCTGTGTTTTCTTTGGCCGCGGGGCGAGAGCGGGGGCGGCGGCGGGGGCGGGGCGCGGGCGAGAGCGGCGGCGAGGGCGGGGCGCGGGCGGGAGCGGGCGCGGGTACGGGCGTTAACAGTGGCGTGGGCGGCGGCGACGGCGGCAGAGCGCGCGGGCAAAATCAGCTTGAGCCTCTGCTGCTTCGGGGCCGGTGCCGCTGCCTTTGCTACCTCGGGAGTCACTGCGGGTGCCGCTACGGGAACGGCTCCAGCTTGCCTCCCCTGCGCGGGCGCGCTCGTGCGCGTGCTGATACTCGTGTTATTCGCCGCCGCAGCCGACTTCCGCCTTGCCCTCGTAAAAAGCGGCGCCCCGCGGTCCGCGTTCTGGTGCTGCAGCGTCGTCGAGATGCGCCGCGCGCACGGGCTTCGCGAGCGCCATCGGATCTCTGCCTATTGCTCTTTCCCTCCCCTCCCTATCCCGCTCCCCATGCACTTCCCTCTCCCGCTCCGCCTCCATCGCAGACGCGCTGCGGCACGGGGACGCCGTCGTGCTCGGGTCGATCGCGGTCGTGCCCCCCGTCTCCGCGGCTTACGCGTTGGGGTCGGTGTAGGGATCGGCGTTAGTGTTGGGGTACGCGGCATCGACATCGACCCAGACGTGCGGCCGGCGGGTGAACAGCCCCGAGGGCCGGCGCACTCGTCCCTATTCCCATTCCAATTAGTAGTGGCATGTAAAGCCTTCGTGTGCTCCGGCGCGGCGGGCGGGTCATCCAGCTTGCCGTACACGGCGAGCACGGAGTCGAGGATGCGCGCGTACGAGTTTTTGGAGGTCTGAGGGCGCGGCGGGCGTGCGGGGGCCGTGCGCGGGAGGGCAAAGGCGAGGGTGCGGAGGGGGTCGGGTCTGCCGGTGAATCAAGTGCGTGAGTGGGGTGGGAAGCGGTGGTAGCAGCTGGTAAGGCCCGCACCTTTGAGCGCGAAGAGCGCCCAGCTGCGATAAAAGGAAAAGAAAAAGTCAATATCCGCGCGATAGCGGCAAGGACGGGGAGAGGAACGGAGGGAAGGGGGGAAGGAAGGAAAGGGGAAAAGACGCACCTGCACGGCGAGCCCAGCGCCAGCGGCATCGACATCGGCTACCGCGTCGCTGCGGAGGCGGCAGAGCGCGGTAAGGTCGGACTGCGTGCGCGCGAGGAGGGCCTTTTGCTTCGCGATGAAGAACGCGAGCGCCTAGAGGCTGCGGCGGCGTCGCGTGAGTCGATGAGCAGGTGCGAGTAGGAGTCAACGAGCAAGTGCGAAGGCGAATCGACGAGCAAGGGCGGGTGGCAAAGCGAAAAAGCGAGTTGAGCGGGGGACTTGGGGGGCGGATTTGGATCGGGATCGGCGATGATGGCGATGATGGCCGAGGGTTCCCAAATGGGCAAGTCCGTGGGGAGGCGGGTCATACATATTCGGCACCACTTGTGTCATCCTCTCATGAATCAACATTGCAGCCTTCAGCTTCCACAACACCGTCTCCGCGTGTTTTGAAGGCGCTGCAAAGCTGTAGAGCTATAAAAAACATGACAAATGAATGTGTCTAGGGACCGTTTAAAGGTGCTTGCTACCTCAGCAAACCACACATCGATGTTGTTCCTATTACTCCTCATGCACCTCGTCTCCCAAAGATCTAACGCATCCCCGGCGTATGGACTGGACTCGCGAGCAGCATCTGACTCGTGCGACGACATCAATAACTGTCGAAGGCTGTTTGACATCGTCTGGGGATGCCTCACCACAATTTTCGCGTGCACTTGGGTGTCGGTGCACCCGAACGTCCCCCCCCCCAACCAGACCGTTTTATCGCTTCTTTGGCGAAGGCTGGGAATGATGCTCGTCGCAGTCATTGCTCCGGAGCTGATGGTGTGCTTCGCAGCAAGGCAGTTTGTGACCGCTCGGTGGTTCTCGAAAAGTAAAGAAAGTCTTGATCATCAGCGTTGTATATGGCTTATTCCTAGTAGAATTCGGGGTCTCAATCACCCACGGTTTTTTCTTCTCCATGGGAGGATTTGTGTCGCGAATCGGACATCCGATTGCAACCAAACAACAAATCGAAGACCCTCTCCTCGGTCCTGAATATCTTTCCGCCATAACAAAAATCAACAGAGAAGATATTATGGACAAAAGCAAAGGAGACGCACTGTCGAAAGGCGTCGCACTCATGCAGGGCCTGTGGTTCACCGTGCAGTGTCTGGCCCGCCTTTCCCAGCGCCTTCCTATCACCGAACTCGAAGTTGCGACGCTGGCATTCGCTTTTGTCAATGTTTTCACCTGGTTGCTTTGGTGGAGCAAACCGCTTGATGTCCAGCAACCCATCCCGGTCGGACCATCGGAGGACCCGCCAGAAACTGGCCGGATACCCGTGCCTTCAATTTGGCTCTTCCGTATAATAACTGGCTATTATCCCAACTACAATCCTATGGTATCCACCGCAGTGCCATCGTTCTGGTCCACCGACATCGCAGATGATTCTACCCTCGTTCTTTACCTCGTGGCATGTGTCGTTGGCACAGTTTTTGGCATCATTCACTGTGCAGCATGGGCGTCCAAATTCCCTTCCACCGACGAAATGTGGATGTGGAGGTCCTGCTCATTGTTGGTTGCTACAATTCCTGTGATTACGGGATTTTATACAGTCACACTCTTAGTCATGTACTCTTCGTCAGCCCATTATTTGGCTAAGGTCGGAAAATTCCTTTATCCAATCCTGGATTTCGGATATCTACTTGGGATTCTGATTTACCCCTTTGCTCGCCTTTTCCTGATCATCCTCCTCTTCACCACATTGCGTGCTCTACCACCTGGCGCGCTCACGGACATAGACTGGAGTGTTTATATCCCCCACCTCTAACTCTGGACCCTCGTCTTCGCCCTTCCCTTATAATATTGAATTTAGTAATATATACGTAGCAGCAGTGCAGCAACATTGGACTTTTTGATTACATACTAAGTTCAACGAGCGATTAGGTCCTCCTGACGAAGGCATTCTGCGACCGGCATGGAAGGGTTGCCGTATCCAGGCCGCGCCGGCATTCCCGGTGACAAGCCAACCCATCCATGTTGAAAAGCCGCCAGGTGGGGACAGGTCGCATCATAATATTTTCTGTGAACACGATTGAGTTGCACATACAGTGTTTGAAAACCAATTCCGAGCACCCGCATAATGGAAACCAACCCGGCAGAAAAACACCGACTCCTTGTGGAAGAAAGAGAAACAAAGAAACAACGCCTTTTACGGCCATTTTTCCCCACGTAAAAATTAGCCTGGGAAAGTGGCTACATAACCCAGTTCTAGCAAGATTTTCTAGCGAGAAGCTCTAATAGTTCAACTTCGGATTCTTTCATTGAAGCTGAAACTTGATAGTGAATGTGTTTTATTGATTGGGATGGTAAAGCGAGAGAACTAAGGAGAGCATCAAATCGAAGGAAGGCAGGTTAGGATGAGCATACCATTATGTAGGTACACATCTTTTCTGTGTTGAACCCCCTAAATTCCCGCGACTCAGTACTCAATCCCGGACTCCCGGCTTAGGCTTCCGCATTCGATTCGTCTTCTCCGCAACCCGACTCTCTTTCTCTTCCACTTTCCTCGTCTTCTTCTGCCTGCAAAAACCTATCCTCGACATCCAACTCAGCCCATGATCAAAACCAATTGGGAATGCTTCCCGTGTTTGTTAGGACGTAAAACTTGGCTATTACAACGGGGTTCGAAAAACACTGATGCGCGCAAATAGGCGGGCGAGTCGGATGCCTCAATAAAGACGAGGGAGAGGAGCACATTGCCTCGGTGTTTATTGAGGGAGCCTAGCCTTAAGATTTCGCAATCCAGGGACAGAAGTAGCCGAATCCTAGCTTTGAAATCTCGAAATTCAGGGAGAGAAGCTACTCGACAGGCCTTCAAGTAGCAAAAACACGCTGTAGTGCGTTGTGCAACGCCAAAAACCCGACGAAAGCGTGAAAATCGCGCCCTAGTCGCGCAAATCGCGTCCAACACGTGATCAAATCAATGCCTAGCATCGGCCGAAATTCGGCCGACTTCCGGATTTGGCCACTACGCTAGGACGCCGAAAAGGGAAGTCGGCGATTTTTTTCATTCTCGTCCATCCCGCCCTCACGCTCCATCAGAACCTTACGTTTCATACATCTGGCGCTCATCTCCTTCATCTCCGACCTTCCGCTTTCCCCTCCCGCCTTGCAAACAATCTTCAAGACAAAACACAAGATTACTGACCTATGGCTGCCGGCCGCCGCCGGAAGGATCGCAATGGTGATCCGATGCATGGGGCTGTTCGTCGGCAGGTCTCCACAACCCCTCGGCCGGCTCGGAGGTCTCAACACGGCACTTAATCGAAATGAAGCCGAATGCGGAGACTTTGAGTGTGGGAAGGCCCTCGGGAATCCTGGGCGATGACGCAGTCATGGTAGCTTAGAGACTGATGCTTCGTAACCATTCCCGATTTGGTGCGTCTGCTACATCTCGCAATCGAGCTGCTGTTAACTTTCCTTACCCGCAATGGACTTGACCCCATGGGCCCAGGGTCCATCCCATCGCCCAGATTTCAGTCCCCAAAATTAATCCTTCTCACATTCTCCCGCCTGAGTCTAAATGCGCTCCCCATGGCATCCCTTATTCCTTAAACGGCATTATTTTACGTTTCTGCCAAATCAGAAAAACTCACCACGACGTCATTTCGCCATACTATACCCTCATTCCACATTTGGCGGAGATATTGAAACTCCGCTCTGGCACTATAAGAATCCAACGCCGCTCAAACCACTCCTTGTCTCTTACCTCCATCATCTCCCCGACTTTCGCCCTATTTTCCACCACCACCCAGTGCTGCAGTCAACGACGGCGCCCACATCCATGACGTCTACTCTCTACTCTCTGCATATCTACGTCGTCGCCGCCCCGCCGCCTCCCCCCTTCGCCATCATCAACACTGAACTCGACAGCACTCGTCGTGATTCCATCGTTGTGATTCATCCCCGGCAATCTCGGTCTCAGTTGAATTTTCGTGGCAGCTGTCTTTTAATCCCCGTTCCGTCTGATTTTTCTCGTTGAAATTCCTCCCAGGTGTTCATTTCGACGCCCGACTCGCTCGCCCCCCTCCCATTCAATTGCGGTTTCAGTTCAACATTGGCATTCTACGGTGCGAACCTTGTCAGTACTTCTTTAGCCATTTATTGCGCGTTTGCCAACTCGTTTCCTGTCATTATTAGGCACTGTTTCAATCGCGATTCGACCCGTGAACCACGTGCTCATCCTCGCTGCCCCTGGAGTTCAACCCAATGTAGACCATCGTCGGAGTCAAGCCTTGGAACCACGATATATGCGCGCAAATTTCGTACGGCTATCTATTTCCTTCCTCGCACAGTCGCTAACATCAATCCCAAGAGCTTCCGCGCTGAGCTGGACTCTATCTTCGGGTGTCCTGGCCGCTGGTCTGTGTTTTGATGTAATTCCCACAGTTCTGAGTTAACTCTGAGCATGGTTCCTCCATGGCTGAATTTTTTCAGGGAGCGACTTATATTGGTTCGTTTACCCTTGCTTTGACTAAATTCTCTGACCTATCTGCGGGTATCGGTTCAAGACGCAAATTTCGACCGACCACAATATATGCACCCAAATTCTGTACGAGCATCCATTTCCTCACTCGCACAGTCGCTTATATCACTCCCCAGCTCTCCCGAGCCGCGCCGGCCTTCATCTTCGCGGATCCTGGCCGGGCTGCATATTTTGATGCAATTCCCACAGTTCTGATTTGACTCTGAGCATGGTTCGTCTTTCATTTTCAGTACCCCTATGGTTGAATTCTTGCATGTAGCAACTTTTATGACTTTCTTCACCCTCACTCTTCGTTGCCTTGACCATATTCTCGGACCTACCTGCGCGTATCGGTGCAACACGCAAGTCTCATGTCTAGTTCCACTCGGAACCACAAATATATGCGCCCAACTTTCGTACGGCTACCCATTCACTTGCTCGCGCCATCGCTAACACTCATACCCAGTCCTTCTGAGCTGATCTGAACTTCGTCTTCACCCATCCTGGGTGCTAGTACTGTATTATTACATTCAATTCGACCATCACGCGTCACTCCCCCCTTGATCGATGGCGAATATTGGTGTTTCATCACGCATCACCCACCCCTTGGTCGAATGTAATTTTTGTCATGCAGGCGTCAAAACTGCTCAAAATCTCCTTTACAATGTATAAATTTGAAAATTTTCGTTCCGGTGGTCGACAATTTCGGTTCTGTCATGCGAAATTTTGGCCCTGGTCGAATGGTCGAACTGGTAATTCGGGTCACGCGTCACACCCCCGGTCGAATTGAATGTAATTATACAGTACATGTTTGGAGAAAATTTCTGATTTGACTCCCACCACGTCCGTCTTCTTTTTTGATGTACCTCTATGCTGAATTCTTGCAGGAATCGACGTCTATAGTGCTATAAGCATCCGTATTTCGTGCCTCCACTGATTCCTCCAACCTGCTACGGTTCTCGCTCCACTAGGCAAGTTCCACTCCCAACTGTACTTGCAGAATCATACCTCGCTTGCCTCAAGATGTTTTCATTTTATTCCTGGGGCAATTCCAACGTTATTTGCCTGCGCTGTGCTATCTTGACTCGCCTGAATCAGGTTCGTATACTTCTGTCGAACGATCGCCACTAACACCGATTTCCAGACCCTCGGTTGGTGAGACAGTTCATCGAAGTAAGCATAGTCCTTTCTTTATTCGAGCATCCTGATGATTTCCAGAACGCTCCTTCAACTGCCGCCCACTTGAAACTCTGCTCCAGTGTGGTCAACTCCGGTCGGATCGAAATTTGACTTGAGCTTGCTTAGTGTTCGAAGCCGGTCTCCCGACGTCAGTAAAACTTCGACCTTCTCTCTCACTCCCATTCACTCAGTCCTCTGGAGATAGGCTCCTCTTTAACTCGGTCAACGATGCACGGTAGTTCCGAGGTCAGTCCTTTCCACTCTCCCTCGAACTTGTATTCGGGTCCAATTTCTGCCGCATGGTTTGACTTCAACCCAGGTGCACCAGTCAGTAAATTGTTCAAGCTCATTCCACTTTTACTTATTCCGTTGACTTGAAGTTGAATTCGCCTCGACTTCGTTACACGGACCAGCTTCACGAAATGGGCTTCATATAACCGTCCAAAGTCGTGCAATCCTTATTGATTATACAGGTTGCGATGCTCCAAGTTTACGACACCGAGGACACGGAACTATCCTCAACCCGAGTACGTCTATTCAGCTGACCGTGTTGATTTTATCCAGACTTCGCGCGGTTCCAAATACCGAAACTATGACGGTATAAATTTTGGTATGCCCCAACTGGCCCAAAGGCCGAAACTACGACCTTACATTTTTCAGCACTAGTATGTCCTTCGCACTTGCTCCCTTGCCTCGAGTTGATTCATTCAGCAGTGCCGAAGTATTATCAAGCGAGGCTACGGCTACGCATCCCATAACCGACTTGGGTCTCGTACTTGGACTGGCTCTTTCAAAATTCAAGCTGATACCATTCCTTGAACGAGATTATTTTCAAGGGCAAGTCACTTTTGCATCCACGTCCATACAATATCTGACTCCGAGTTGAAAGATTAATTGATACCATTCCGTGGACGAGAGTATTTTCAAACCCACGTCACTTTTGAATCCAAGTCCATAATACAATCTGGCTCCGGTTGAAGTGGTAGGGCATTACGCATATGCGCAACCTCCGGCATGAGCCCAGCACTCATGGCTCGGAGGCCCTCAACCTGCGCGTTCTAGGCAAGTTCGATTATGTCCTTGAATCCCGGACACATTAGATTCGCGGCCCAGTTTATCAGGCATTCGCCGCATTCAACTCCTATCCCTTCTGCTTTGCTGATCTCACCCTTTTCAGGACTGCAACTCGGGCGCAATATCAATCCGCGCAGACTTGTACGCGTGTTTTCTGGCTTACCCTCACTCCTCGCATGCCAGACACAGGTCCCTCTGCTATTCGCTGCGAATTAAGGGTATACGCGCGCGCAATCTTCTCTTTGAAAGCGCGAGGCAAGTCGTCGAATTTCAAGTGCTCAGTGGCACGGGATTGTAGAGAGGCTCCGCCGACTCACCGCCGCTGCGAGGAGAACGCGGGCGTCCGGCGCGGCTGGGTGCAGAACGTGACGGTGGGAGGTCTCGCAGCGTGGGCCACGCGTTTGGGTGAGTGCGGGGACTCGCGGCTCGTGGGCTACTGATTATTTCGGAGTATATGTGCAAAGCCGCCGTACGGCCGCAGACCGTCCTGTCTTTGCCCTCGTACGTAAGTTATTCCTTTGCCCGAGCCAGCCGCGCGCGCCGGATCGTTTCCGTCTACAGACTACGCAGGGGCGCGCGGGAGACGGGGCTGATCCGGCAGGTAAGCTGCTTGCTACTTATTTAGTCGGGACGCTGTTGACACGGGACCGCCGCAGCGCGGATGGCCGCGACTCGTGCCGACTCTGCGGCCAGGTACCGTACTGCGTGTCCGCCTAGTCCGAGCTGCGCGCCAGATGTGCTGCGTGCTTCACGCGAGAAGAGAGGGATGGAGACGCGGTGCATTGGATGGAGCGAGCGAGGCACAGAGGGTAGAATACACAGTGCGGCCGCGAGGCCCCGCACCGCAGTGCACGCCGCCGAGAGCCGGACTCGCGCGGACAACGCAGGCACGCGGACTGCCGCACGCGCACGATGGCCGGCGGACTGCCGCACGCGCACGATGGCCGGCGGATTCGCGGGTGTTCTGCGTGCGCGGCAAGCGCGCGCGAGCTGGACATGCGCGGCATGCCGCGTAAGGACGGGAAAGGGGGACGCGAACGAAAGACGCACCTGGGAGTACACGCGCGTATCTGCTATCGCCCGCACCCTCCATCGCCGCCGACGCCAAACTGTTCGAGCTTCCGGAGACACGCAGCTCGACACCTGCCTCGGCGTGCGCCCATCGCGATCGAGATCTGCTGGTACCTGCGGTCGTGTCGCATCAGCATGGATCTTTATGTGGGTAGGAGAGGGAAAGGGAGGAAAGGGAGGAAGGGGGGGACGGGGACGGGGACGGGATGCGCGGAGGTGAATCCAGATGTGCGACGAAGTAAAAACCAATGCGCAATCGCGTCTTTACACGGATGCACGGGGCAGGAATGCGAGAAAGACCCCCAAAAAAACACCCACCTTCTCGCATCCCTCCGCATCACCTTGCACGTGTCCGGCTTCTACGCTGCGCGCCGCCTACCCAGCACGGTGCGCGAGGCGTCGTCGTTGGGGTCGTTAGTGTCGGGGGCGGGAGAAGGGGCGAAGAAAGAGGCGGTGGCGGGGACGGAACGCGAGAGGGTGGGGCGGGAAGGGGCGACGGCGGCGAGGGCAGGCAAGGCGTGCGCGGGCACAGATCGTGCAGGCAGAATCAGCTTGAGTCTCTGCTGCTTCGGGGCCGGTGTCGTTACCGGTGCTGCTGCGGGAATCGCTACGGGTGTCAAGGCTGGTACCTCCCTCTCCTGCGCGCGCGTATTCGTGCGTGCGCTCGCATTCATCGTCGCCGCCGCAGCCGACTTCCGCCCTGCCCTTGTAACAAGCGGCGCCCCGCGGTCCGAGCTCTGGTGCTGCAGCTTCGTCGAGATGCGCCGCGCGCGCACGGGCTTCGGGAACGCCATCAAGACCTCTGCCTCCCTGAGAACATACGTGAATACAGAAGTATACGTAGGTATACGGGAGACCTGAGAGACCTGAGAGACCTTGGTATACCTCATATACTTCGGGTAGTTTAGTATACCGGAGAGACTTGAATATACCTCGGATACCTGGTAGACACGGTATACTTAGTGACTCAGTTTGGTCACGACCAAACATGATGGCAACAATTCGTGACTGGGCGCGTTTGCGTGACCGTCCCGCGCTCTTCCCGCCCTCATCCGACCATCAGTGCTCATCCAGGCTCCTCCCGCTCAGTACCAAACTTCTGAAAAATGTGCCCACTATACGTCGACTGCCTAAAATGTGATCAGCACATCCCTACGAGGCTGCATTACCGCGGGACTGTCGAGCCTGCCCACGAAGGACTATGGTTTCGTCGTGTGAGTACTGAGTCTATTAACAAGGAACCTATTCTCACCCATCTCTCAAGTGTAATAACTGTGGGTATTTTGAGTGGCTTTCCCCGCCCTCACCGGGCGGTGATAATGGCGTCTTTCAGGCGAGCTGCAAGCCGGATGAATTGCATTCCTTTCTCCGTGCCTATTGTGTCACAGAGACCGGGGACGCTGTTGAGCTGCGTGTATATTTCATTGAAGGTGTCCATCGTGTTGGGCTGCCGCGGACAGGACACGTTGGTATGAGTTATTAGTTAAAATTATACGTTAATTGACGCGTCGCGGACTTTGAAATCGCCGGCTTCTCAGGCTGATCCGAGGACGCAAACAAAGATGTGTGACACGGACTAATCTTGTTTGAAAGTCTACGAGGTCTATGAGGGTCCTAAACAGGGTCATATTTAGTAAGCCAGCCTGCAGACCCGGAGGTATATCGCTGGTATATCCGGGACTACCCGAAAGTATACCAGGTCTACGGGATATACCAAAGTCTCTCAGATCTCGTATACTTTTGGGCTCACGTTCTTTCTGGCCTCCCTGTCCATTTCCCGCTCTCTCCCCATTTTGCCCTCCCTCCCCGTTTCCCTCTCCCTCTCCCTCTCCGCCTCCAAACTGCGGCACACCGAGTCGATCGCCGTCGTGCTCCCTGCGTCGGCGTACACTTAAGGGTCGGCGTTGGGGTCGGCGTTGGTCTCGGGGTGTCGACGTCGACGCGGACGCGCGGCCAGCGTGTGAACAGCCCCGAGGGCCTGCGCGACGGCATCCGCGGCGCACTCGTCCTTTCCTCCATGCCCACCCGCATGCAAAGTCTTCGGATGCTCCAGCGCGGCGAGCTCAGCGGGGTTGTCCGGCTCGCCGTACACAGCGAGCACAGGGTCGAGGATGCGCACGCGCGCGGGGGGGCATGCGCAGGAGGGCGCGGGCGAGGGCGCAGAGGGGGGTTGGGTCTGCGATGCGATCGAGTAAGCGCGCGAGTGAGTGACTGGGGTAGCAAGGGGAAGGGCAAGGACCGCACCTTTGTGCGCGAAGAGCACCCAGCCGATGTCGGGCGGCGCGGGCGCGCAGTCCGCCTGCAGGCTCAGCCGGAAGGCGCTGTCGCCCAGCTAAAAGTAAAAGTAAAGTCAATCGATATCGTAATCCGCGCAAGAGCAATGGAAGGAAGGAAAGGGAGGGGATGGAAGGGAAGAGGACAGGAGGGAAGGGAGGAAAAGGGAATGGAAGGGAAGGGGAAGGAGACGCACCTGCACGGCGAGCCCAGCGGCATCGGAGGCGGCAGAGCGTGGTGAGGTCGGACTGTGTGCGCACGAGGAGGGCTTTTTGCTTCGCGATGAAGGCCACGAGCGCCTCGAGGCTAAGGCGGGCGTGCGAGTGCGAGTGCGAGTCAAAGAGCAAGTGCGAATTGACGAGCAATGGCGGGTGGCAAGGCGAAAAAGCTCGTTGAGCGGGGGACATGGGGGAAGGAGGAGACGTACGTTTGGGCGCGGCGAGAATCCTTTACGACAGGATGCACGAAAAAGAAGAGGAAATTCATAGATCCAGGCGCCCCGTTTGGGCGCGGAGAATCCGTGGGGCGCGGGGCGCGCTCATTGAGCACAGGGGATGCACGAAAAAGAACAAGAGATTCAAGCGCTGGGGTCATACTTAGCACAACTTGTGTCATCAAACTGGGACGTTTAATTTCGAGGGAACGTTGAACGTTTCAGAATACCCCGAAACGTTCCTGCTTCAACTTCCTGGAAATTTTGGGTTCCAAATCAGGATCAGCCAGCATCATACCATGAGTTTCGGCATGTGCTTCGGCCGGCCGGAACCAATAAGTGTCGGACATTGTATCAGGCGCCAGCGAAACAATACGTTTTCAGGGAGTCCACAGTGCTATTATCCCGAGTTGATGGCATCACCGGGAAGCACTTCATCTTCCGTTGGCGTCCCTTACATATTACACTGTAATAGAACCTTGTCGGACCGCGTACCCGTTCCGCCACGCCCGACAGCTGCCAAACCACCGGTGATGCGTCCGCGGCCGTCGACGATGGCGCATCACTAGTCACGGATCGCATCATTCTGCATCCCGGCTGATCTAAGCCCATCAAGCTGCCGCTCGTGCTGCAGGATCCACCATCATCAAGTGCGCCTTGCGGCCAGGTGGCAGTGCACCCCTCTCTATCCGCTCCTGCTCGCTGCTCCACTCGATGCCGACACCGCCGCCATCCTTCTCGCTGCCGCCACTCTCCTTGATGCTGACACCGAGGCCTCCCTCCTTGACAACGACCCTTTGCAGCCTCATTATTTATATTCCCTTTTAATAGTTTTTCTACATCAGAGAGATGAGCCCGAGCATGGGAAGGCCACCGAAGCCGAGCCGACGAGCATGCGCGCTGAGCAATGTCCCAAAGGAGTGACAGGCGCCGCCAGAGGGCGCATCGCGCCCATTTCGTCGCCTGATGGCACGGCACGATCGGCACGATGCCGAAAATGATGCGTTGATGAAATTTCCAGTGGCGTGCGCGCCCTGATGCGGCTTTTCAGGGGGCCCGCCCAACACCCTGGATTCCTTTATCTACCAATTTACACCAATTTTACGTGTAAGAAGCGACGATCCTGAAAAATGCTTCTGACAGCTGTCGATCAATCCATCAACTCGGGATAATAGCACTCATCCCTCCGTTTTCAGGCAGCCTGAAAACGGCTGCCTGGAACGATGACCGAAGCTTATTATTTCCGGCCGGCCGAAGCGCATGCCGAAACTGATGGTTTGCCATGTGCATCCTTTCATGAATCAACACTGCAGCCTTCAACTTCCGCACAGGCGCCACAACACCACTGTTTTGAGGGCGCAGCAAAGCTGTACTTAGAGTTATAATAAAACATGATAAACCACGCGGTTGAAAGTGGCTTGCTAGTTAAAACATGCTTGCTACCTTCGCAAACCGCACAATGCTGCTCCTATTGCTCCTCACGCCCTTTGTCTCCCAACGATCCAACGAGTCTCCTCCATATAGACTGGGCTCGCGAGCGGCACCCGACTCGTGCGACAACATCAACAACTGTCGGAGGCTGTTTGACATCGTCTGGGGATGGGATGCCTCACCACAATTTTTGCGTGCACTTTGGTGTCAGTGCACCCGAATGTCCCCTCACCCAACCAGACCCTTTTATCGCTTCTTTGGCGAAGGCTGAATATGATGCTTGTTGAGGTCATTGCTCCGGAGCTGATGGTGTGCTTCGCAGCAAGACAGTTTGTGACCGCTCGGTGGTTCTCAAAAAGTAAAGTAATTAATGATCATCAGCGTTGTATATGGCTTATTCCTAGTAGAATTCGGGGTCTCGATCACCCACGGGTTCTTTTTCTCAATGGGAGGATTTGTGTCGCGGATCGGACATCCGATTGCAACCACAAAACAAATCGAAGACCCTATCCTCGGCCCCGAATATCTTTCCGCCATAACAAAAATCAACATAGAAGATATTATGGACAAAAGCAAAGGAGACTCACTGTCGAAAGGTATTGTACTCGTGCAGGGCCTGTGGTTCGCTGTACAGTGTCTGGCCCGCCTTTCCCAATGCCTTCCTATCACAACACTCGAAGTTACTACGTTGGCGTTTGCCGTCGTCAACATTTTCACTTGGTTGCTTTGGTGGGGGAAACCACTCGATGTCCAGCAACCCATCCTGGTCGGACCATGGGAAGATTGGCCAGAAACTGGCCCGATACCCGTGCCTTCAACGTGGAGGGACTGGGTCAGCGGTACAATAGCTGGTCGTTATCCCGACTACAATCCTATGGTATCCACCGCAGTGCCATCGTTCTGGTCCACAGAGTCCTCCGACCTCGCAGACGATCGTACCCGCGTTGCTTACCTCGTAGCATGTGTCGTTGGCACAGTTTTTGGCATCATTCACTGCGCAGCATGGACATCCAAATTCCCTTCCACCGACGAAATGTGGATGTGGAGGTCCTGCTCGTTGTTGGTTGCTACAATTCCTGTGATTATGGAATTTTATGCACAGATAGCAAGTTCGTCAAGATAACCTGTTCAATTGAGTATGTAATAAAAAATTCCGGAGTCACTGCAGTGCTGCTAATATGTATTATTAAATTAAACATTATAAGGGAAGGGCGAAGGCGAGGGTCCAGAGTTAGAGGTGGGGAATATAAATACTCCAGTCTATGTCCGTGAGCGCGCCAGGTGGAAGAGCACGTAATGTCGTGAAGGGGAGGATGATTAGGAAAAAACGAGCGATGGGGTAAATCGGAGTCCTAACGAAAGCTCCGACACCCAAGATTGGAACAAGGAATTTTCCGACCTTGGCCCAATAATGGGTTGATGAAGAGTACGCGACGGAGAATGCGACCAGATATATCCCTCTTCAAATCGTTCAACGATGCACATTAGTCCCGAGGTCAGTTTTTTCGAACTTGTATTCAATCTCACTTGGGCAGCTCGACTCGTGCTCTGTTATCGAGTCCAAATTTCCGCTGCATGGTTTGACTTGGCAACCCGGTTGCACTGGTCAGTAAATCCTTCAAGCTCATCCCACTTTACTTCTTAAACTTCAAGTTGAATTCGCCTCGACTTCGTTACACGGACCAGCAACCGGGTTGCTGAATAGAATTATCCTCATTTCAGGACAGTCAATGTGCACAAGCCATGCATTTTGAACACCAAATTAGTCAAGTTTCAACATATTGTCAAAATAATTTAAAATTTAAAAACAACCCTGAGGGAAACGGCGAGTGTGTAGTTTGCAGGGGCGCAGTCAACCATTTTATTGATGGAAAATCACAGACACATGACGGCAGAAATGAAATGCACGTCGGGAGCCGAATATGACGGAGATTAAACCAAACGGGGAAAGATCTGATGCCAGTTCTACCCATCGACTCAAGACTGCCTGCAAGCTACGCACTCACCGTTTTCCTCAGGGGTTTTTTTTTGACAGTATTAATTCAAAATGCATAGTTTGTGCACATTTACTGTCCTGAAATAATGTGAGGATTGGGTGACTTCCCGTAAGGTAAATATACTCCGGGGCATTTTCTGAGCTTGTTTGAGGGTGCCAGTGATGAGATCAATCAAGAGGATATTCATGCTGTCTCTGTTTCCCGCAAGCAAGGGAATATTTTTGTACATGCATGTACCTCACATGTTGCTCCCTCCATAGTGCAACTCTTGCCTTCACGCACACGCCCACCGACCCCTCGTGAAAAGCCGCGACTTCCTGCGGCTTCTAACGACATCAGGTCATAACAAGAAACACGTGGCAGGTCCTGGGGTCGTCTAAAGTCACTGAAAATAGCGAAGAGTAGACGTCCCGGCGAGTTTGAGCCCCGCCAAAGCCTCATGCGAAGGGATAAGACCATCATCATAAGACTCGAGAGGGGACACGACAATCGTGATGATCAATCAACATCGTAAGCAAAAAATCTCTTGGGGGGGTCGCACTCGCTCAGTTTCCGCCTCAGGCCCCTATCCGAATGTGGACATTATTTTCGGCAGCCTCGGCATTCCATCAAACATCCTTCAGACCCGTTCAAGGCTTCCGCGGCAGCAAATGCATTGATTTTTAGTGAGGATTTTCCTTGTATTTTGTGAGGCTAATAATATATTACCTGTGAATGAACCAGAACTAAGAAAGCAGCTCTCCACCTTCCTCAACGTCCTTGCGCTCGAGAGTTGTGAACGCGGAGGCAGTGGGAGTGACGTGATCGGATCAAATCACACAGTGTCAAACGTCAAAGACAGTCAAGAGGCGCGCCGGTGCAAAGGCGACGGGCATGCGAAGGCCCAGGCAATTAACCACCATGCGGGGTGAGCATCCTGGCCGGTGCTAGGCCATTAATTCGCAAAATGGAGAAGGGGAAGGAGAGTTTTTTTTTGATGATCGTTTGATCGTTTGACAAGGAAGTTTGATGAATCTGATGGGATGGTGAAGCTGCCGAGAATAATGCGCAAATTCGGATAGGGGCCTAAGGCGGAAACTCAGGAGTGGGGGGTCGCGACCCCTAGGTGTAAATGCTGTCCGCTTTGGGCTGGCCGAACTGATGGGGTCCTGACAGGTGCCTCGGCAAGCCTCCAAAATATTCTGCAGGAATAAATTTAGCTTACGGGAAGTCACCCATTCACTGTGTTGAATCCATAAATGATAAACCTCACAACCACGAGTTAGTCTGTTGTAGCACAGGACAAAATTCCGGTTGACCTGGGACCAAATCTAGGACAAGCTCGCCCTTTCGATAGAGATTTCCTGTTCTCAAGCGAGAGCTCCTGGAGAAAAGGAACCGCAGAAGCGATACTGGAAAAAAGTACATTGTTCAATAACTGGTTCAATTTGGATTGTCGCGTCTACGCATCGCGTCAAGTTGGACCAACGTTGGACCCCAGTTTCTCACGCCTGCAAGGGAGAAGTTGGCCGACAGTGCCGCTCAATGCCGCTATCTCGGCACCCGTCATTTAGCCTTTTCGACATGATCGGAGATCTACCACTTCACTACAGACTCGCTTGCAGGGGCGCAGTCAACCATTTTATTGGTGGGAATCGAACACATACAGCAGAAATGCACTACAGCAGAAATGCACCACAGATGCCTCACCGCGCCCTGCGTCGGGAGCGGAGTACGGCGGAGATTAAAACCAAACGGGGCAGGATCTGATGGCAGTTCTACCCATCGACTCAAGACTGAAACATCATCCATTTTTTTGCCAGTTGTTGCGTCTGGCTGGCCGAAGAGGTACCTACGTGGATGCTGCTGATGCTGGAGTGATAGGACTTCCGGTACCGGTGCCGGAGCTCGATTCTAGCGGAGGGATATCGGGGATGTTAAGTATTGGTGTGCGCTTACTATAGGCCCAACTTTGGGAATGGCCGGAGGCTCCGGCGGTGAATTTGCATCCATGGGGATGTTCCTGGGAGGGCCTAGGGTGGAGCTAGGCGATAAGATTGACCGTAAATGGAGAGAAAGACACGTCAATGTCGTCCGTACTAAACGAGCTGTGACGCGAGGTACGAGCTTCTTCTGTTGTAGCGTCTGTCTACGAGAGACTAGCTAAATGGGTGAAACATATTTCAACTTGCGTCTCATTTCTTTTTTTCCCAGCCTCGTGTCTCCCTCAAACTCACCGTCCTCGCTCACTCGACTCGGATCCAAGTCCTCCACCCACGAAATCCACCACCCTCGGGAATGTCCAACTCCAACCCCAGCTCACCCTCCCCCTCCATAATAACCGCAACAGTCGGTCCTCTGGTGCTCGGCTTCGCCTTCCAACAGCTTCTGCTGGGCATGATCTTCGCGCAGGCGAGGCGTTACTACGTGGGCTGTGCTGCTCGAGACGGGAAGTTGTATTCGTGCGTCCAACTTTTGAGCGCATCGATGTCTTTGAGGGAGACGGTAGTTTAGGTTCCTCGTGGGAATAATGGTTATGCTCAACGTCCTCGAGGGCGCCATGGACATGTGCGTTCTTCTTTCTTCTGATTTATTCATTGTCTAAATGTGTTTCAGACACGTCCTATACCGTACCATCGTCACCCACTACGGGGACTACCAGTATTTCGACATGCAGACGTGGACGATGTGGGCCGAGCCCGGAATCACCGTACGCCATTCAACTCTTCCTTCCAACGATTATTTAATAAATGGCAATTCGCAGGCGCTCATCGGCTTCCTCGCCCAACTCTTCTTCATGGAACGCTGCGTCAGAGTGACGAATTACTCGCCCTATGTCATTGCGGGCTTGTCCCTCCGTGCGTGCTCCATTTTATTTATTTGGGTACAGTAAGAGATGCTGATGTACCGACAGTGGCCCTCCTCTCTCTCGGATCCGGGGTCGCGTACGTTCTACTACTCGGACCTGAATCCAACGGATGCTGAGCATCGCCACTCACAGCGTCTCCATCTCGGCCTCCAAGGTGAAGCACTTCAGCCTCATGTCCAAGATCCCCATTCCCATCTCCTTCTGGCTTATCTCCGTGCGTTCATGGCCCTTCCCGTAGCACTAACAGTAAACTTTATGACATGGATAGACGACGGTGACGGACCTCGCCATCACAGCAATCCTATGCGTCGCGCTCTGGCGGTCGCGGAGGAACACGAGCCACGCGCGGACGGAGACGGTGATCTCCAGGCTCATCCGCCTCTCGATCGAGACAAGCCTCGTCACCTCTGTCGTCGCGCTCGTGAATCTCGGACTCGTGCGTCAGACCCTCCATCGCTGATATCAACTGCTCATTTTCGCCAGTACTTCGGCATGATCACGGCGGCCTACCAGTAAGCCCGTTTACACACAGTCGACCCGGATCTGATGCGCGCATCGCAGCCTCCTCCCGCAGTTCTCCATGTGCCGCGTTTACACGATTACGGTACTCGTGACGCTCATGACGCGCGATTCACTGCGCCGTGAGCTCAACGGGGAGTCGTACTCCTGCAACTGCGACCGCAGCAGCTTCGCGTTCGGGCGCCCCCGCGTCCGGGAACACGCGGTCAATATGCTTGGGGTCATGGTGCGTCGCGCCGTTCAACAGCTGAGCGGGAGATATGAGGCTTCAATTCTAGATGACAACCATCATCGAGCACGACCATCCCGAGGGGTCGATCGGCGAGTCGGAGCCCAAGCCCAGACAGTCTTTGGCCATGGCGCCGGCGGACACAAAGGTAATCTGGTCCAGCCCCGTTTGACGGAGAGGAAGAGCATTGTTTTCTTGGTTACCCCGTCCCCGAATTGAACCATAACCGCAAAATCGTATGTTGAACCACCAGCCCTTGATACAGATAACTCCACGTTCGTTTTGTCCCACTCTTACCCTCTTAATACATACACTACGTACATGCATCCCTTTTGTTTTGTTTCTATATTATACCGTGTTGACTAACTTGAGCTTGGTCGAGATTTTTTTCATCCAGAATAAATGGCGTGGAGTGAAGAATGCAATCTGGTCCAATGGTCCCACTGAATCCACCTCTCCTATGCCCTCTGCTTTACTGATCTCGCCCTTCACAGGTCCGAAACTTGGACTGCAACTCGGGCGCGGTATCAATCCACGCGGACTTGTACGGTACGCGTGTTTCCAGTCAAGTCTCTGGCTTGCCCTCATTCCTCGCTTGCAAGGCACAGGCCCCTCTGCGGTTCCTGTCTTATTCGCTGCGAATTCAGAGCGTACGCGCGCGCAATCTTCTCTTCCTTGCGCGAGGCAAGTCATCGAATTTTAACTGCTCAATGGCACGGGATTGAATGTAAATGTAGCGAGGCTCCGCCGGCTCACCGCCGCTACGAGGGGAACGCGGGCGTTGAATACTGGATCACTGCCTGATAAACTGGGCCGCGAATCTAAGGAAATGATCGAACTTGCCTACGCGCAGCTGTTGGGCTCATACCGGATATTGCGTATTTATATGACCACTTCAACTCGGAGTCAGATTATTGTATGGACTTAAATTCAAAGCGACTTGGGTTTGAAAAAATCTCGTTCAAGGAATGGTATCAATTAATCTTTCAACTCGGAGTCAGATTATATGGACTTGGATGCGAAGTGACTTGCCTTGAAAATAATCTCGTTCAAGGAATGGTATCAGCTTGAAAGAGCCAGTCCAAGTACGAGACCAAAATCGGTTAGGGAATGCGTAGTCGTAGTCTCGCTTGATAATACTTCAGAACTACTGAATATATCAACTCGAGGCAAGGGAACAAGTGAGAAGGACATACTAGTGCTGAAAAATGTGGGGTCGTACTTTCGGCCTTTGTGCCAGTTAGAGCATACCAATTTTCTGTTGTAGTTTCGGTATTTGGGACCGCGCGAAGTCCCGATAAAATCAACACGGTCAGCTTGCAAAAATTAACACGGTAAGCTAAACAGACGTACCCGGGTTGAGGATAGTTCACGACGCCGACCGCCAACCTTTCTTTAAGTAAATGCTCCCTTTAGTTATCTACAACTATGCCATTCAATACAGTCCGTTCCCATTTCGTGAACCAATGGTCCGTGTAACGAAGTCGAGGCGGATTCAACTTAAAGTCTAAGGAGTAAGCAAAGTGGGATGGGCTTGAAAGATTTACTGACCAGTGTAACCGGTTTGCCAAGTCAAACCATGCAGCGAAAACTTGGACTCGATAACGCAGCACGAGTCGAGCTGCTCGGGTGAGATTGAATATAAGTTCGAAAAAAATGACCTCGGACCAAATGTGCATCATTGAACGATTTAAAGAGGGATGTATCTTGAGAAGATTGAGTGAATGGGAGTGAGACTTAGAAGGTTCTCAGAAGGTCCGAGTCGAAGGTTTTACTGACTTGTCACTTCGCGGCTAGCGCTTTAGATAGCATTGAAATCAAATGGTGCGTACTTACTTGACAAGTCGTAGTCTCGCTTGATATTGATTGGGAACTGCTGAATGAATCAAGGCAAGGCAAGGCAGCAAGTGCAAAGGACATCATTGAAAAATGTATTTTCGGCCTTTGGGTGTCATGATCCGGCTTTTCAAAACCTTGAACACCAGTAGGTTCGGAAAGGCTTGCTCCGAACCTAGAACACCAGGTCAGACCGTGATCACGGGAACGTGTTATCCTGCGATCGCGTCGCAACAGGTCACAAATACACCAAATTCCGAAAGACAGGACAGCACGCGACCACGACACCCCAAAAACTCGCGATCACATTCTGGTCGCCTATACACTCTCTGGCTTAAACATCAAATCCCGAGTGACAGAACAACACGCAATCACGATACTCCGACAACTCGCGATCACATCCCTGTTGCTCGAACCCCTCTTCGGTTTCAACAGCATCCCTTTACGCCTCACATAGGGTATATTGAAACATAACACATAGGGTGGATACGATCAGACTCCTAGCTATATTAGTATATAAGCCCGAGGTAGAAACTCTTGTACTTTAGATTCTACCTCATCATTTAATCTCAGCTTTACTTTGCTTGACTCTTGTTCCCTCAGGATTACGAGGGACACTGGATTCTCACCTGTGGCACTACATACAGCGCTGCCTATGACCTTGCATCATCTTCCTCAGCAGATACCATTCCGTCTTCGGCTCCTACCAGTTCCCACCTGCACGGCGCTCGTGGCCTTACATCCCAGGACCGAATGAGGAAGCTGTTTGTCTCGTACTAATACTCAGCGACCACACAGGTTACTAGACAGGTTGTTAAACCCCGGGCGGGATTACCATTTGAACGACTCAAGTCGACCTATAGGCCGTCGTTGACACGGGCACTCCCATGCCATGTGGCCCTCCTGGCCACAATTGTAGCATTTGAAGGCCGCTGCCTTTGTCTTGGATGCGTCCACATCCATCGGAGCTGTCTCCCCCGGAGCCAGCTTCTTTGCCAAAAATGGCGCGGTTCATCTGGTATTACCAGTGGGGGTGACTGGGATCTTCGCGGGGACCCAAAAGGGAGTCCCGGTGTTGTGCTTCAGCTGCGCATTGCGCAGCTTCTCAGGCTCGAGAATGCGACCAATGGTCATCATCCTCTTTTTCATCATGAGGTAGTCCTCGGGGATCTCGATGCCTCCCGCATACAGCTGGGAGTGAACCTCGGGGTTGACGAGGTTCTCGAGATTTTCGCACAGGAACTGGTTGTGTTCCCCGTGCTCGGAATACAGGTGGTATCCTGCTTCCTCGGCATTCAATTCGAATGCCTGGATGAAATTGGCCAAGGCCGACTTCTGTAAGACTTGGTTAGAGTCTAGCAAAGGGGAATCATTGTCGAATGACCCTGGCAGGAGATAAGGCTTGCAAAGTGGTTGCCTGCTGGCAACGACCCTGCTCGAATAATAGATCGAGAACGGGTGATAGAATAAAGGCTTCGTAGCTCTGAGCCCGTATTCAATAGTGTAGTGTCATATGGAGTTGCCTAGTGCGCAGTGCCGCGTCTCGGAGTGTGTCGACAAGTATGGCTTGGTGCTCGGGTGAAGGCATGAGAGTGTAGTATAGTCACCTAGTGCCTATAGCCTCTTCCTGGAGTGACTCAACAGGTAAGGCTCGGAGTTGCTCGACGAGGAGATTGGGCACGATGGCGATGGTTTGTGGTAAAGATGATGATTATCAGGTGATCCGAGAGTACATGTGACTTGTAGCTGAAGAGTACCTAAAGTAGGGAAACCATTCCTTACAACTTCCTTTGCCTCGTTGTGGTGAGGCTAATGTATGCTGTCTGGCACACATTCTGGTCCTTGAAAGTCCTGGACAGATCGTCCAGGAACTTCTTGAAGGAGTACCCCTCAGGCAGCTCCTCATTGTCCTCGTCAAGGACTCGTCTGCGCCAATTACGGACCCAGTTTTACGCTGGGGTGGGCGTGCCGTCTTTGCTGCCAAGCAGTGAGATCGTGAAGGCAATCTTTGCCTTTGGGGTTGCGAATTCCTTGCTGTAGGCCCACATGTAATTTTTGAGGGTCTCGTGCCAAGTATCCCACTTGGACTTGCCCACACCGTCGAAGTGCGGCGGCATGGTGGCGAGGGTGATCTTAGAGGTCTGGAAAGACCTCCAGGCGGGGATGAAAGCCTGCTCTGGCTCCATCGGTTCACTGGGGACAGGGGATGCATGTCCATCGGACATGTAGGTGAGGGTCAGGAAGCTGTGAAACAGCTGAGTGGTGGGGGATGGGGAAACAGATTGCGCAATAGGCGTGGGTGTTGGCGGTCGAAGGGGAGAGGGTGGCACAAGTAGTGCACGAGGCAGAGCGGGAGGATGGCGAGCGAGCCAGGGGGTGTAGAGCACTGATGGCTCGGGAGGGGTCGGGGAACAGGGCGGGGTAGGAGTGGACTCCGAGGAGCCTGTCGAGGGTGTGCGAAACATCGTGACTTTGCTTGGTCCGCACAAAGCGGTTGGTGAGGTTTGAGGTGGTTTGTTGCTAACAGAACTACCCCGGGTCTTCTACGACACCCTCAGCGATAGCGAGATTGTCCTCCCTGAAGGTTGTACAAGTGCTCCTGCGGCTGCTATGTAGCTTGGGATGGGCTCAACGTTTCCCGTGGCATAGCATCTGTCTGTTCGAGTGAACCACGCACAAAGGGTGCTGCAATTGTTTAACATCATTTTGGACAACGTGAATGTCGGGTAGGGGATGGATGGGTCTACAGGTACGAGAGTCCAGGGAGAGGTAAGAATAATGACTGCTGATACAGCGTGTCTGGCGCTAACCGTGAAATCCTGCTATTTTGCGAGTCCTAGGACTATTCCAAGTACTAGGGCTACCTTGCCCAGTGCTATACAATTAGGATCAGAGCAGAGCTCCGAAGCTGCTGGTCATATATCAATGATGCTGAGAGAACCGTAATGTTATTCTGGGCATACTACGGCTTGGTCCCATTCCATGGGGGTCGGCATAGTAGTCCGAGGGGTATCAGGAAGTTCATTAGATGTGGTCCACAACCTATACCTAGGGGCGGGTTACAATACAAAAAGCTAGGTATTACCAAGGAGGTTAAACCAAAAGCCTAGACAAAGATTAAGTACCAAGTTGGACCCAGAACGGCTGGACAGAACCAGTCCGAGGAACCATGTGTTGAAGTCCACGAACAGGGACTTTGACTGGACATGATCATGTTCGAGGACTTACTACAGTCCGAGGACTATGTGAATATGATACTTATGATGTCCCGAGGACCCTTGCGGGTGCCCCCAGACCGCTCATATGGGCAATAGGAGACATTGTTGATGTCTGAGGAGCCCTTGTGGGTGTCCACTGACCGCTCACACGTTTACAACAAGAACACTTGGATGTCCTAGGAGTCCATTGCGGATATCCCGGGACCACTCTAAGTCGTTCTATGGACACATTTCTGGTGGATCCTGGGAATGATCAGAACATGTGATGGACGCGACACGTCCCAGGAAACCAAACTAGACCAAAGTGATCAGTGGATGATTGATCACAGCAGGCTGAAATGTTGAGGCTGAGCTGTTGAGGACGTAGACGGCCGGCAGAGGTACTCCGTGGCTTACTCACTAAGCTGGACAGATGGGATGGATTAGCAACCATGCCGGGGCAGGACGCAAGTGTCCGAGGAGCTGGGACGAACACAAATAGGTTCAGCCAGTCCGAGGGCATTTGAAATATACCCAATATAGGCCCTAGGAGTCAAAGGATATGACTACTAGGTGCTGAGGACACCCAAAACTAGAGCGGCTTGCCGCATATACCCTTCCTATCCCGCCCGGACTGTCTGTTTCTCTTATCTCATCATATTTCTCATTACTCAGTTTTACTCTGTCATGTATCTCTCTATTTACTATAAAAGACCACATAAGATATGCTGTGATGCGGACCGCAGTGCTATGATGCGAAATAGATGGTGTTCACTTTGTAGCTCGTTCAGTGTGATGCGGACCGTGGTGCTACAATGTGAAATAGATGGTATTCGCTTTGTAGCTTGTTCGGCCACTAAGGGGTTGATACGAGATGGACTCCAGTGGCGTAGGTGGCTGTCGCGCAGACACGATGTGTTCTGTGTGTGTGTGTGTGTGTGTGTGTGTGTATGAAGTGTCTCACAAGAGACGAGAAGATGGTCAATAAACGGTGCAGTCAATGAATGTGGATACCTTGGCGATGAGCAATGCGTCTAGGTGGGGTGTACCGCGGCGAGGGGCACAAGGAGGGAAGAGAGCGAGCCTCAGACAGGAGGCTGCAGGGTGGAACGTTAGATGTGGTGGTGGTGGTGGTGGTGGTAAACCGAGTGTATTGGTGGGGGAGATACACGGGCCGACTACTGACTAAAGTTCCAAAAACCTTGCCCTTTTTATACCTTTGCTGCTTGTACAGCCTCCAGTGTTCGGTACCACGCGCTCCTTCCGCAAAGGGAAGCTAGGCCCACTGGAATCGGGGTAGTCATGCGATTCCGAGGTCCAAGAGGGCAATTTTGGGGCTCCAAGGTCGAAATATCGAGCAATTTTATAGAGGACTCGCTCCCTTGTTTCAGGCCAAGCCCAAATGGAGGCAGAACGTCCCGCGGTGCGTCGGCGGCCTCGGGCCTGGGGTCTGTAGGGAGGGCGACGGACGGGCAACGATGCCCGCAGTCCAAAACGGGCGTCCAATGCTAGGAAATCGAGTGGTTTTACAGGCACGGTCTTCAGAGTTGCTTATTGTTTGGCAAGAATCAAGTGATTTCTGGGGACCGGGAGGCTTCTGGGTGCGGTGTCGCATGGGCAATGAACGAGGTAGGCTGCTGGTGCTGGGGTGTTTATTGCACATCAAAGGATTTTGGCCAGGTCAGGGAATGGAGAGGAAATCATACGATTTTGGACCAGGAGTCAGGGCGAAAGGCTCAGTGGGGCTCGAATCAATGGTGTCTGCAGTGGATTATTGGTTGTAGTTCGTGTCCCAGTCGATGCCCTAGGTCAAGGAGCATGTTTGTGAGAAGTCCGAATGCGGTTTCCAGGTGTGTCCCGATTTGGCGATATAGCCGTGCTGTGCTTCTTCATCCCCGTTGTGCCAGCAATGCTACGCGAGGGCATATGCAGAGCATATACAGCCCTCACACCTCCTCCATACTTTTACAAATCAACCGTCCCTGGTCGATCACACCTATAAAGACCAGGAGTAAGGGCGAAAGGCTCAGTGGGGCTCGAATCAATGGTGTCTGCAGTGGATTATTGGTTGTAGTTCGTGTCCCAGTCGATGCCCTAGGTCAAGGAGCATGTTTGTGAGAAGTCCGAATGCGGTTTCCAGGTGTGTCCCAATTTGGCGATATAGCTGTGCTGTGCTTCTTCATCCCCGTTGTGCCAGCAATGCTACGCGAGGGCATATGCAGAGCATATACAGCCCTCACACCTCCTCCATACTTTTACAAATCAACCGTCCCTGGTCGATCACACCTATAAAAGGTCCCCTAAGATCCCAAGGGCAACATCAACTCCCTCCCATGGACGCCATCGCCTCCCGTCGCTTCCTAGTGTCTAACGTTGTGTGGCCAGCCGACAAGTTCTTCATTCCGCATGGAGGTCTCCTCCGCCTCCTCCATGACAACCTGTGGTTCAAGGTCTTCCTTGTGATGAGCGCACTCTTCACCGATGCGTATGTGAGCACTGCTGTGCCAACGCTCACAACCCCGCAGAGGCAGGAGATTCGATACCGCATGCGGGATATCGTGCGGCACATGGTAAGAGTCGTCGCCTTCAGCACCCGGTCATTATTGACGCAGCGGATAGTTCTTTGCAGCGCAAATTTGTCAGAACGAGTTCCGTGCAGCATACTGCATGATCCTGGTGCCGCCGTAGTCTGCATGGACCTTCCACGTTATCCTCGCGATGCTTCGTGTTGTAGGCTTCGAGGGTGATGGAGAGGTGGTCGCTGCGGGTGAATGTCCGGTCGGAGGCCATCCAACGGAGGGCAAGGTCGCGTATGCGCAAGCAGACTTTTTTTTGGGGGCAGCACTTGCTACGTGCACCCTCGACGAGCAGTGCAACATACCAGTGACATTTGACTATGCGGACTACGACACCGACGGGCTCATGACACAGTTCTTCTACCGCGGCCGCCGACCCATGCAACTCCATCTGATACTGGTATTCGACCCGAGCAAGGAGGACTACGTGCTCGCGGACCTCGCCACGACCTGGATGCGCCCAACTGACATACCCGTTGGACCGGCGTGGCGGTTCGAGCCGCTGACCGATGCGGAGGCGGCAGCGAATGCAGTGGTGACAGTGGGCGTTGTTGCAACAGTGGCAGCAGTGGAGCAGATACAGGCGCAGGAAAGCGCCAGCAACGGTAAGGCCGACCCGACCCTTACACCAACCAGATGCAGCCGCCGCCTCTTGAGCGCGCAACTGACAGCCAGCGAGTCCTTGGCCGAGGACGAGGTGCGATCGGTCCGGAAGAGGGTGCCACGCATTGGCAGTCCGCCGTCGGCGCACAGCTCCAAGAGGTCTTCGCGGTTCCGGGCGGCTGTGGATGCGTCACTTGCAGGGGGTAACTGGTCGCATAGTCCGCCGTGTGCGTCGAGCAGTGGTGGCCCCATGCCCGATCTTATTTCTGCATCATGCTCCTCTCCCGATGAGCACTTTTCCGATCTGTAGTGTTCTGGCGAAAATAAAATTGGGTATCGCTTTGTTCGTAATTTTGCGGCGAGAACACCTATCGTGAAGGGCAAGGTTGCAATTGCTGAAAATTGAGCGATTCTCAGCCTTTGATCGTTGTATGGCGCAGATTTCGATAGGGCAATTCGCGGATTTTCATGCGTTCCTATAAGTTTCGGCGGATTATTATTTTCCCTCCCTCTTTTTCATGGCCGCTGTCCCCCGTCTCCCCCTCAGCGCTACCTGCAGAATTATAACGCAGCTTCTCCTCCAGCCCGCCGACCTGGGCAACCCCGACTGGATGCCGAATATCCCGATCACCGAGTTCTTGTGCAAACACGTTCAGCCGGTGGCCTATTTTCTGCAGCGCAGCATGTGTGAAGAGTGGGGTTTCGTGGGCCCTATGGTCGAGCTACCGCAGGAAGAGGCCGAGTCCGTGCAAGCGCTGCTGCTGTTGCTAGTGGGCACTCTGGTTCGTCCTTCCTACGTCCAAGAATCAATCCATTTTCGTTAACATTCTCTCGGGCACAGCGCCACATTGGCCGCGCCAAGCACCGGGTGGCTGAACTCCTAGCCCTCGATCCTTTGGTGGTTATTAACTGTCAAGATTATCGTCTGCCGTCCGAGGCCTGCTGACTCTTTGAGATAACACTAATCCTCCTGGTGTGCTTCCCGCCCTTAACTTTTTAGGAGCGCATGGTCTCAGCACTCATGAAGCCAGAAATTGTCCGCATGCTGGAGCACACGCGCCATTTCGCATAACTCCGCGCTGCCGATTGACTTTCCGGAGTACGACGCCGCTGGCAACCTGCTCGATTTGGAGGGCGGCTTCTACTTCCCCCCGATGGCATCGTAAAATCGCTCGATTTCTTGGTGCGTGCGGCTACGTTTCATGCGACCCCCTGCTGATCCTTCCACAAGACAATGTTTTTCCAGGAAGAATTAGGGGCAGGCGGATGGCGTGATAGGCGGGGAAGGTGTCCGAATTGGGTTTACCCCATAAGGGTTCAATCTGCGATCCAAGGTAGTAGTCGTCGGTAGAGCGTGCCGCCAGCGTCTGAATTCGTATAAAATGGGGATCATTGTAGGCCAAACCCTCGCATTTCTTCGGCACGTTTGACAGCATGGGTAAAGCCAAGCGACCGACGCCATGCTTTCCTGTCCGCGACGAGTTCCTGAACCTGGATTTCTCAACGATGCAGCTTGTGCACGAATTCTCCCTCCACCCTTTCATGTGCCGCCTGTCCCGGGAGCAGTTCGAACATATGGCACAGTTTGCACCCTTCCAAAATTACCCCTGCTTTTCTTCTGTCCCTTCTCCCAGCTCATGCGATGGACGCGACATTGAACCTCAACACATATCCGGGCACCCGCTCTGTCGAGGACTACGTTTGCATCCCGCCTGCCTCGAGTTGTCTCCGTCATACCGTCGCGAGCCTGTGGAGTACGCCCATCTTCCTGATGGTGTCTTGAAGTATGTGACCAAAGTCCTTCGTCTGTACGCCAAGACCATCGTACACTGTATCCCCGTGACCGTGTTTTGTGCCATCGACCTCCGTTCCGGACGCGAAGGAGAAATTGGACTCTATGGCGCAGACTACGTCTGTCAGGCGGTAGGGTGTGCCTGTCTCCATGCTTGATAACGTCCTGACAAGCGCGCGGCCCTGCCAGGCCATCTGTTACGACATAGCCATGGCACAAGCGGAAATATCCAAGGCTCCTCGAGCGGCCATCGATACGCAATGCACCCACGTGTTGTGAATGGCGATTCAACTTGACTCCTGCTGCAGGTCCCCGTCCGCAGAGTACGCACCGCAAGGCCGGGCATTTTTCCTGTTGCGCATCCGACTAGCGATCCACCTTATTGCCGAAGGTGGAACCCCTGGTGCTACGCTTGACGTTCCTCTGCCGCTGGAAATACTTGCGCTTCCGCACGTCCCGGCATGGGATGCTCGTGAGATCGCCGTCCTCGCCAAGTCGGAAATTTACACCTATATGCAGTGCAAGATGTTGTTGATGGACGAGGAGGTTAACGAGGCTTCGCAGCTGATAGAAGCACTGGAGCATGTGCAGGAATACCAGGCGATGGATTATTGGTCGGGTCCTAGTGGGCAACGCTCCGTGTAGCAATAATCGATAGATTTCTCGACATGGAGTTTCCCTTGCTCTCCTAATGCATTTTATCCTCCGAAGAAATCAACTGATTTTTGTTCACCTATTCTTGTATATAAGGCCTGCAGTTCCTCGAGTAGCAGCAGCCACCTTTCCCCCTGGCCATGGCTGAAGACAGTAATGAAGGCCTGTCCTTCGTCCTAGGCACAGACCGTCTCTCGGCACTCTGGGTCAAACGTGCTCGTATCCTAACGCGCGCGATCCTTCGCGTCTGGATTGTTGGTTGGCACGAAGAGCCCACAGCGGACCTCGTCGCGCTTGTGCGTAGAGTGGTGCACGTACTTCTGGACAACATGGTGCGGTTCCTCGTTTTCCATTGCGGCAGAATCCTATCTGACGAGATTTCCCAGGTGACACTCGGCAAGGCCAGCGTGAAATACGGGTTGTACCGCCATCGTGCACAGCCAGACTTCTTTGTCCCGAGCGAGGCTACCATCCTTTTTGGTCTTGCGGAGGGTTTTGTTGATCGGTTCAGCTTCGATGGGGATGAAAACCGGGAGCGCCGCGCCACCGTCTTTGGAAACCTGGAGGTGCTGTATGCGTGCATGCTCCAGCATCCTGATTACTTGTTGACAGGCGTAGACTTCCCTGGGTTTTACGTTCATCCGCGGATGCAACGGAACTTTGGCGTGAGCCCCTGGATAAAGCCGATTCAAATTTCGAAGAAATTCCCTGGCACCCGGCGCGAGAAGCATAACTTCGGGGACAACCTCCTCCGTTATAATCCATCGCTCGCCAAGTCCGAGTGCCACAGATTGGCTTTGCCCGAAGACGATCTCCCGCTGACCCGCCCAAATACACCCAACGCCGGCGACCTCAGCACCATTTCCGAGGGAAACAAAGACACAGAGGATTCGGTGCTCCTCGAGCCCGAAATTCTGGGTACACTGTCTCCGGCGCAATTGGGTAGGGGAGAAGTCGAGGGAGTGAGGCCATAGCAAAAAGGAGGGCCGGGGGGGGGGAACGGAAATCATGTGATTTTCGGTTGTCTTTGTCCAGAAAAATGGCAGTAGTGGGAGAGAAAATCGCTTGATTTCAGGGGTAGTTGTGGACCAGCTCGTGTTTTCGTGGAGACGCGGATGCGCTGCCGGTCCGGGATTGCATCCTCGTAGTCGTTTTGGGTTAGACGAGCTGACCGGCCATTCCCAGGATCTGCAATATAAAAGTGGCCCTCGTTTTTCTTGAAGATCTCCATCTCGCCCTGCCATGCACCCCGAGCCCGAGCTCGCTCGACACCACGTCGAGGGAACAATCTTCTTCTATCACGATATCCTCCAGGACATCTGCCTCCAACACGAGGATCTCGATGGCTACCCTTGGTGCCCACAAGAGCCGTGGTCCATGTTCTTCGAGAAGCGTCTCTGTCCTGCCATATATTTCCTTCAGGCCGCCGTCACCCACGATTTCACACTCGTTGGGCGGAAGGGAATATATGGGAAGGTTGAGCTTGAGGAAATCAACTTCTGGTTGAGCCAGATCCTCCTGCACTGTGTGAGTCCCTCTCCGTGTCTCCAATTTCGTATTCGTCGCCCGGATTAATCGTTCGCGTTTGCAGAGGCTGTTACCTCTCAGTTGTTCGGATATGGCCGCACCGTATCTGGATGACTGGGCCGTTCCATTTCCTCCGGACTGGGAAATTCCTGGAGAAGCCCCGGTGATGTTCAAAATCCTATACCGAATCTGCATGTCGGTGGGATTTCCGGAGATCAACGATCCAGTCATGCCTGTCACCAAGTTCACGCTCCTGCCGCTCATCTCCGAGGCGCGTAAGACTCGCATGATGTACAACACACCCAAGGACTTTCACCACTATAATAAGCACGGCGCCCTCGTGGATCCGCACCATTTTCACCCAGAGAGGGAAAACATGTTGAACAGCTGGGGTTGCTAGGTGGGTTGTCGCGGGTGAAGGTTGGTGGGAATTTGGTGTCCCTTTTGCTGAAGCCAATACGCGTGGTCGTCATGACCGAGACATGGTCACGGGACCGACGCGCCAATGTGTTATCTTCCTTTCCTTTTTCTTGTACTATACGATCTAGGCTTGTTCGTTATTCCTTCCCGATGAAATGCCAAAATAGGTTTCCCGCCATTTTTATCCGGTATCTGACCTTGACAAGGCCGCATTCCTGGGTGATCAGCTCCAGAAATGCGCCAAAGCATCTTCGAAGGTTGATTTTTGTGATGTCATTTTGGAAGTGTAAAGGACAGCAATAATCCATTCTACTTTGTCGTTAATGGATGCTGCAGACACCATTATGTTCGTCGAAAATCGCGTGATTTCCGGATTCTGGAGACCTTTGGTCCCGGGCTCGAGCTATGCCGCCGCGATGTCCGCTGCAAAGGCAATATCAATATTTCGTGTGGCTAGAGTGCGCGGGCAAAGTACGGTGGCCACCGTGTCGAAGGCTAGTGACAATTTTTCGATGCTAAGCAATGGGGCTGTGCTGTGGCTGAGTGTGGAAGAATCACATGATTTCGGATCAAATTTCTGCTGCCATGGGGTCCTCGATCGTTTGCTGGTCAATATACACGGGCGCACATGAAAAAACTCCTTTCTCTAGCGCATGTTTCCTTCAGTTTTCCGAAAATCATACGATTCTTCGCGCACGCTGTGGTAGCGCCCCGAAATGTCTCACGTATCTCGACAAGGAATCGGACGTGAGAAGCAGAAAAGAAGAAGATCTGTGTGTCTACCGCCCAAACCGGCGCTGATCCGCCTGAAGCCCGTGCCTAAAAGGAACAAACACGCCCTGGCTAACTACCGCATGTGCCCCCCCTCTCCAGGCAACGTCCTCGTTGCCTGCGCCCTCTTCCTAGCCCGAAGTCTCTCCCCAATGGTCCCTTCAACCACCACCTCCTCTTCGTCATCTTCATCGGCCTCTTCATCAATCCACGAATCCTCATCCTCTTCGGCCTGTCTTCTCCTTGCTTCATCGGCTCTGCGTGCTGCCCGCTCGGCCTCTCGACTCGGCTCTGCCTCTTCTAGCATAGCCGGCTCTGCTGCTATCAGAGCCTCTTCGTTGGATGCACCAGCACGTCTCGCCGCTTCATATGCCTCCAGGGACGACCCCTTCGGCGTGTGCAATGGTCGCAAGCGCCGCGAATTGTACTCGCCATCAAGCTCCTGTCCATAGATAGTTTCGATGATATATGAATTGAGCATACGCTCCTTGACCCGAAACGCGCCCGACCACTCCGGCAAGATCTTCTTTGAGGTGAGGAAAGTTTTCCTGTATTTCGGGTCGAGGACCTGCACCAAGTCGCCTGGTGCGAAGACAAATTCTCCAGCTTTCGAGTCCAGGACCTGGCGGTCGAAGCGGCCTTGCACGCCACGCCATGCTTCACCGTGCACGCATAGCCGTCGAAGCGCTGCTGTCCGGCGTACGCCTGCTGAATATCAATGTCGTCGAGCGTAATCTTGGCCGACGCTGCCTCCACTCCCGTCTCCACGGTGTTGATGATCATTGCGAAGAAGAGCTCGTTCGGGGTGTGGTCTAGCACCCTAAGAATGCGGTTGTTCAGCAAAAATATTGCGGCGTCGAAATGATCTGGCCAGTTATTGGGGAGATGCTCCCATTTTTCGATCTTCTTCCAACCCTCCTCCCTTAGGTCCGGCGCACATAATCTCTTCAGAATCCCGAGCAAGATTTTGTTAGTCCCTTCGACCAGCCCATTCACCCATGGAAAATACTTCGCCACGACATGTGTTTTCACCCCAAACGCGGCGCACAATTGCCGCACCTCGTTGTTATTGAAGGGACTTCCCCTGTCTGCCTGGAAGGTTTCCCACGGCGCATATCCTTGGAACATGGACCTGAGCGCGCTTTTCGTGGTAGTTGCTGACCCGTGAGTTTTGTACTTGAACCCGAATACCCGCTGCGATGACGTATCCAGGTACAACCCAATCTCCTTGAAACCCCCGCAACCTTTCGGCATTGCCAAGTAGTTGCCCACCAGCAACTTGAACGGGTGTCGCCTGGTGATGGGCTGCAGAAGCGCGTGCAGGTGTGTTGAACCGAAATTCAAACACTCTCCGCAATTTTGAATGGCGTCCATGAGTATTTTGTCGATTGCCGGTGTTTTAAACCTGTCGGTGAGTTTTAGCTTCATTGAATCATGGCCCAGGTGCCCCCCTTTGCGGTGCTCTCACTCTGCCTCCGCCCTCATCTCCTCCGGCGTCAAGCATTCTACACACGCACGCGCTCTCCGTGACTTTCCGCCACCCACGTGCCACAGCTTCCCGCCCTCCACCATGTACTCCCTCGCCATATGCTTTGCACGGCAAACCGCGCTGGCGCTTCCCCCCTTTGCGATCGTCTCCAACGCCTCCACAGCATGCAAAAATACCAGCACGCCTGCGAACCGGATCTTCAGCGCCGGCATATCTCCTACCTCCGCCACCGTATACAAGTCGAATGCCAGCCCGCTGCTTGCGAACCAGTCGCATTCCACCGACCATCCGCTGCCGTCGTCCTCCCCACGTTCGACGTTTGTGTATTTCCTGCTAAGGGCGTCTCTGACGAAGTTGAGTGCGCCCGGCAAGTGACGTATTTTGCGTATGTCGTGTCCCATCACAGCCTCCAGCCACCGCGCGTGCGTTGTTGACAGATTAGTACTCATTACTGTGTCGCGCAACGCCTGGCAGTTGGTCTCGACCTCGATTGGGAAACCGTACGTCGTGTCGGCGAATTTTTCAAGCGAGTATTTGAGGGCGGCGAACTCCAGCAGGTAAGGTTTGTAACGTTCCTCTGCAAGTGAAGTCCTCTTTGAAGCGAAGCCGATAGGGTGTAGACGGCTCACCGTCCTGCCGTCCGGCATCACCGTGTCGAAACGCTGACATAGCATTCCGCCAAAGCCCTCCTTTGACCCGTCCGTCATAACCACGGCCACCTATCGAACACCGGGCCCTTCAGCACCGGTTCTGACGTCAACACCGATTTTAAGCGCACAAACGCTGCCTGCTGCGGCGCTCCCCACTGCCGCTTCAACTCTACCGCTCGCATCCTCCTCCTCCACTCTCCTTTCGACCCTGCTCCACCGACTTTCGCCAACCGCTCTAAATCCGTGAGCGGCTGCGCAATGTGTGCATAGTTCTTGATCAGTACCGTAAAGTGGCCACAGAGTCCCTGGAACGACTTGAGGTTCAGCAAATCATGCGGAGTCTGCCAATCCACAATTGCAGTGAGCTTCGTCAGGTCAGGCTTGATACCTTCCGGTCCCACACGATTCCCTGCGAACGTGGCCTCCGTCATGAAGAACTGCATCTTTGCGGCCGACAGCGAAAGCTTGTGCTCCCATACACGTTGGAACACCTGTCGTAGGTCCGCCATTTTCGTGTCAAAATCATCTCTGGCCATACCCTCATCGTCCACGAACAGCTGAATTTTCGTTCTGACCAGGTCCCCTAGCGCTCCTCCGGTCGCCATGCTGAACGTCGACGGGGCTCCCGTTAAGCCCATCAGCATCTTGCAATAGGTGAAGTATCCTCGGCCTTCGACATGAAAGCAGAGGTACGGACATATTTCTTTGGCCGTTGCGCACACATGAAATCCCTTCGCGAAATCAAATACTGACACCCAACGGTGGCCCGAGAGCATCCCTTGCTTGTGCTGAATGTCGCCCTGCGGCATCGGCGCCACCTTCGTCTTGCCATTGAGTTCGCGATAGTCGTGACACACACGCCACGATAGTTTCTTGGTGTCATCCACGTCTGGTGCCGCGGCGGGTCGCTCCGGTAGTGTGAAGCTTGCAGGAATGCCCGTGGCTATGCATTGGTCGTTAATTTAGTGCTGGAGCTCGAGGATTGTGCGGGTTTTGCCGTTCTGGTGAGTTTTCTGCGCCAACGTGGTTGGGGATACGCACTTGACATCTTTAGGATTGACGCCCTCGATGATGCCCGCACTGAGCATCTCATCGATTACCCCGTTATACCACTCCTTCTGAGCTGGTGTTGTTGGTCTTTGGTGTACTTTCGTATTGAATGTCGTGTCTTCGGGTATGTTCATCATGTGCTCGGCTCCCGGAATCGGCAGGACTTCCTTCATGGACAGCGTGAAGCAGTCAGCAAACTCTGTGACGAAGTCTTGCACGGTGCTGTGCTGCGCCTCCGTGAGGTCAGTGCCAATTGTCACGGCGGCCAAGACTGCTTCGACCCGCTTCGGATTGTGCAGGTCGGTGAGCCGCGTGAATACGGACGCGTCCTCTCCAACATGGATTTCTGGCTGCTCGGACCCGTCCTCAAGCTGATCCTGCTCCTGCAACCGCGGCGGTGATTCGCCTGGTCCGGCATCTGCAGTAACCTGGACGAGGTACACTGCAAACACTTCTGGTGTACCGCTGGACAGCTTCTCCCATATTTGACATTCTTCTGCTGTGCGGTGAACATGGTCCGTGATCTCCGCTACTGAGTAGACATGTTCTGGCGGTTTTGTGTCAGTGAGCCCTTTGTCAAGATCCGATTCAAGATTGCACACCATCCCCTACTAAGTGTACTCGCGCTGGCCGTTTCGGCCGTACGACCTTTCTGTGTACCCGCACCTCAAATTGCAGGGAGCATGGTGGAATCCAGTACTCCCTGCGCTCGTCCTTGACCTCTTCCTTGATCACCTCCTCTACCACGACCTCTTCCTTCATGGACGCCTTCAAATCTCGTAGCCAACGACGCTGTGCTTTCATCCTCCTTGCGTTCTCCTGTCGCGTGTAGCGCTTGCGTGGTTGCTTTTCTGACATCGCAGTGTCAGTGCGAAGCATGCTCTCCAATGCCTGTAGCAGGGTGGGTACTTCCCTAAGCGGGGAATTTGTATCCCCGCTGAGTGTCCCTCAGGTACTTGTTGTCCCATCGGCGCCCCCATACTGCGCCGCTAACCCGAGCATTCCCCTCCAGATGGCTTCGCCTATGGCTCTCCAGACGGGCTCACACTTCATTGTACGTTGAGACCCTGATAACGAATCAGTATCCTTTGTCGCTGAAGCCGTGTCCGTGTCTTTCTGTACTTCCCTGCGCGGGGATTGCGAATAATCCCCAGGTAAGTACACCTATGTGTTTTCGCTGCCTTGCTCCTTCTCTCCCGTGTGCGCCATCCCATTCGCCATCTCTTCATCGGTGTACTCGCGTGCTAAAAAATAAATCTTGTTAGTAACTTCTTCAGCCTCTTCTCGTTCCACAGCTGGTACTTCCCTCGAGGGGGCTGGCAAAGCCCCCGTCGAGTTCCTTTGTGCCTCTTGAGCTTGCTCCGGTACATGTTCCTCGATTAGTTTCCCCTGCATGCTCTGCTTAACGTGCTGGTTATTGTTCTTTGGGGTGCAGTCCAGGGTAAGAGACAAGACTCGCCTAACAGGAGGTGCGCTACTTCCTGCTGCTGGTGTTGCACGCGTTTTGGGGTCCAAGAACATGGCGTGCACATTGTGCCGTGCCTCGTCCCACAGGCGTATTTGCGCAATTTGATTTGCTACCACGGTAGGCCCTTTCTCTCCGGGTATTGAAATGGTGTCTGTCCCATAATCGTGCACCGCCCCGAATCGCTCTAGCAGTGGCTTGCCGAACAAGAACGACCAGGATCCGCTGCTTGGAAAGACCTCAAAGCCCACCTTGACTCTCGCGCCACCAAATCCAATATACCCCTCCCAGTATCCGATGGACGGTACGAGCACCCCGTTTGCCATCCGCAAGATCTTCTCCGATTGTTTCAGCTTTCCGATACAATGCCGCATTGCCTCGTAAAGTGCGGTGCACATTGCATTCACCATTGCTCCCCCGTCTTCCAATGCCCTCACTCGTACTCTCTCTCCCCTCGGCCGTTCTACCTCAATCCCGCAGATAAATGGTATGCTTGCACGCCCCGGATCTTGCTCCTCAATTCCCACCCCGTACATGTCAACGACATGTGATTTGGAAGAAGCGATGTACATGGGGGTCAACATAAGATTACGGACTTGAGGGCCGGGTGACACGTCCTCAGGCGGTGGCGCATTGCACCCGAGGATCGTCTCCTCCTTCTCCTGCTCTTCGGGGGCTGTCCAAGCATCCTTCTGGACAGCCCCTAGGCATTTCCCTGGTCTTCTACCTCCTCGAAGCGCCCTCCTTCACCGCCAAACGGTCTCCCGTAGTCGTCAGTGTCGTACGACCCGTATCCGACCGTTCGTACCGCCGCTGGTGCTTCCTTCAAAGCCTGTGTTGCGACCCGGCTGTAATGGTATGGTTACGCTGTGTATACCACTATCATTTATTATTTACTTGCTTATTTTTCCTTGATTATTCTGCCTCGCCCCTGCTCGGCATCACTACTTTAACTCCTCTATCCCTTGACAGCTGTTTCACTTTAACCCCTAGTAGTCAGTATATAAACCTGTTGTCCCTAGATTAGTTCTCCAGTCAATCTACAACATACAACACTCACCTCGTTGGGCCGACTACCCAACTACTTTGAACTTCTCGTGTGCCGGAACCACCCGCGCTATCTAGCCGGGCTATCTAGCCGACTGCCTCTGTCACATCTTTTTGAGTGCTCTTGCTTGTCGCTGCTTCGCTGGTTTCTCCTTCGTCTGATCAACGTCAACTACCGCCGCTGCGACATTCCTGAAGAGCCTATCTACTATGGACAACAATAAGAACCCCAAATATACCCGCTCCGCTGTACGCAGCGGACACCACGCTGCCCCTGCGCCCCTATACAGCCCTCAAGCTCTAGCTTTCGGATCTGTGGATGCTCGGGACCCCGGTATCCCCTTCCTCGCTTCGGCGATAGAATCTGCCGCCTTCATGACGGCGAGACCCCCCTCCGCTTCGGCGGTGTCCGCCACTTCAGTGGCGAGAACCCCTAGCCCCATCACCCACGATGATGGTGGTCATTCGTCCGCGCTGCCCGCGCTCACTATGAGCGGTTTGGACGCCGACGCGGCCAGCGAGTTGTCGTCGGCAGGCGAGGACAATAACAGGGGTTGGACCCCTGTTAATCGTAAGACGTCGTGCTCACACCACGAGCGTAGCATCTCGAATAGGAGCATAGATACCATTAATTCAAATGTTTCTCTTTCGAGCGTGTCCGAATTGGGGTACGGGTCGGGGACAGAGTCGACCTTGGCTAAGACGACCGATGACTTGAGCCACGCAGAGCTCGAGTCCATCATGCGCTGCCATAAGCAGATCATCGAAGATTATCGTGCCCAACTGGCGCGGAAATCGGCGTCTGAAATTGGTCAAGTTAGGAAACTGGTGCCGAACCTTGGTGACGCACCTAGCGGCAGCCTTGGGAGCAGCGGCCCGTCAGTTGTGTCGACGCCTATCCTCCAGCCAACTGCCGCTCCCGCGCCGAAGTCGTTCCGTGCAGCGGTTGAGGAAGTTGAAGACAAGGGTGACCTCATTAGCTTCATCGCAATCGCTGGACCCTCGAACCTTAAAGGGAAGGGTCCGGATCCGCGTAACTGGGGAGGCATTAGCGCCTTCGATGCTTTCTCTGAAGAGGAACTGAACGCTCAGCGTGAGATGCTCGCAAATTACGAGGAAATCAACCATGTGAAACAGGAGGATAATTCGTTTCCTGATGGCGTGTTGGTCGATTTCGCTCCCGTGGCTGCATCCACACCGAAGGCTAAGAAGAGCCAAAAGCGCTCTAAGAGCCCTAAGTCAAAGAGGACTGAGGAATTGCAGGCGGGAAAATGCACCACGCTGGAATCTGCTGTACCAGCGCCACGCCTAAACCCGCTGTCGCAGCCGTTCCACTGGTCCCACCTGTTGCCAAGGTTCAGTTTGCAACACCTGAACTTGACAAGTCTGGTAGCGCACCGGTCGATGCGGGCGACTATGAGTCACCCGCTAAACTCTCTATGGAAGAGATGTTTAAATTGCTGAATGACCGCATTAGTCAACTAGTTGATGCAAAGCAGCGCACTTACCCGAAGAAGGTCAAGGACAACTCAGGCGCTGATGGGCCGTTGTTCAGCGTGTCAGGTGCCGTGCAAACACGTGCTACGACGCCTCTCCCGCAAGGTGTTACACCTGGGAGACGGGCTGCCGAGAACTTCTTCAAGAAGTCCCTGCACCGTGGGGGCACCGCAGCCTCTGCCGCTCCGGCCTCGCCGCCGTCCGAGCCGTCTTACAACTCGAGTTCTGATTCGGGCGAAAGCTCCAATCACTCGAGTTCTGGCGAATCTGGATCCAGGCGATCAGGAGCAGTAAGCCCGTGGTTGTCATCCAAGCACAGGCGCAGCCACGACAGGAAGCAAAAGATGACGCTGAAGCCGATTCCGCCGAAAAGATACAACAGCGAATCAAATGCAAACCCGATACAGCGTTTCGCGCGCGAATCCCGGGCCTACGTGAGGATGGGGCACGTTGCTGCTGACGAGCAGGTTTTCTTCGTGTCCTATTATTTGGACGGTCGGGCCCTGGATTTCTATAACCAGATCGTCGAGCCGGACGATGAGGCTTGGGCCTTGGAGAAATTCTTCGTAGAACTATTCGAGTTCTGCTTCCCTGCGGACTTCCGCATTAAGCAACGCAAGCATCTTGACCGCTGTTATCAGGGTTCGAAGGACGTTGCCACGCACGTTGCTGAATGGTCTGCAATTTACAGTACCATCGGCCTTGAGGAGACTCAGGAGAAGGTCGTAAAGCTGTTTAACAGCTTCACCCAGGCCATTCAAGGCGAAATTTATCGTGATAAAATTGATGCCGAAGTGGCTACATGGGAGCAGATGGTTAAGGCAGCCAAGCAAGCTGAAATCCTGCTCGGCTTAATTACTAAGAAGACGTACGATGGTCCTTCGCGCCCGCTGCAAGGCCCGTCAAAGACAGACACGCACCAGCAAGATGGCCAAGGGAACTCTTCGACTTCTCGCGGAGGTTTCCGAGGCCACGGTCGCGGACGCGGAGGGCGCTTTGGCGGACCTTCACGGCCGCATGAGGAGGTCCTGAGGACTTTGTCCGTTGGAGTGCCACCGGGGAAAGGCGAGCGCGTTGAGTTGTCCCCGCAGAAGTGTAACGAGATGCTCGCCAAAGGCCTGTGCTTCACGTGCGGGGAGCCTGGTCATCTATCACGCAATTGCGAAAAGAACAATTTGGTAGCTTCTGAGAAGAAGGGGAAGCCTCCCAGTTTGAGCACGCACGCGGTGCGTCTGCAGTCAGGATCCACCTTAGTCGGGAGTACGGCCATGCTTGAGACCCTGCACGTTGGTGCGATGCAATTCGACTTGAGCGGGGTCGAGAAGGGCAGGGAACCCATACAAACTTTGGACTTTTCCGACCCCGAGAGCTTCGACTTAATATCTGAATTACAGTCAGTTATTTCCGACAATTCTGAGCCAAAGGAATCACCTCTGAAGAAGAGGAAACAGGCGACGCAAAGCCCATTGGGGACATTTACGTGTTTAATGCCGCGCTGATGCTGCAAGCTGCGCAGCCGTACCCAGGAGACGCGAGCCTGTGCGAGCCAGAAGATGCGTTCAAGGAGGAGAGATTCCTGCTATACTCCGTGTCAGACGACGATTATATGATCATGGACCGTCAACGAGACTCGGATCTTACCATCAGCAAGGAATTCTTGCGTAATCTCGACTTCATGCCTGCGCTATGGTACGCGCAGGAGATCCTCGAAGGAATGGGTCTTGATTCCCATGACGCTGTAAGCATAGAGCGATATCTTGAGGAACTGGGTGACATCGAAGTCAGTGTAGTTAAGATAAAGCTGGGACAATACTACATCAAAGGATCCGGAGTGGAGCCTGCCGCCGCTTCGGACATATTTGGGGTATGGTCGGAGGGTGATGACTTGAGGATTGCCTACAAGCACCAGTCGATGCTTTTCACACTGCCGAAAGCGTTCGTCCGCGATCCCGAGTTTGACTTGGATTGGTGGTTTGACGATGCTGCCTCCAAATGGAGTGGAGGAGAGGATGGGGAGTCTCTTCTTGAATCGGTACGCGATGGGTCATGGCGAGACTCGTCAGAGGACGAGGACTCCATGCCTGACTTAAAGAGTGTCAGCTTATCCTCGCAGAGTGCGTCCGAATCAAGCACTCACAGCAGCCTTCCCGACTTGAAGAGTGTGAGCGCTTCCTCCGACAGCGGCTCGGACGGCAGCTTCAATGCGAGCGTGCCAAGTTTGAGGCTCGTGTCTTACGCGTCCTCATCCAGCAGTTCTTCCAACAGCAGCTCGTCGGGTGACGACTCTGCGGACACGATCTTCGCGCATTACGGGGATCCCGACGAGACACTTGAAGATCGGCTTAAGACTTGGGCTCGCACCTCTGAGGGCTGCGAACGCCGCGGTCCTGCTGCGCCAAGGGCGCGTCGGCTCGGTGATGTACTTGGAAATACAGTCGCCGCACTTTTGGACTTCTTCCAGCCGTATCCCAGGGACGAGCAAGTCCCATGGTCGGATGTGAGACGCGACGCGGTGCGATTCCGCGTGCAGAGAGTCGGCCTGGAGGACCTTGTAATCGAGGACGCGTATTTCGATGAGGTGACTGTGCTCCCTATCGATTATTTGCGCCAGTCGAGGTTCCACATGCTGGACTGGTTTGCGCATCGGCGGTCAGCAGAATTGGGGCTCGAGTATAACGAGGTCTTACCAATTCACAACTTCCCCGTCGATGAACTGCTCGCGGACGCGGTCCAGCAGTACTTCCGCGACGTTGGCGAGCACATCAGGGGCCTTGAAGGCGTGAATATCGGGCGCATCCTGCGAGAATCAGATGATCTGAGGAGTGTATTTCCGAGCAGGAGCTGCTCAATGCGCGCTTGGATCTGGTCGGGTGGGTAATGAAGCGACGCCTGCGCTGTGCTTTACGTGAGAATCACGCTCGCCACTGCTGGCATCGGACTCACCGCGAGAGTCTATTCGGCTCCTTGTTTAACAAGCCGGCCCCCACCGTAGAGGGTGAATACTTCCTATATTGTGGCGGTGTTCAGATTCCTGCAGACAGCATGAAAGGAATTTCGCGTACCGCATCCACCCCGCGTGTCTCGAATTGCGTGGTCGCAAGGCCGTTGGTCATTGTGGTCCGCGTAAATGGCGAGCCCGTGCGTGCGCTCGTGGACTCCGGGTCGTTGGGAGATTTAATCTCAAGCTCTGTAGCGGATCAGCTAAAGCTAAAGCGTAAGGAGCTGGACGATCCAATCACCTTGCAGCTTGTGGTCCAAGGATCGTGTTCGAAGATTAATAATTCTGTGGACGTGAAGTTCAGTTACCAAGAGATATCGGAGAAGCGAAGCTTCTTGGTGGCTAACCTCAGCGGTTACGACATGATTTTGGGCACGGCCTGGCTGTTCCAGCACAAGGTGAGCATCGGTATTAACCCTGCTCGCGTTTGTATTGGGAGTGCTGACTCTGTCCCTCTTGAAGGGGTCGCTACTGCTCGGGTATTCGCTGGAGCCACAGGATTGAGCGAGGACAAGCTGCAGGTGGTGAGAAATGAGCTTCTGGAGTATGCTAAGCCTATATGTAAAACAGCCGCAGAAACGGGCTTACCTCCGCTGCGTGCAATAAACCACACTATCCCCCTCATAGACAAGGAGAAGATTTATCCTTGGCATCCTTCTCGGTGTCCTGAAGCCTTGAGGGCGCAGTGGGATGAGAAACGGCAGACTTACTTGAAAGCTGGCCAGTGGGAGGTTACCAACTCGGGGAATACTTGCCCGATGCTGCTGATTCCGAAGGTCAAAACGACGCCTGCAAAACTTCGCGTGGTTGTGGACTTACGGGCCCGCAATCCGAATACCAAGAAGATGACTTCCCCACTTCCTGATATGGAAGGCATCTTGAGGCGCGCCACACGCTGCAAGTTCCGTTTGCTCATAGACGGGCAAGACACCTACGAGCAGATCCGAGTCGTGCTCGAGCATGTGTCGCGCACCGCCGTTAGCACACCTGATGGGAATATGGTCAGCCTCGTACTCCAGCAAGGGGATTGTAATGCGCCTGCCACTTACCAGTCCCTGATGAATTACTTGTTCGGCCAATACATTGGCGTCTTCATGGATGTGTATCTAGATGATATCATCATCTATTCAGACACGCTTGAGGAACACATCGAGCATGTGAAGAAAGTAATTGACATTCTCGAGCGCGAGAAGCTTTACCTGAGCGCCAACAAGCTCCAGCTTCTGAAGCAGGAGCTGAACATCTTGGGCCATGTTATTGATGACGACGGCATCCGGATGGACTCCGACAAGGTGGACGCAGTGGTGAACTGGAAGACGCTGATGAACTGTGAGCTTTTGCGCGGGTTTCTCGGCTCGGTCACATACTTTGGAGGGGATGTGGAGGGCGTCCACATCCCAATGGGCATCTTGCACGAGATGACCAGTGACAGCGTCCCGTTTCGATGGGGCTATACACAGCAGCGGGCCTTCATTGATATGAAACGATTGGTAAAAGCTCACCGAGACCATCATCGCAAGCCGCTGGACTACCACGCTGAGGCGCCAAAAATCTGGCTTGTAACAGATGGATGCGGAACTGGAGTTTCTGGTGTCGTCTGCCAGGGCGATGACTGGAAGAACACGGATGTGGCGGCATTCTTCTCGGCGAAGCTGAATTCTGCGCAGCAGAACTATCCTGTCCACGAGATCGAGATGCTCGCTGGCATCGAGTCGATGCTTCGGCACAGTGATATCTTGCAGGGATGTAAGTTCACTTGGATTAAAGACCACAAGGGTCTGATTCACCTGCTGAACCAGAAAGATCTTTCTGGTAGGCAAGCGCGCTGGATTGAGAAAATATCTAGCTTTGATTTTGATATTCAATACATACCTGGGACGGAAAATGTCCTTGCAGACACCCTGTCTCGGATTTACTCCAACGAAGCCCCAGGTACTGTGCATGCTCGCTCAGAGTATACCTACCATGACGTGGTTAGTAATAATGACCTAGACATGGATTTGATATCCATGCCGGTATTCGCGGGCATGGAGGCAATGGCGCACTCCAGCGACCGCGTTACGCGCTCTATGGCCTGTGCAACGAGAAATGCTGAGGCCAGATCTTCCGGAGCGGCGTTTGGAGCCAGAGACGGTATGCCCCCAAAGGAGGGCAGGGGTACCAACCAAAAAACGCGATGCAAAACGCGAGAATAAGCACAAGATTAGGCCAGAGACCGACTCTGGCATAGCAGATGGTGGAAAGAGAAAGGCTGACACAGCCTCTGATCTCGGACCACAGTCCGAACGGCGATCAAACGCGGAACCAAATTCGGATCCGCACTCTATCCCCTTCCTCGAGCACAAGCTCGACGAGCTCGATGATTCCCTTCTCCACGTCGTTAACTCGGGCTGGCTAGGCCTTGACTTAATCAAGCTACTTACCGACAACTACTTTGAAGACTCTTTCTTCAAGCACATCTTGGACGCCCCCAAGACTTTCCGGGACTTTGAGGTCGAAGATGGCCTCATTTACCTCAAGGATTCCGACCATCGGGTTTTATGCGTCCCAAAGGTAACGTACAATGGGCATAATATTCACGAGATCGTAATCTCTGAGGCGCACTCCATCCTTGCCCATCTTAGGCTGAGGAAGACGATTGACTATCTGCGTGACCACTTCTGGTGGAAGGAGATGGTCGAGGACACGTGCAGCTTCTGCGAGTCCTGTGTTACATGTAAGCGTAGCAAACCGAGCAATCAGAAGCCCCATGGGCTATTGCATTCCCTGAACCCGCCTTTGGAGCCTTGGGACTCCGTGGGTGTGGACTTTGTTGGGCCTCTTCCGGAGTCCCGCAATCGTGATGGCGTGTATAACACATTAGCTGTTGTCATTGACTTATTAACAGGGATGGTTCATATTATCCCTACGCGGATCAACTATACGGCGCGTCAGATGGCTGAACTGATGTTTGAGCACATCTACAAGCATCACGGACTTCCCAAGTCCATTGTCAGCGATCGTGACTCGCTGTTCACGAGTGTGTTCTGGAAACGCCTGCACGAGCTGATTGGTGTCAAGCTCCGTATGTCGAGTGCATACCATCCTGAGACGGATGGCAGCACCGAGCGTGCGAACCGAACGGTTACGCAGATGATATGCCAGTGCATTGGCTTGAAGCAGAAGGACTGGGTGAGCAAGCTTCTAGCCATTGAATTCGCTATGAACTCTGCGCGTTCTGAAACCACTGGCTATACTCTGTTCTTCCTGAACACAGGGCGCATGCCGCGCTCACTTCTTTGGAACTCAGACCGCACACGCGAGTATCCCGGCGTGGCCAACTTCGTGCTCCAGCGCCGGTTGGCTATTATAGCCATACACAATAGCACCATAGGCGCTCGCGTCAAGCAGACGCGATCTGCAAACCAAAAGTGCCAAGTCGCTCCTTTCGAGACAGGGGACCTTGTGTACCTGTCGTCGAAGAACATCAAGTTCGAGAAGGGTTTAGCTCGTAAGCTCATCCCTAAGTACATCGGTCCTTACTCTATTATTCAGGATTTTGGAAATAACTCATTCAAAGTGGACCTCCCCGCGAACATGAAGCAGAGAGGAGTACATGACGTATTCCACTCCTCGTTACTTAGGGTCCACGTTCCTAACGATGATCGTCGTTTCCCTGGCCGCCTCGAATGCCAACTCGGAATATCCCCCAGCGACGAGACTGACGAGTGGGCCGTGGATCGAATCACCAACCACTACGGGCACCGCTCGAAAGCTCTCTTCGAGATCCTCTGGAAATCCGGGGATCGGAGCTGGATGCCTTACGATCAGGTGAAGCGGCTCCAAGCACTGCCCGAGTGCCTGAAGGCGCTAGGAGTGGCGGATATATCGGAGCTTCCGTATCGAGCCGGTAAGCCTCCCGCTGTGATGCGGACCGCGGTGCTACAATGCGAAATAAATGGTATTCGCTTTGTAGCTCGTTCGGCCACTAGAGGGTTAATACGACGAGATGGACTCCAGTGGCGTAGGTGGCTGTCGCGCAGACGCGATGTGTTCCGTGGGTGTGTGTGTGTGTGTGCGAAGTGTCTCGCAAGAGACGAGAAGATGGTCAATAAACGGTGCGGTCAATGAATGTGGATACCTTGGCGATGAGCGATGTGTCTGGGTGGGGTGTGCCGCGGTGAGGGGCATGAGGAGGGAAGAGAGCAAGCCTCAGACAGGAGGCTGCAGCGTGGAACGTTAGATGTGGTGGTAGTGGTGGTGGTAAACCGAGTGTATTGGTGGGGGAGATACACAGGTCGACTACTGACTAAAGTTCCAAAAACCTTGCCCTTTTTATACCTTTGCTGCCTGTACAGCCTTCGGTGTCCGGTACCACGCGCTCCTTCCGCAAAGGGAAGCTAGGCCCGCTGGAATCGGGGAAATCATGCGATTCCGAGGTCCAAGAGGGCGATTTTGGGGCTCCAAGGTCGAAATATCGAGCAATTTTATAGAGGACTCGCTCCCTTGTTTCAGGCCAAGCCCAAATGGAGGCAGAACGTCCCGCAGTGCGTCGGCGGCCTCGGGCCTGAGGTCCGTAGGGAGGGCAACGGATGGGCAACGATGCCCGCAGTCCAAAACGGGTGTCCAATGCTAGGAAATCGAGCGATTTTACAGGCACGGTCTTCAGAGTTGCTTATTGTCTGGTGAGAATCGAGCGATTTCTGGGGACCAGGAGGCTTCTGGGTGCGGTGTCGCATGGGCAAATGGACGAGGTAGGCTGCTGGAGCTGGGGTGTTTATTGCACATCGAAGGATTTTGGCCAGGTCGGGGAGTGGAGAGGAAATCGTGCGATTTTGGACCCGGAGTCAGGGGAAAAGGCTCGGTGGGACTTGAATCAATGGTTTCTGTAGTGGATTATTGGTCGTAGTTCATGTCCCAGTTGATGCCCTAGGTCGAGGAGCGTGTTTGTGAGAAGTCCGAATGCGGTTTCCAGGTCCCAATTTGGTGATATAGCCGTGCTGTGCTTCTTCATCCCTGTTGTGCCAGCGATGCTACGCGAGGGCATATGCAGAGTATATACAGCCCTCACACCACTAATGGAGAGGAGTTGCTGATCGCTTCCGCTATGTCTTGCTTTTGGGCGGCGCAGTCAAAACCCTTAAATAGGGCCACGCTCAAGGAGATATCCATCACCTCCTTGACCACCATGGCTCCTCAGAACGATTTTGTCGACATCTTTGCCACCCGCTTCCTTTCGACCGACATTACCAATGCGAACCACTTGCTGTTCAACCACCGGCAAGCCACTATCCAGTGCGTTTCCACCGAGATGTTCCAGCTGGTAGCGCTCACCCCGGACGCTCAGCCCCTTCTTATCAGCGCCGCCATTGTTCGCCTCTACGCTGACTACAACATCGCGCTTGCAACCGGCAGTGTGATGCCCACGATGGTCCCTGTCTACTATACCGACTTCGCCGCGTTCATGAACGAGCATGATGCGTCCGGATTTGGTTGGGCCTACATCCACGACGCCGACAGAACCATCGCCTGGACCGACGCCCTGGTTGTCGCCTGTCCCGAGGCTTACTACGTCCGCAACCACGAGATCTCAGAGGCTTATTTGCCTCCGGGTCCCGTGGCCATTACTTAGTCTTACTTCAACAAGTCTGAACGTCTTCATGTCCAGGACGAGAATCGCCAGAACTGCTATCACAAGGAGCGCATGAGCCTCAAGCGCTTGCGCCAGAACGGGCACACCGTTGGCTCCAAGGAGAGTATGGAGCAGTTCGTGCGCCGTCACCAGGCTCTCCACGATGCCGCTGAACGTGCCACTGCAGCCGCAGCTGCTGCTGAAGCCGCTGCTGCTGACAATGCTGCCGCCGTTGCTGCCCTCGCGAAGGCCAACAGCCCCACCAACGCCATTGCCGGTAGCTCGAAGGGCCCTGACGAGATGGAAGAATAGATTCGCAGGACACCGCGAGCGGTGCCCTGGAGGGCGGATGTAACGGTACGGTTACGCTATGTATACCACTATCATTTATTATTTACTTGCTTACTTTTCCTTGATTATTCTGCCTCGCCCCTGCTCGGCATCACTACTTTAACTCCTCTATCCCTTGACAGCTGTTTCACTTTAACACCTAGTAGTCAGTATATAAACCTGTTGTCCCTAGATTAGTTCTCCAGTCAATCTACAACATACAACACTCACCTCGTTGGGCCGACTACCCAACTACTTTGAACTTCTCGTGTGCCGGAACCGCCCGCGCTATCTAGCCGACCGCCTCCATCACACCGGCGCCATTGCTGTTCTCGTGGGCTCAGACACTGCTCGCGTGGTGCCTGGCATTGCTGCCGGAAGTTGGTGTGGTCACCATGACCGCAACGGAAGCATTCACCCGTATTGACGGGTGCGCACCCTGAGCAAAGCGGGTAGGGTCTGTCGATGGTGACCTCGACGTTCCCGTGAATCTGGACCATTGCTGTTGCTGGTCCCCGTGCGCACGGCGGTCAGCCTCGGTGTCGGGGTGGTGTACGATGCACGTGATTGCGTCGAAGAAAGTGCGGCGGTTGTTGCCCGTCAGTGGCTGCTGCATCGTGGTGGGCTGATAAGGTGCGCATGGGGCTTGCGGCTGGAACTGTGCACGTGGCGGCGGCGCTTGGTATGGGGCTTGTGGGGCCACGAACAAGTTCCCTTGGCCTCCTCCCCCGGTGCCTTGGAACGGGTTCGCGCCTGCTGCCGCCTGTGGCCAGCGCGCTTGGTTCAGCGCCGGCGTGCTGATCCTCGCATTGGTGAGTTGCGCGCAGATGCCTGCTGTGGGCGAGGCCTGCGGTCCCGTCTGCTGCTCCACCAGCCTCGCGAGCTTGTCATGCTCCTCCTTCTCCTGCTTCTTCTCTTTCATCTCCTGCTCAAGCTCTCCCGTATTGACGTCCCGGATGGCCTTCGCGAACGCAGCCCAGTCGGGGTGCAACTTCGCAATCTTCGTGCACAACGGCCCCGGCAGCTCACGGTGGACTTGCTTGATGTACGTCGTGGTCGTGGTGACTCCGGCCTTCACCGCGAGGCGCAGCATCTTGTTAGCCCACGCGTGGTGCGCCCAGACGTCGTGGTCAGCGAGCTTGACCTTTGTACCCAGCTCCTCCATCGTGAGCCAGGCCTTGAGTAGGTCTGTGGCATATTCCGCCGGTGTGGGCTGCACGGTTGCCTCCGATGGGTACTGCGCGTCGAGCGCGGCATCAATGAGGTCCATGTTCGTGCGTGTCGCTGCGGGGAGCCTCGCAAACCAGTCGTCTGCCTCGCTTCCCGGCACGAGGTACATCTTGAAGGCTTTGGCCTTATCTGCACTGCTTGTCGTCACTTTGACGTCTCGGTGGAAGGCCCACAAGAAACTCTGCACAGACATCTTCTCTGTGTTGCCGTCCCAGGCATCTATGGGCATCGTATCTGAATCGTCGTTGGGTGTGGTGGTTGTGGTAACGGTAGGTGGTGAAGGTGCGCGTGGGATGGTACTCGGTGATTCTCCGAAGATTGGCAAGTTGTCGTCACTGCTCTGTGTTAACAAGGATGGGGTGCTGGGAGGTGTGTCCCAGAGTGTGCTGTTCGCTGGTGTTCGTACAGCATTCAGGTCTGACTCGGCGCGCGGTATATTCTCGTATGGGCTTGAAAACCTCCCGTTTGCGTCTCTCGTTTGTCTTGGTCTCGGTGCCAGCGTACTCGTCGTCGCTTGGTTCGGATTGCACTCTCAATCACCAGATGTGGTAGCGCCCCGAAACATCTCGCGTGTCTCGACAAGGAATCGGATGCGAGAAGCAGAAAAGAAGAAGATCTGTGTGTCTACCGCCCAAACCGGCACTGATCCGCCTGAAGCCCGTGCCTAACAGGGACAAACACGCCCTGGCTAACTACTGCAGTGCAGCGTCTCCTGTGTGTTTTTCGTTTTGCCGACCTTCGGTGGACGCTCAATTCGTCGAGGTGATGAAGGATCGTCATCCAAATTCGGAGACGGATCATTTCGTTAATGATTCTGTCCGTTTCGGATCAAACATCGCGTGATTTTCGAAGTTACCCATTGACAGGGGCTTCCGAAAACCGATTGACTTTCGTCCCTTTCTTCCGCCCTCGTCTTTCCGTTGTCGAAGTCGTCTTCGCCGTTCCCCTGCTGTCCCGTTTCGTATCGCGCTGCAGACCTGCTGCGGAGGCTTCTAGGGCTTTGATGAAGAATGCATCATATGCTGGATTTTCCCAAACTGGTAAGTCTATACAGTTTCCGAGCTTCTTGCTGACTCGGAAACTGCCTCGCGGCCGGGTTCCCACAGGCTTTCCTCCCTTTGTCCTCCATCCTCGACGCTTCCCCCACCGTCTCCTCCTCTATCCGCGCTCGTTTTTGCTTGATGCTCATCCTCCCGCCGCCTCTGCCGTTCTCCCTGGAGGCGGCAATGGCCCCCAAGCCCAAGAACGCCGCGTCGTCAAAGAAACCTTTGCGGATTCACAATTGCAAACGCTCGTGAGTCTTTCTGCCGTTCTTGTTTTCTTTCCCGGGTTTTGCTAAATGTTGGCTGGGTTTTTCAGGGAATCGGAGTCCGCACATTTGACCGACCACGAGGGTGGCGGGGAGGGGGAGGTCGAAGAGGAAGAGGAGACCTCCCCTCCGCCGAGTCATGGTGCGACGTCGCGGTCCAAAACGCAGGCCAAGTCCCCTGAGCGCAGACAACCCGCTCGCGGCACCAAGGGTGCGACGCCGGCCCCTTATTCGTCCAAGCCGCCTGTGAAACGTCCACGCACAGCAGCGCGGGCTGTCAATCCCATCCTTCCTCCTTCCGAATTGGCCAAGTTGGCTGCCGCGCGGGCGTCTCCTCCTCCCAAGAACGCGCCTGATTCTTCTTTGTCCATCCCCCTGTGTTGCGCGGAAGCTGAGACATCGCTGTCACATCATTTCCTAGAGTTTTGCCTCCCAGGTGCGTGTTTCTCGTTAGAAACCCATCGATTATTTCGCTAATTTCCCCTTCCTTTCGTTTTTGCAGAGAATTTTCCGCAATTCATGGTCCTTCCTGGCGTCAATGATGCAAGCTTCGGGTTCCCTTTGACCGTACTCTCCCCAAACGACCCTACCAACCTCCCCTCCTACGACGATGCCAACCTGCGCCGCTATTTCAAAGGACTTCTGTCCGTGCGGGGCGCAGCCTGTGCGGCACCTTGGGAATCCTTCGAGGCGGGCGACAGGCACACGCAACCGTTCGCCGCGCACATTGTTGCGTCCGTTGGCGAGTCTCCGACCAGCACAGCCTGCTTTGACTCCGTTCGGCAGCCTTTCTGATACCTCAACACTTTCCACAGGTTCTACCCGCCAATCGCGGCCCATCGTCCACCCACTTTTACGACCGACCATCCCGCCGTGTTGGGGCAAGTCGAGAATGGCCCGGCACTCCCTCGTCACGGACATGAGCCGTTTGCCGAGTTCGTCCCGTACGTTGAAGGTCGCTTGATGGTGCTTGACGAGCTGCGGGCGGCACACACACAGTATTCCGAGCATCGCCATGTCGAGACCGATCGCCGCAATTGTCTCTACAACGACCTCTTCACGGAGTACACGAGCACGCTGGGAAAGTGGGAGGCAAGGAAAGTTGACGTAGTCGCCGAGCTGGATGCTCGAGAGCGAAGCCGCGCCAAGGCGGTCAAAAGGTACCTGTTGCTTCGCTCAGAGACCTTAGAGTTGGCTGTTGGCGTCACTGTTATATTCGTGCACGCAGACTTTGGTCCGTCTCCGACTTCCGACCTCCGACCTCCGGCCTCCGAATGTTCGGAGGTTGGAGACGGAAGATCATCGGGTTTTTATGCAATGAAGGTTTACTGAGCATTTCTCGTTTATCCGTTTCTCCGTTCCTTCTTAACTTCTCGTTTATTGTTTTGCTTAGTCAGCTTACTTCTTCACCCAAATTTGGACTCTCGCTTATTGTTATGTTTTGATCTACCATATTTGGGTTAACAATAACAGACTTAGTATAAATACACTTTAATATCCTCATGTACTTCAGTTTGATTATAAACATTGCTTTTGCTCCTTGCTTTGCTTCCGAGTCTTCCTCCGGTGTCCCTTCGGACTCCGTCTTCCTCCGTCTTATCCATCGGCCTAGGATAGTACGCACACCCTGACCTTCCTGTGGTGTTTGCGCTCACCTCCGATATCTCCGACCTCCGATCTTCCAACCGGAGACCTTCAGTGATAGCCCCCTTCATCGGCACGGGATATAACAGTCGCCAATTCCTTGGGCGAACTAGGTTTCATTCTGGACGTCGGCCGCGAGCAATTTTTCAAGCGCCTCCGAGAAGAAATTGATTGGCGCCACACCACAATCGCGGACGCGCTTGAGTACGTGTTCGCCCCCCCCACGTTGTCGGCCGGCACGTCTTCCGGTGCGAAAGCGACCGGTTTTTCTTCAGCTCCCGTGACCGCGGGTGCGCGTGTGGGCTCTTCTGGTTCAGGTAAGTCCGCCTGCACCGCTTTTGACAGCTGTACTAATAGGTGGCGCTTGTTTAGCCCCGCTGCCTATTTCATGTCTTGACGACGACACGCAGAAAGATGACTTGCCGGAGGCCAAGGTGGACCAGCTTGCCCCCGTCGTGGACAACAAGAAACGGCGCCCTGCGTGAGCGAAGGGAAAGGGAAAGGAGAAGGAGGTCGCGCTTGTCCCCCCCTGGCATGCTTTCGCGGCATCAAGCGCACGGTGATCCACCTGCTGCTCTACGACGCGGCATACCATAGTGGGGAGCCGATGAACTGGGCGGTTCCGTCGTTCCCGCCGGATATGAGTGGTCGCAAATCCAAATCCAAGACCGTGCCCGAGACCGAACGTCTCCTGACGCACGGCTGGCAGTGGTCGCAGATCGCCGGTATGCATCGTTTTGCCGAGGGAATGGAGACCGAAGGTATTGCTCTGCACTGGCTGCCGGCTTTGTTTTATTTTACCCGCGGACCGGTAAGCTCCCCCCTGCTTTCCCACTTTCCTCCATACTTTTGCTAACCGCTCCGTCCCCTCCTTGTTCCCAGGGCTGCACGTTGTGCCATGACCACAATTGGGCATGTGTTTGTTATTACGACGGCCCAGACCTGGTCGCAGCCTGCGTTTGCTGCCTTGAACAGTGCCACACCTGCACTCCAGTTGCTGACTTCAACTTTGCGTATATGGGTGCGCCCTTTCCCTCCTCTTCTTCCTAATATCGTTACTAATTTCCTTTTGGTCTCAGATGGCCGAGTCCTCCTCCTCAACCACCGGCTCTTCGAGGCCATTATCCGAAACAACACCTGGTTGTTTTCGGAGGTCCTCGGGTCCGACATGGTTGACAAGCTGAAAGAGCTCGCGATTGTTATGAGTGATGGGAACATCTGTCTCCCCATGGACCACGGTGACACCCCCCACCACCGAGCTCGGCGCCGCCGCAGCCACTGTTGCGTCCATCGCCAAGGCCGCGGTCGCTTGCCGCCCTTTCTTGGCCGCCGTGCAAGCCTCCGACGCGGACTCCGTGAAGCAGGTGATGGGGATGTTATCGGAGCTTGCGCATGTCTTCGAGACCACCTCGAATGACCTCAACAGCTTCCTCGCCATGCGCAACGTCCGCGACGCCGAGCAGGCCACGTTCCTAATGAGTCCTGACGAGCGTATGGACGACCCAGAGGACAATCGCAGTGCATCCCAGGTTCGCGTTGTCGGAGGGCGTGGAGAGGGGGGTCGAGGGCTGGGACGGTGAAGAGGGAGCAGGTGGGGGCGTGGACACGACTGGGGGTAGCAGTGGCACGGGGATGTTGTCGAGCGTGCGCGTCCAATGACGTGGAGATGCGGGATGTCGAAGGGTCAGGAGACACAGGCCCATCGCAGCCGCCTGTTGTCAGCTCCACCGTCCCGCCGGCGCGTCCGTTCTCGACGAGCACCTCACCCGTCGTGCCCCCCGCTTTGTCCTCATCTTCCCCCCGCCGCCCAAGTATCTTCTCAGGGACACTCAAGATCCCCACTGGCATGCACTCCCTCTCTTTCGGACTGCCTGGGATGGTGCTTGGCGCTGGGGGCTCATTGTTGGCCGGTGCGCTGGGCGAATGCGTGCTGATTGCACTGCCCCGCATTCACCCCTCTCTGCCTCTGCGGTCACCAACTCCCACGCCATCGAGAACGCCGCCCGCGCCGTCTGCCATTGTCCTGTCGACCGATTGCTAGCCCAAGACGCCGGAGGTGCCGTTGCCTCAGGAAGGCGGGAGCGAGGGGGCCGGGGAAGGGTCGTCGGGCGCATGAGCTGCAGGCTCGAGTCGTGGGCAGGGTGTTTTTCGTTTTGTTTTCCAAAGTGCTCTGGCGCCTGAACCTCCACAGTAGCGGCTGTGTGAGTAGGGCTGCAAAAATCCGCCGATTCTCTCGTGTTTTCAGCTTCCTTGTATGACCTCGAGTCTTCGCGATTGTGTTTTCTTGTTTTACTCCCACTTTGTATAATGTACTCTTCTAGTAGATCGAAAAATAGAAGTGGGAGGACTTGAATGATATAAAAATTGAGTGATTCTTTTAAATTCTTAATAAGAATTTTCTTTGCGCGAAGTGCCGACGCGTTGAATCCGGAAGGGGTCGAACCTCGGCGAGGCGGAGGCCGAGACTGGAGATATCCGGGCGGGCGCTCACAGGCGCTTATCCGGAATCGCGCGATTTTTCCGGATTCAAAACGGGTAAGGCTGCTATTTTCCAAATCGATGGCTCCACGCGAAATAGGCATCCTATGCCCGTCAGAATGTTTTCCCCTCGGTTTCCCTCATTGGCAACAGGTTTTCCTGTTTTTCTTCTCGGAGAAATCGATTCATTTCTGTCTTTTTACTGGGTAGAGTCGGTGAATTGTTTGATGAAAATCAATGGATTTTATAGTGAATAGGAATGGAATACATGATGAATCGTACGGGTATTGAGAGAGTGATGCGAGTCCGGATATCGAGGCTCTTCTTTGCCAATTTTTCGAGAGTCCGGGGATTTTCTAGTCCGCCGCGCTCGGCTCTGCCCATTGCCCTTCGAGCAAACGATCTCCCGTGTCGCCCCATTGAGGCTCCTTCTCTTTTCTCCTTTTCTGCTGTTTTTCTTCGAGGAACCTTGTTACGGGTATACACATTTTCGAACTCGCATGGTATGGGATCACGCAAAAGGCTGCCGTGGTGCTTTTGGATATCGCACCGTCCAGCTCAGCTAGGATATACGATCCATCCAATTTTCGGGAGACAACCACCATAGGCCCGGTGTATCTCGGTTTGGCTTAACGCGACCATTCACTCTCGATCGAGGAATTGCGAAGCAAGACGAGTGTGCCAGGCTGGAAGTCGTGGGCAACTATCCGCCTCTGATTATCTTTCTCCCATCTTTTTACGCTTATGACTCGAGCGGCGTAGACCTCGGACTTGATTCTTTCCAAGTCCTCTGGTTGCTTCATCAACTGCCTGGCGCGCATCGCGATCAGCTCTTCCATGCTGAGCTTTTCGCCGGTTATAGTTGTCATGTACGTGGCCTCCGTGATGTCGAATGGAAAAAGCGGCTCGACCCCGTGTGTGAGAAAATATGGCGAGTATCCGGTGGATTTCTGGATAGAAACGCACTCTGCCCAAAACACATAGAATATCTGTTCCGTCCAGAGATCGAGGTCGCCTTCGCACGCTTTTGACACAGCTTCGTGTACGTCGTAGTGGCGCCTTTCGACTGCGCCATTGGCATGAGAATTGTAACCAGAGATCCTTATGTGGTTGATGTTGTAGCATTTCAACAGCCATTCCACCGCTTTTATCCACGCAGATCTGTTGTCTGTCACAATTTCAGCAATGGCGCCCCAACGACACAATATTTCCTCGAATACAAAGCATCCGAGGGAATACGCGTTTTCCGTTTGGAGCATCCTCCACTCGGGCCACGCTATAAGCAAGCAGCGGGTGTGGGCCAGGTACCGATACCCGTTGGAAGGAGGCAAGAGCATGGTGTCAGAGTAGACTTTGTGGAAGAGAGGAAGAGGCATTGCGACTGTGGGCAGAATGTTGACTTTGCTCGTTGAGCAAAGCTGGCACTCGTGGCAGCTGCGAAGGTACCATTTCAGGTCCTGGTCCATCATGGGCCACCAGAAGCCGTCGAGCAGGCGCTTTCTGGTGATGAAGTAGCCCTTGTCCCCAAGTTCATCGTGTATCTGCTTGAGTATCCAGCTCCGCCTTGTCTGGTCTATGACGAGTTTGTGCTCTCCGTGTGGATCCGTTCTCCATAATGCGTTGTTTAGCATGAAAAAGTGCCCGGTTTTACACAGGAATTTCTTGTATGCTTGATCGCCCATCCGACTCGGCTGTTCCTGTTTCACCAGGAACTCCCTGATCTCTCCCAAGGAAGCCTCCATTGTCGTAGCTCTCTCGCTCCGAGGGATATTGTATGTGGTTGGCTCGATGGTGGCATGAAAAACCTGCACCAGAGCCCTGGGAGCCACGAAATTGATCAATTTTCTAGGGTCCTCGGGGGAAACCTGGTCTAGCGGTACCCCGGAGATGAGAATTTTCGAGGGCGGGAGCGCCTCTAGGAGAGAATTATTCCTTTTCTTCCAATTCATCACTTCAACGGCAAAACTGCACGCGTTGTCTATCCACTCGTCCAAGTTGTCGTCCTCCTCTGGATCCTCTTCTGCGCGACGCCTACGAGACAAGCCATCCGGGGCATGCGTTATTCTCGGGGTGTGCTCCAGCTCAAAGTCGTAGAGCAATATAGCGGCAATCCAACGATTCAGCGTAGCGCTAGGCTGGATATCGGGGTTCTTCAACATCCCTTTGATGTACTTGGTGTCGGTCCTCGCCAAAAGGTTCTTGGCCCCGACAAGATAGAGGGTGCACGCTTTGAGCACACAGAACAGTCCGTACAACTCCAGCTTTGCCTGGGAGTAGTGGGATTCCCTCTCGTTCCATGTTATAGAACCGAAACGCGAGGGATATTCCTTCCCATCTGCCCCAACCTCATACAAGATCCACCCGACCGCGATATACGAGGAATCGACGGCCAGGATGACTCTCCGCCCAGAGGAATAATCGATTGGCCTGATAGCGGGGGACTCAATTAAGAGCTGCTTCAGGACATCCATCAATTTTCGTTATTCATCTCCAAACTCGAAGTCCACGCCCTTTTTGGTAAGCTGAACCAAGGGCTTGGCATGTTTAGCGAAGTCTTTGATGAAGATCCGCATTAAGCCGAGGGTGCCGAGAAACGCTCGAACGTCCGTAAGGTCCTGGCACAGGGACCAGTCCTTAATTTTCTGGACCTTGGATTCGTCCGGGGTTCAACTGTCGATGCTGCAGATATGTCCGAAGACATTTATCTGGGGGACCGCAAAAAAGGACTTTTTCGCATTGAAAGTGCCGCACGCATGCCTGATCTGCTGACAAATGCGGTTGACGTTGACGAGGTGCTCCTAAATGAAGCGCCGGATGCCGGGGTTTTCAGGGCTAGTCTCATACGAGCCGTCCTTCTGAAAATAGAACGTCGTGGGTCCCTTGACGGGGGTATCGTCGACGAAGGGCTGGGTGATATGAGGAATCTCATCCTGCAAGATGAAGTTGACATCTCCCTGCTGGATCTGGACAGAGTTTGTGTGGCCCTGCGGTAGACGCGTAAGCCGCAACGTCCCGAATGGTCCCTGAAACGTGGTGAAGTCCCTCGAGGCTACGTCCAGTGTTCGATGGTCAAAGCCAACGAACAAGTTGAACATCGCATATACGACGCAGCCGCCGAATGACTCTGCGTAGACTTCAACGATAGGCGGACAACCCGAGTCTTTGATTACGACCGCGTTTAGTGGCTGCAGATTGTGCACCAGTCGGAGTTTCCTGTTCGATTTTGGAACCACAAACCAATTTGCCCTGTAGGACGAACTGGACGGCTCGTAAACGCCTGTCTTCATCTTTCTGCGAATGATGTTGACCACATCGTCTCTGATCCCTGGTGGAATGGGAATATTACGTTCCTGCCACAGCGTGTGCTCGAGCACTGGGATTTTGACCGGGTCAAAGTAGTCCTCCCGGAAGCTACCTCGTTCGGTCTCATCCCAGGCGAACGCCATCTCGTGATTCCGGATCAGGTCCTGTACCAGCTTCTCCTCTTCTGGCCATAGGAACCCATCCTCGTTGATCTTCATCCCTGCGGCACGTTCCTTCGTATACCGCAACCCATCGACGAACTCGGGCGGGTTGGGATTCAAAGGCAGCATCCCTTCCAGCGGGTCGGAAGGAAAGTGGCGTATGATCCTGAATTCCTCCGGGAGCGTGGCGGCGACCGAATCTACTCTGTCCGCAACGGGCTTGTACTTCTTCTTTGCCTTTTCCTTTTCCTTTTTCTTTTTCTCCTCCTCTTCGCCCTCTACTACTTTGTTCGTCCATGCGTGAGTGTAGGGATCGAAGTCGTACATCTGCTCAAGGCAGTGTGCGAAATACTTTGGCGAGATCTCCCACTGCTTCGTTTGATCGTGAATGTACACAGGTCAATAATCGGCTGCGTTCATATCCTCCGGGGAGTATAACGCCCAGGGTGAAGTGAATTGTTGGTAAGAAAAGCTCGGCACCGCTGGTGGCAAGCTCTGTGTGTCCTGCAGGGTGGCTCCTCGTAAAACCCGCTTTCCCTGTACCCTCGCTGGTAATATCCGCGCTGTTAAACCGATAGATTTCGGTGTCTGAATCGTTGATCTGTCGATAGAAGTTAGGAAATCACCCGATTTTCGTTCCGGCTTTGCCGGGCCGGAGCCTGAACTGAGCGGTTTGGTGCGAGAATCGATTGATTTCCGAGTCTGTGCCATTGCCTGTGTGCCATGTATCGTCCAAAACATAGTCGAGACCTTCTCTGGAGCCAGAGGGCACAGTTTCGAATCATCCTCCGCTAAGCAAACCCACTTGCTCCACATCGTACCTCGAGAAGGCATCGGTGCTCTGGATATTCTCTGTGCGAGGAGGCTTTCGGTGGGTGGGGATGGTGATGACACAACCGGTATTCGGACAAGTAAGCGTGAGCTCCTGAGTGCCGTCGGACCTGTCTTTTGTATGGCATTCCGTGAAGCGGAAGAAGGGATGCCCCATTAAGATGTCGAATGGTGCGCCGTCCACAACATGGACCTGGAGCAGGAGATCAATATCTCCGATCGAAAACTTGAGGTTCTCGACCACCCCAGCCGTGAGGCTCTGATTGGAGTCCGCTGACTCCATGGTCAGGACTTTTTCCGGGGAGAGCGAGACACCAATCTCCTGCCAGATGCTCCTGTTCATGGCAACGATCTCGGAGCCTTGGTCTAGGGTGCAGGCGATCGTGTGCGACTCGTTAACCAGAATATCTAGGACGCATGGCGAATTGATGGGTGACGTCATCAGGATGTGATCACATGTCTGCTCAACGCCTTCCCAGTGGAGGACTAGCGCCTCCTGCACTGGTTCGCCGGGCGCTCTTCGATCGCGATCATCGAAGTTTCAACCGTGGGAATGCGCTTTGTGATCGAGTTTTCCCGGTAGTACTTTCGTACTTCTGAGGAAACTGCACATAGTTCCCTATTGGTGAGGGTTATAGTGGTGTTCATTGTGCGGTCAATAACAGCTTGTAGAAGCGTGGGGTCCTCCATCATCGACTGATACTTGAAGGTGGGGGGAGTGATGGTTTGGTCGGTAACGATGGTGTCACAACTAAAGGCACGGGTACTGAGTCATGGCCTGGCCCAGGCTTGCCTGTAGGTTTAGTCGGTGGTTTCCGCTGGATAACCACCTCCGGAACCTCAAGCTCTTTAGTCTTTCCGCGTTTTGCCTGATCGACCAAGACCTGCGCGTCAATGGTCTCTTCGGTGGATCCGACCAGGGGCAGCTGTCCGAACGCAAGCGTCTGGACCGGCTCCGTACTTGTGAAGGTCATGGCGGAGATCGCATGAGGCGGCTGGTCCCGTTCAAATGTATGTGCCTGCACTGGTCGCTGCTGCTGCTGCTGTGGTGGCGGTCCGTTTTCCGTGAGCCATCAATCGATTCTCTCTGATAAATTCCGACCGCTGACCACGTGTGAAACGAAGTGCCCGTTTGGCAAGACAATTTTGTTGTTGTTGTTCCGCTGGCAGCGCCCCTGGCAAATATATTCTACCACGAGGGGGCACTCCCACAAGAAGTGGCCCGTCGAAGAGCAGAAACCGCACTCTCCGGGCGGGAACATTGTCAATCCGGGCGGTGGGCCATTCCTGCGATTCTGCCATGGCAGTTCGCGCATCTCGCATGGCGGGTAGGTGCTGCGAAAACCCGAACGTTCCTGCTCCCTTGGGTACTGGTTCGGGGCGGCGCTGTTTCGACCGCGGTGGCCTGATACATAGGATATGCGGGGCGCTGTGAATATGACCCGCTGCTGCCAGTGTACTGGTGATTTCCACCCTGGTAGGGCTGGCCGCCTACGACCCTATGCAACGATTGCATCTCCATACGGAACTGTGCTTTCAATTTCTGGAAAGTGTCGCTCAAATCGACCATTTCCTTCTTTATGAACGTGATGTCTTTGCTTGCTTCATCGACTACGAGCGAGGGTCTGTCGAGGATGTACTTTGCGGCAGCAACAACGTCGGAAATGTTGTAGGGGTTGTGGCTCGGGTGGTTGGGTTTTACGATCTGCAGCCTGTGGTAGACGCGATCCCGGAACCTCTCGTCCAATCCCTTGGGGTACTCCTTCTTCTCTTCCAGGGTGGTGAGCTTCGAGGAGCCGGCGAGATGGACCGTGATGGTCTTGAAATGTCGTTGGTACTCCGAAAAGTCCTCCTTTGTTCTAATCTTTATTAGAGCCTGCTCATTAACAAGGTTTTTGAGGTCTCTGAGAGTGAACATCTCTGTGCCGTCAGCGCCTGGATACAGGTCCACGATGAGGCTTTTAAAAGCTGCCCAGGTCGTGGTCTGTGGGGTCATAATTCCCTTCCAGAGAACCTCGGTTTCCCGAGAAACATATCGCAGGGCGATGCAAATTTTATCGTCATCTGTGGTTTTCTCCATGGATTCCGCCACCTCTTCTACGTCCTCCCAATAACACGTGAGGCTTAAAGCCTTCCCGTTAAATTCTGGTGCGCCCTTGGCGCCACGACCAGGGAGTGTCTTCGTCATTTTCCTTCGTGGGGGAGTGACGGTAGTCGGGGGTCTCTGTGGAATAGAGGTATCAGTGACCGATGATTCAGACGACAAAGTGTTGGAGGGGTCCAGCTTTCAGGACCAAATTCCACTGCACTTATATGTTAAGTTTCAGGTCTCAATTCAGCTCGCTGGAAATGGCAATTGATTTTTTACAGTTCCAGTTACAAAAAACAGTCGGGTGTAGTGCTGCTGTGAGCTGAGGTCGAGCTACCTTAAGATGATGCGCTGTCAAGCTCAGTTCACCTTAATGCTCCACAAGCTGACATTAAGTCAGCTTGAGGTCAACTTCTGTAAATGGAAATATTGACTCTCACGCTCCCACAGCTGTTCGTCGTTTTGTTCTCTGCGTAAAGCTGACAACTGAACAGGCCCAGAAAATAGTCAACACTTCATTTATGATAATAATGATGTCCCATATATATAGTTACACGTTGCGACGCATTATAACGCTGTAAATCGAATTAAATTGAATATTATGCGGGCGCCGACGCCCAGGAGGAATTGACCAGTTCCCCGAGTTCTTGGGTCCTTCCGGCACTCAAGAGATCATCTATAACCTCTGGATCAATATCAATGACAGAGATCTCTTCCTCCGTCGCGACTGAGCCATCCCAGAAGTTAATGCGTCCCTGCCGATAAATGAATTTTAGGATTTGAAGCATCTCCATCATCTCGGGAGACAGGCTCCCTCGATGAAGAGAGTCCGTCTCTTTGCTGGAAGAAAAAACATGCTCGCATGGAACAGCTGACGCTTGAACGGGAAGAACATCCAGGGCAACACGGAAGAGGTACGGCAATTGATGTTGCCGCAACTGAAAATCAGTCAGCGCCGCTCATCTCCGAAGTGAGCTTGAGCTTACTTCCCAGTAACGGAGGAGGTCGAGATCCTCAAACTCCGGGTTCGATTCATCAACCACTCCCTGGCCCTCGTACTTCTCAAGTTCCTCATCAACAATGCGCTCATCCTCAGCAACTGCGCGGTGCTCAGCCTCTGCCTTCTCTTGCTCCGTTAACTCGTCCGCGGGTGGGGAATCACGCGCCGAGTCCAGATCAAAGCCAGATAACGATTTGGCCAGCGCATTGAGGCAGGCGAATCCACTTGACTGGGCCCGGGCAGCACGTGAAGCCGACAGGGGGTTAACAGCACGGCGAGTGGTGGTAGCTGGGAGCTGTACACTGGGACGACTGGTTTGAGAGCGGTGCTCCTTGCGGTACTCGAGCATCTTGAAAATTATGAGCAAATGAAGCTGAACTCGTGTGAATACTATTACCGCCGCACGTATCGCGATCTTGGCAGCAACGGCGTCCTCGGCGGACCAGTTCTCGCATAGCCATTGAAGCTTAATTGTTAGGTTCAACACTGCAAGTAAATCTCATTACCCATCGTGAGAGCGTACATTCTCGTCCGCCTTGACATGCCGAGATATAAAATGAGTTTCTCATACATCGGCAGCACAAGGGAGAGTGTGGGGGTCTTTTCAGCGGAGACAATCTCTTGAACAATATGCGGGACCTGCAGAAATCGACGGATGTCCTGCGAAGCCTTCAGCGTGGCCGCGCTGAGTCAATGCCACGATATTTCCTCTTGCTTTGGATCATCGAGAAACTTATCAACGGCCTAGTTATGAAATTAGTACCGGCAAAAAGCGTAGAAATAGGACCGACGAACCAAATACCAGCCGCACTAGAAGGACCAACACCGAAGACGGCTGGTCCATCCAGCGCTGCTCCTGAGTCTACGTGTCTGCGTGTACGAGCCGCTGGCTCAGCAGGGGCCCCCCGCTTCCTCTTCCGGCGAAGCTGCAGAGCAGTGCTCGAGTTTACCGTGTTTGTCGCGTTGCCGAGAGGTGCACGCGCCGCACTAGATGGGGCGGGAGCTGGGGTAGTCGAGTTGAAAGTGGCCGGACTGAAGTGGTGAAACATGAAGTCGCGCAGAAAGGGCAGGCCTGTATTGAAGGCGGGTGTCGGAGTAAAAGCCTGTGGTGGCATCGGTGGATAGTACTGGGGCTGGGGTGTGGGCGTCCAGGCAGCCTGAGGACTGGCAGATGCAAAGGTGTTGTGGTAGAAGTCAGAGCGAGGCGGCGTTTGTGCAAAGCAAGTACAGGCATTAGGATTGCCACACCGGCAGAATGGAGACACCATGGGTGGGGGGGGGGGGGGTGATGAATATGCATTTCTCAGAGTACTTATACATCCCTGGGGGCGAATCCCGGAAGTCTACCGCACCTGAATGCCCTGACGCACCCCAAGTGGTTTGCCCGACCCTGAGCTCCACCGCCCCACACACGTGTCACCAATGCGGCAAGCAGGCTGAGCCGAGTATAGACGGCGGAAACTGTGCTCTGCAAGTGCAGCGCTGCACCGAGCACTGAGCACGACGATGAGGAAGAGGAGCGGAGGTAGCGCGATGTGACAGTCACGACTCACGCTCACAGAGCTGTCACTCTCAGATCAGACCGGCCTTGAGGTGGCTCAAGCCGAGCTGAGCTGACATCACCTTAAGCTGCCGTATATGGTAACTAGCTTGGACCCGTTGCTCCGCAACTAAAAGGGTAACCCGTGCTCCACTACGATAATAAAAAATCAGATTCCTTGAAGATGTCCTGTACCATCCCACACCCGTAGGCCTTGAATCAAAAGGTTTGACAATATCAGCTTGTTACCCATACAGTTGTGGACAAACAAAGTCCACAAATAGCCTGTAGCCTCAACGGGATTTTATCTTGACTTACTTTCAACTGTTTTGGACTCAGATTAATGCAAAGAGCTCAAAAAACCTACTCCGAAGTTTTTCCCACGACATTTTATAGGCCGCCAAATTTTTGGCCCAGATCCAAATCTCAGATTTGTGATCAGAGATGATTGGTGAAAAACGGTTTTTTTGGCACAGCCACATCATGTGATTACATTATCTACCCCCTGGAATTGTCAATTGCTCTCTGCCGTGACTCCTCAATTGCATCAAAAGCCTGGTTTGAAACTGAATGATGCTGTTTCTTCTTGACAGCCCAATCTGCTGCTGTGCCTGTCAACCCCCTGTGGTAAGCATCCATAAACCTCCAGTGGAAGGTTTCGTTTCTTCAGGTCCTCCTTGATTTTTTCTCTGAGAGCATGCCAGCTCCGAATGATGACACCAGGTGCAGGATTAGAAAGAAGAGGTGACCTAGCAGGTGTTGTGGATGGGATCTTGTCACCACCAGCAATATCATCCACAACTGCATCCCAGTCATTTGGGTCATCTTCAAGTTCTTCATCTGAATTATCCACCTCTATTGGCTCATTGGCTGGATCTGAAAGAACAGATGCTGAACGAATCCGAGGAATAAGTTGGGGTGGAGATGGAGCATGAGAGGGAGGAGCAGTTGAAAATGGTGTTGAACCTGGTGTTTCGGTTGGAGGTGGAGCTTCATCCTCTGAATGATTCAGCTCCTCCTCATGTAATACTGGGGAGGAGGGAACAGGTGTAACCGAGGAGGATGGAGTAATAAAGAAGCTATCCAGGTGAGTTTGTGTTTTGTTGTATTTTTTATATCTTTCTTGAGTGCGCACAGATTTGCTTCCTGTATCAGGACCTTTGATATACTGAGCCGGACGCCCTAAGCAACCTGATATGAACAAGTTGAAGTCATTGAAATATAATCAGACCTCACCCCCAGGTTTGCGTTTCTCAGCTGTTCATTTAGCTTCATAAGCCTGTTTAGTTGGGATCCAGTCATTATCCCCTGCATCTTGTTGATCCTCCTCAATCTGTGCAAGCAAGTTAAACAAATGGTCTTGAAACTCTGCCTGTGCAATCTCGTCCCAGTCATCTTCATTATCATTGTCACTATGGTCTGAATCGACCTCAAGATAAGCTAAACTGTCAAGTTCCGCAAGATCAAGAGCTTCAGAATCAGAGTAGTCGTCTTCAGAGGAATTATCTGAAGCCTCAGGTGAAGACTGTTGCCTAGGTTGTTGCCTAGATTGGTTCTTGAGCCCAGTAATGTTGCATTTGGCACATTTGCTAGGGCGTCCTCTTCCTCTCTGCATGGAAAGATAAGAGAGAAGGCTGGAGTTTCTCCCGAATGAATCAGTTGACTCTTTCAGCTGACAGTTCTGAAAATAAGTCAGGCATGTGACCAAGAAAGATCATTTAATTGCGGCACATCCGCTCGATGGACTTTCACGATTATTTGAGATTCAGATGCGGCTCATCAAGGCGCATCGATTGCGCATTTTTTTGTAATTTTCCCACGACTTTTGATCGGCCGCCAAAATTTTGACCAGCCCGGATATTGATAGGTGATTTGCCGGCTAACGGCTCGACAAAATCACTTAATTTTTATATGGATGTGTTCGCCTTGGTGAGATCTATCGATCCATGTACTTATCTCGGCTAAAAAAATCGATTTTCTTTTTGGTGGACTTTGTCTGTCCACAACTGTACCCGTAGGCTGATATCGATTTCCTGTACCATCCCTCACCCATAGGCATTGAATCAAAAGGTTTGCCAACTTCAGCTTGTTACCCATACCCATAGGCCAATATTGATTTCCGGTACAGTCCCGCACCCGTAGGCATTGAATCAAAAGGTTTGACGCAGTGTCAGCTTGTTACCCATACCCGTAGGCCAATTTCCTGTACCATCCCACATCCGCAGGCATTGAATCTGGACTCATTACCTGTACCCGTAGGCTAATTTCCTGTACCATGTCGCACCCGCAGGCATCGAATCAAAATATTTGACAACTTCTAGCCGTACCCGTACCCGTACCAGTAAGCCAGTTTCCTCTGAACTCATAGGCATTGTATTTACGCTGCAAACCCATACATGTGTCCTGTAGGATGATTCCCTGTCACTCGTAAGGCAATGCTTAAATTAGTCATTATTGTGGCTGAGATGTTCTCGGGGCAAGTGTCTGAGGCCTGGGCCAGGTTGAGTGTATGTGTTTTCTAACTTCTCAAGGCTCAAGCCAGGGTCAGGAAGGTCAGAGGGCCAGATATGCACAATCATGGGCCGAAATAAGCTGAGAACAGCAACAGAGAGTGTGTTGAAGGTCGCTGAAGACGCGATTAAGGAGAACAGGTTTGTTTGTTCGTGCATGCCCATAGCCATGGATAAACCTGATTGGCTGGCCAGAGATCCACGTGACCCCCGTCTTTTGTATAATAGATGGGTCCGAGGTGAGGTCAGCTCGGCTTAAGGTAGCTCCACCTCGCGGCAGCACTAGTCGGGTGAAAGGTCCCTATTCCCGGTGTGCCTGGTTTGCCCTGTGCCGAGGTGCCGAGACCAAGCCTGTCTCCATGACATCAGCACAGCTTTGGCTCCCCGGTCCGACATCTGTCGTCCCTCGGGGCGACGAACCCTTCCTCCCTCTGCCTCCCTGTCGTGACACAGTGCGGCAGACCGGCCTTTTTCTCCTCATTACATTTAAGTGCTCTCAAGACACCAGCTCACATGTATACTGTCAATCACCGGGTACGCGGCCACCTTGCCTTTTTGCTTTAATCTTGAAATGTTTACCCATCAGATTGTGCTGCGGGGGGTTGGGAATGATTACCTGCATCCTAGGAATCAGCCGAACACACATTGCAGAATTTACATGAAGCTTGGATGTTTCCTGAAATTTTTCCTGGCGGCATCCCAAAATAGGCCAAAACCAGGTAGCCGGCCACCCAGCTAAACCCTTCATTCCAGGTCGTATTGGAGGTCCCGGCGTACCTGGGTAGGAGCAAGACATGCAAGGGGACTACTAAATACAGTTGTATCGGACATCCGAGGTATGGGGGCAAAAGCAATACTTGTTTCCGCATGCCATTTACATAGGCGGGATCAGGGTCGTGAACGAACAGTGCCGTATGTGGGAGGCAGAGGAAACGGTGGGTCAAGATAAGGTAGGATTGTCTTCATGTGAGGGCTAAAGACATATTTAGACCGAAATTCCATTGCCTGGGTGCCGAGAACTCCTCCAAAAAATCTTGATTTACAGACGACAAAAATGAGCTGGTTTGAAATATTGAATGACACTAGTAGAGGAATAAAACACACATAATATTTAAATGCTGCTCAAACATTAGCATTAGCCATCCCCATCACCCCTGCCAAGTTTCAGACCCGCAGGGGGTGCAGGTTGTGTGGTGTGCGAGCGGCAAGATTGCCTATTGATATCTGATTACAACTCTCGTCGGGAGCCCTGGAGAGCCGGATTACTATTTTTCACGGATATTAATGATTCAGATGGTCACCCAGAAGGAGACGAACAGAAAGACCCCAAAAAGCCGTGGATGGACAAAGAATTGGTGGAGAAATGGGCGGGACGGCTACTCGAGGTTAACAAAATGATGTTCTCACCCTTCGGCCCGGGATCAAACGCGCCATAGCCCTCGATCAACTCATCAATCTGCCTCCGAATTTGGCATGGACCAGGGTCGGAGGTCGTACTTCCTGCCCCAAGCCCAAGCTCATAAGAAAGCTAAGTATACATGGCTATATTATCAAATGGCTGACTACCTAGGGTGGCCGGGTTCCTGGTCTCTGATAGTAGTACCTCGTTATTTTCCCTCGAAACAAATGAATCGCAATCACATAACTTGATTTTTTAATTTCTCACTCTTCTGAATGGTCAGCCCTGGCAGCTTCTCACAACAGGTGAACTTGAAACTTCGTTGCAAGTACTCCCATCTCTTGGCTTGTACATTTCTGATGGTCCAATCTTTGTGCCGACTTGTGGGGTACCAACGAAAAGAGTGGGACTCGGTGTCCGTGGGATTCGCCCAATGCTCGCTTAGCGCTAAGCAGCGCATCAACAGTGGGACTCGCTGCCAAAAGTGGGGCTCGGAGATCACCGCATCGAATATTGTTGATCGAATGCCGGTGGACAAAAAGCAGCCTGCACCATGCAGTGGGCCCCGCAGCAAGCGACACGCAGCAGGTCCAGCGGCAAGCAAAAAGCCCCACACAATGGGCCCCCGCAGTGAGCGGCAAGGGGGGTCCGCGGGGGTCTCCCCCGCATAAGATATTCATCAAAAACTCATAATGAGCCATTGAAAAATTGAGAAAATATTAATAAAAGGCCTGTGTCTAGCGGGAAAGGCCAGCGCCAGTGAATGGGCCCCACTGTCAGCTACAAAATTTTTTGTAGAAGGAAAATTTAAACTGGAATATCATTATCCAAGTATTTCCCTGAGTGGTTCGTATTTGTCAAAGGTGGTGTACATGTAGAGTTTATACCAAAAATATATGAGCTCGGGGTAGTCTTAAAATTATTTGGGAGAGGGTCTCAGGCCGCAGTTCTATCAGAGAGTGGTTAGTAATATCAGATGTCTTCCCCTAGATGGAGAAGCTTGGCTTACCAGTCTTCTTGATCGGTGTTTCAGTTAGATGGGTATCGTTACCCCAGATGGCGTGCGTAATTTGCAGATGTGACTTCCGAAGGACTTCTTGTCCTGTTGCGTTCTGTGCTTTATGTTTTCTGACAGGCGATGCTTTGACGTTACAGATGAGAACAGGCAACCGTGTGCGTGTTTCATTTCAGATGGGTTTTGGTACCCCTGATGGTGTGCGTAATTTGCAGATGTGACTTCCAAAGGACTTCTTGTCCTGTTGTGTTCTGTGCTTTATGTTTTCTGACAGGTGATGCTTGAATTTTACAGATGAGAACAGGCAACCGTGTGCGTGTTTTGGTTCAGATGGGTATCAGTACCCCAGATGGCGTGCTTCGGATGGTCCGAAATGGGCTTCAGTACCCTAATTTGGTGTGATTACATAACAATCAGATGGGTGTCATGTTCTGGCGAGCTCTGTGCTTATGTTTTCTGACAGATCACTCTCAATTTGTAGTGGCAGCGGGTCGGCCGGTGACTTTGAGCAGAACTTAGGTGCTTAGAACAAAAGTTGTTATTGGCAGAGAAATTTGAAGGGGGAAAAGTGTCTTTACTATCGAAAAACATTGTCCTTATATACTATTCTAGATTTCCTAATCGAGCTATTTTCCCACTCCAATGTCAAGTCATATTCTCTCTGACTCTTACGGGACTTCCATGTTTCAACACTGCCTTCATTTTTTCTGGCTCACGTCTGACTTCTTATGACTCGAACTTCTTCGATAGCCTTCTTGTGATGGCCTACACTTGCCGAGGTTCCATCAACATCAATATTTGATCGGACGTTGCCTATTCGGGTTCAGCCATTGTTTTTGCGGGACCCTTGGTCTGTATCGTGCATAAGGTGAATGGGACATGGCTGCCCCAGTGTTTCCTTTCATAATGTACGATGTACGTCCTACACCCTTCTAAAATGGAGTAGTGATACTTGCTGTGGTTACCGGACATGCCGATTAGCGGCTGATCGCGGATCAGTGATCGTGTGATCTGGTTGAGTTGTTCCGAGGAAAAATTCCAATATCCAAAAATCATTGTTTTTGTTATGTTCTGCCTCCCATTTCGATAGGAGGCTGACACCACACCAGCTAATGGGCCCTGCACCAATGGAAAAGGCAGCGCTAGCAAAAAGGTAGGGTCTGGGGGAGCCTTCTCCCAGCACAGATGCAGCCTGATGGCCGATCAATACCCTCCGATGCGATCTACAGCCCGCCCATCAACAGTGGTACTTGCTTAAAAAAGGCGAGTCCCACTCCCACTCTTCTTGTATATACTCTGGCTTGTGCACATGTATAAATAATTATCAATCTCATCAAAATCTCATATCAAATTGCGTGATTGTGCCGCCAAGTTACCTTATGTGCACTGTGGCACAGATATTATACTGACATGAGAATATGAACATCCTTGAAGGTCGCTTCCAAGTATCGGAGATGACCCAGAAAGTGTGGTGGGGCACATTTACAGTGGGCACAACTTATGTGGTGAAACAATGCACCTAAGTATGGCCGTGCCTAGGACTGACTGAGATGCTGCTATGAAACAGACACCAAAACCAACCAACACACACACACCAACAACACAACCAATACGAAGTGCTACAAATAAGTTCGGGTCATCCTGAAGTATACAGGTAAGATTGAACTCCTTGAGGGGTGTTGGGACAGAGATCAACTCAAAAGATGTTCAAATAGAACTGTCCTAGGAGCTTCCAGTAGTTGCAAACTACCAAACTTGGGGTTCCTGAGCCACGGGATGTGGGGGTGGGAGAGAGATAGTGTCCTAGGACTGCCAACAATGGGGCCTAGGGGTCTGGGAACTCCAACCAACCTGCTAAATGGGGTTGATTCCAAGAGTTATCTACGACCAGCCTGCTAAACGGGGCTGATTCCAATGGCTCGTTTGATACACGACCAACCTGCTAAATGGGGTTGATTCCAATGCCTGACCTTGCCACTTAACAAGGGACCTTTGAATACAAACTGGTGCAGCAGGACCACAACACAGTAGGGGGCTTAGATGACCTTAAAGCACTAAAGCAGCCAACAATTGAACTTCCTCGGACCACCAACAAAGGTGTCCTAGGGGGGTCTGTGAATTCCGACCAACCTGCTAAACGGGGTTGATTCCAAGAACAATCTACGACCAGCCTGCTAAACGGGGCTGATTCCAATAGATGACCTTGCCACTTAACAAGGGACCTTTGATACAAACTGCTGCAGCAAGGCCACGGACAGTAGGGGCTTAGATGACCTTAAAGCACAAATGTAGCCAACACTCAAACTTCCTGTCAATGGATCTACACAAGAGGATAGGTTTTATAAACGAATCTCCGCGCTGATACAGAGAACACAAGACCCTTGACAAGCAATGCTGTTGGCAATAGCCTAGGCAAGTGCTGGGGCACGATGAACTGCTGTAGGGCATTGTGAGGGCTGTATATGCTCTGCATATGCCCTCGCATAGCATTTCTGGCACAACGGAGATGAAGAAGCACAGCACGGCTATATCACCAAATCAGGACACACCTGAAAACCGCATTCGGACTTCTCACAAACACGCTCCTCGACCTAGGGAATTGACTGGGACACAAACTACGACCAATAATCCACTACAGACACCATTTATTCGAGCCCCACCGAGCCTCTCACCCTGACTCCTGGTCCAAAATCACATGATTTCCTCTCCACTCCCCGATCTGGCCAAAATCCTTTGATGCGCAGTAAGTGCCCCAGCACCAGCAGCCTACCTCGTCCATTGCTCATGCGACACCGTGCCCAGAAGCCTCCTGGTCCCCAGAAATCACTCGATTCTTACCAAACAATAAGCAACTCTGAAGACCGTGCCTGTAAAATTGCTTGATTTCCTAGCATTGGGCGCCCGTTTTGGACTGCAGGCATCGTTGCCTGTCCGTCGCCCTCCCTATGAACCCCAGGCCCGAGGCCGCCAACGCACTGCGGGATGCTCTGCCTCCATTTGGGCTTGGCCTGAAACAAGGGACCAAGTCCTCTATAAAATCGCTCGATATTTCGACCTTGGAGCCCCAAAATTGCCCTCTTGGACCTCGGAATCACACGATTTCCCCGATTCCAGTGGGCATAGCTTCCCTTTACGGAAGGAGCGTGTGGTACTGGACGCCGGAGGCTGTACAGGCAGCAAGGTATAAAAGGGCAAGGTTTTTGGAACTTTAGTCAGTAGTCGACCCGTGTATCTCCCCCACCAATACACTTGGTTTACCACCACCACCACCACATCTAACGCTCCCTGCTGCAGCCTCCTGTCTGAGCCTTGCTCTCTTCCCTCCTCGTGCCCCTTGCCGCGGTACACCCCACCTAGAAACATTGCTCATTGCCAAGGTATCCACATTCATTGACCACACCGTTTATTGACCATCTTCTCGTCTCTTGCGAGACACTTCACACACACACACACACACACGGAACACATCGCGTCTGCGTGACAGCCACCTACACCACTGGAGTCCATCTCGTATCAACCCCCTAGTGGCTGAACAAGCTACAAAGTGAATACCATCTATTTCGCATCGTAGCACCGCGGTCCGCATCACAACTGGAGCCCACCGCGAGGGGGTTTTACCGTGGATTTTCAAGCGCGTAAAGCTTCAGTAGCAGCCCGCGCCGCCGAACAACGACATAACCGATCTGCTCGCCTAGCCCGCTGGCGTAGTCTCTTCCAGGAGATAACTCTCGCGGAACAAGACCCTACCGCCTCCCTCCCCGCTACTCCCCATCGTACCCTGCTTGTCGCTATCCCCACTATAACCGAAACGTCCCCGCTCACCTCACAAACCTCCACACCGGAACTCCCGACCAGCTCGCTTCCCACCGAGGGACCCTTATCCTCCCTTCAATTGTCTAACTCCACGCTTCTAATTTTAATTCTAATATTTGATTTATTATTGTTACCTGCGTTTGAGAATCAAAAACAGGCTGAATGAAACGCTACAAATGCAGTCTGATATCAGCGCCCCTGAAACAGGCATCGAAACATGTCAAATCAGTGCTGCCGAAACGGCCGCTGATTTTTGACATTTCAGGTGACCTGATATGGTGCTTAAAAGTCCCAGTTTCACTTTCAGTTTTCACGGGGCCTGAAAGCCCAAACTTCGAGGCTGCTTTCGGGTGTGCCCCGAAATTTGGGGTTTCAGGTGCCCTGAAACCTGTCGGCAGAGCATTGTTCGATGAGTGGCAAAGGGTCGGCACCTCATCGGCAAATCATTGTCATCACCACCAAACTATATGATGACAATGATCTGCCGGTGAGGTGCCGATCCTCCGTTGCTGATCCGACGATTCTCCTAGTCTGTAGTTAAGCGCGCTCCTGTGTGTTGGCACTCGACCTTATTACATAAAGTGCGGAGTTTTAATTTGGGCCAGGCTCGTTCCACACTTCCAGAGGTCTAAAACACAAATATTAGGAGGCCAAATAGCTCGGAATCCAACTCCGAGAAGCTCTGCTGCTTCATAATTCTTTGGCTCCCCCATTTTTGCATGGAACAACATCTTTGTCGGCTCGCGTGGCCGGCCCATCAAAGTTCGGTATCGCGGTTCTAGGGTCTATGAGACGAAAGTGGACGGAAAAGGGACTGATTTTAGCCTTCTGTAGCATGATCCACTACTAATCTACCCAGAAACGCGCTCCAATTACGCAAATGAATCCCAAGAATCTCGAGATTACATAATAACGTCGAGTGCCAATCACACTGATCGGGTAATCGACAGACTACAACACGCGAGGTACGAGTGGATTTTGTTGTAGAGTCTGTTATAAGAGACTACGATTCTCCGCCGACAGATTTCAGGGTGCCTGAAAGCCCAGATTTTGGGGCTCGTTTTCCCACACCCAAAAGCAGCCCCGAAATTTGGGCTTTCGGCCCCATGAAAACTCAAAGTGGAATTGGAACTTTCAAGCACCATATCAGGTCACCTGAAATATTCAAAATCAGCGGCCGTTTCGGGAGCACTGATTTGACAAGTTCCGATGCCTGTTTCAGGGGCGCTGATATCAGACTGCATTTGTACCATTTCATTCAGCCAGTTTTTGATTCTCAAACTCCAGCTTTCAGGATCAAATTCAACTGCACTTATATGTAAAGTTTCAGGTCTCAATTCAGCTTGCCCAAAATGGCAATTGATTTTTTATAGTTCCGGTTAAAAAAAAACATTCGGGTGAAAGGTCTCTATTCCCGGTGTGAGGGACACAGCCTCGGTCTCGGAGCCCACGTAACGCAGTGATTCTGTTTTCGAGTTCAAGAAGAAGCTCGGGGGAGCTGAGAGTATTTGTAGCTACCGCTCCACTCTTCGTCGCTTTTGTCATCCGGATGGCCTTTATTCGAGTCCTGGTCCGTATCTGAATCTCCACCACTCCCAAATCTCGCTACCATCCCATTTGCTCCTCGTCGCCGATATCCAGTTTGCCATTGAAAATAAACGATGCAACGGATGGAAGCGCCATCCGGTACACATCGCTGGATATGCTCGCCTTGGTGATGCATGGCTCCTGTAAGTTGCATTTCAATCGTGATACGAGTGTAGCGGTTGGATCCTTCTGAAGAAGGTTTTTATCGACCTGAAGTTTGCGAAGAGCTGGAAGAGTTAACATATCCAATCTCATTTGAGGAGTCAAAACACCTGTTGAATAACACAAGAGTTTCCAGGTAAAGGAGGGTCACATCCTTCCTGAAAATATGATTGATTGAATATATCAGCACACGAAGGGATTAGAAAATAATACCTCAGTTGCTGGTCAATAACATCATATAAACCGAACCGACAGAAAACGAGGTTGACTGCATAGCCCAAGACATCCATGAACTGGTGCCCCGTGATCCAGTCCGCGGCGAGCACTGTCAATTAGGACCAGGGCAAGATGCTGGAAAAAGAATCATGATATGATTTCATATGAACCCTGGACAAGAGTGGTGCCATAAGAAGTGCGGAGGTCGAGGAATTCTGAGCATCCAGACCAGATATCCTAAATTGGAAGCACCGGAGCAAAGGGACTGGGCCCTCGAAAGAGGTGAGAGAATCCGTCGACTCCGTGAATAATTTTAAATCCTCCCAACGTGCACAGTGGCGTGCAATTGCCTGCAGAAAAGGTAGCTCCCGTGTGGCATTGCTGTATCTGAACGACAGCTCAATCGAAAGCCGACAGGAGCCGGAGCGGTTCAGGAAGGCTTCTAATAGAAGACACAAATTCTGCTCGTGTCACTCTGTATTGTTCAAAGTCAATCTGACTGCTCTCCACAGCTCGGGAGTGGACAGCGTGCTGTCCCTCCATTTGCAGCAGATCTGCCCCAGGAAAGACGGCGAATCAGGCCCGATTAACAGAGGGTACTGGGGAGCCCATGCGTCAGGTTGTGAATACTTCAGAAGATGTGTTGGCCAAGAACCTGTCTCAGCTGAGCTCACCTGCGGTTCTGTCTGGTTCCTGGTCAAGGAAGTTGGACGAACGGGCTCCGAGTTGGATTGTGACCGGCCGTGTAGACCAGTGTAGATTCTGCTTCGTCCACAGGCACTCTTGGGGTCATTCTGGAGATCAAGGATGGACGTTACATAATGCCAAGTCGATTTCAATCTCCGACGGCGCCCACTCCTGGACACTTGGTAGGCTCGTTTCAGCCTGGCGTGAAATCTGAAGACAGTCGTTCAGATCACATATACTATAGAGGCTGGAGTTTACGAGTATAGGCGAGTAGGAAGTTCCTGGATCCGGAGGTTTCCAGGTCTGGAATCGGTAATTGGGCTCGGTCACGGTGTTTGTGGTTGCCCAAAACAATTACAACAAATTCGCCTGAAAAGGAAAGAGGAAGAAGAGGAAAAAGGAAAGATTCAAGGATTTCTAGAGCTCTTCCAGTCACAGCTCTCTCGAAAATTTCCTACACATCAATCATACTAATGGTCTGTTTTTTTCCCAAAAATCTGCCGCTGCGCGGCACCTCTGTTCCACCAGAAATGTAAAGGTTTCAAGATTTTAAGAACATTTTGAGTGACAGAAATTGTGAAAGGCCCGGGATTTATTGAGGGGCACAAGAAGATGGTTTCACGATTTTAGGAGCTTTTAAACGCTTGAAATACGACGCACTGGCGGGGTAACCAATAAAATTAACCGTGGGAATGTGTATCTCCCACGCTTGACACAGGGGGTATTCCCTTATCTGGTTACACTTCATTCATGTAATTTAACTGCACCCCGGATAGGTATCAGCTGTTGATACAAATACGATGTAACATGTAGATTCTTATACCAATTTAAATCAAGGCGAAGTCTGTGGTATTGACGGAGAACGAATTAAAATGGTGCGGAACGAAATTATACAGTGCTCGACACGTGATGATAGATCGTGTGAACTATTACTGCTTCTGGCCAGAGGCCAACCCCATCTCAATGCGGCCCAACTGTTTATGGTTGGACCGTTTTTGGCCCAACCGTTTACGGTTGGGCCGTTTTCGGAAATTTTGATCCCACAAACACCATAACCGCGCCCGGTAACGCGCCCGGTAATAACCACTTCCGGCTCTTGAAGAGGACGGCGAAAAAGCAGTTCACACGATCGCCACGCCTCGCGCGGATCAGAGCCATCGATCCCGCGCTGCCATCCAACAAATTCCGAAAACTGACTGCCCCACTCCTACGGAAGCACTCCGCCGTCCTGTTCCAACTCCGCTCGCAACACGCACCCCTCGCCAAACACCTTCACCGACTTAATAAACTCCCCTCCCCTACCTGCCCCTGCTGTGGAGTGGCCGACGAGACTGTCGACCACTTTCTACACTTTTGCCCTGCCCAGTGCCCACCAAGCCGCTCGGACGAGATTGCACGCCGCCGGTCGACCAGCCCGGTACACGAAGCATCTCCTCAAAACACTCAAGCTCCTCCCTGCATTGTTTACATACATCCAAGAGTCTGGCAGGTTCCACGCCGTATACGGAGATTTCAAAAAGGTCGAGCTGCCAGACAATGCTCAGTAGATCTTCCCCTTTTTATCCCATTTTCTTCCCCTCATGACCCTCACGTTCTCATCTACTCACCACCCGTAGAAATTTTTCTTTCTATACTACCGCGGATATTTCCGCTTCGCCCCCGCCTTGCGCGGTGCGGCAAAGTTTCGAGCAAGTACGATAAATTATTACCTGGACGATCACCTACATAGCAGTACGACACACTAGTTAGACATCATCCCTACCATATGCCTTAGGCACAAAGGGGAATAAAACTTGGATGCAAAAAAAAAAAAAAAACAGAGTTATGGGTTTTAATTAGGAACCACCTTGGTGGACAGCCAAAAGGTATGGGGTGTCACAGATTATGGTTTATGACAGCTATGGGTTATGACAGCTTCGACTGTATTTGCAACATGCATTCTGTTACATGCTTCGCCAGCTCTCCATCTTCCCTTTCCTCAATATCTTTTTTCGACTATCACATCTGACTGAGATCTTCCCTTTAGTTCTTCTTCAAGCCCCTGCGCATGCGCCCGTGCGGCAATCGCGGCCGCACGCTGGCCGTGTTCATTAAATTTTCTGGATCAATCGCGCAGTCGCCGACGCAGGTAAGCTGAAAACTCCTTGTGTGATTCTTCGTTGCATTTTGCTAATGTTTTCATGATAGTTCACCGCTGTGCACGCAAAGTCGCAGGTACGTTTCGTTACCTTCTCCTTTACGTCTCTTACTTATTTTCTTATTCCAGCGCCTCCAACCCCGACTGGCACCAACTCTTTTCAACCTCGATCTCCGCATCCACCAGAATCAACCCGCATTTTTTGCGGCTCGTCTTGCCTTTCTGTTACCAATATTTTGACTTATTCTATGTACAATGTGCCTCTGGTTTCCTTGTCTTCAATTCTATTTCGATCAATTCTTCAACTTTGCCTCCACGACGTGTTTTCTGCCGGGTAGTCCCATTATTCCCGTTATTTCCCTCGCCATCTATTCCGTCCCTCTCCTTTCATTTTTCATTGCATCCCCCTGCCATTGTACTTTCTTCGTTTTCAACCATCAGTGCCATCATCGGCCGTCACTCGGCTGACATTCTCCCTCTCGGTAAGTTTCATCCTTCACATCGCATTTCCTGCCGGTTAGTTGCGCATTTGCCTTCCAATTTTCCCGGGTTCTAACCCGGGTCCTCAACAGCATCGCACTTCAACCAAGCCGCCTGCGACCGTTCCACGCCATCAACGCCAACCGGATCATGCCGGCATCAATTACCCACGGTTCAATTCGACTGAACTTTTCAACGGTTAGCTTCATGTTTCCAGTCTGTCTGCGATGATGTCCTATCCTGTGTTTTCCATAGCACCATCTTGGATTCATCAGTTTATTCTCAAGACTGTATTTGCGCAGTAGTTCTAATACCGTTCCTGTAGCCCATTTCTGACACTATTAATTTCAGGTTCGCTCCGCACTGCTCCTCTAGCCCTCTGGCGCACCTTGAACGCAATGCGGCTTCACTTATGCGGCAAGTCACTATTTCCAGTCCCGTATTTTGATCCTGACTCGATTTTTGCAGCTAGTCCTTGCTCAATTTCGAAATTATCTCCCGGTGAGTGTTCCGTTACATTTAACCCATTTCTGATACTTTCCAGATTTCTCGACTTTGAAGAAACTCCTCGCGCCATTCCTGCGGTGAGTGTCCAAATGTCCAGTCTCTTTTTTCGGTTCTGACTAGCAAATCCAGTCCACACACTCCCGATTATTTTGTGCTGAGTGTCTATTCCCTTTGCCTTTCTAACTCTAACTACTTTCAGGTATCCCGCCGACTCACCCGACTTTTCCTGCTTTTCGACTCCCCGCCCCCGACCCCGCCCCCGACTCCACCCTCCCCCCGCTTTTTTTTTTTTTTTTTTCAACTCGACCCGCCCCCGACACCCGTTGCCGCCCCTCCGCCGCACATCCGGAGATGGATTTCGATCCTTTGGGACAAGTTGCGAAGAGAGGACCCCGGGTAGTCAGTAATAGTTTTGAAATGATAATTCGATGACGGCGGAGCTACGACTCTATATCATGTGATTTTGAAGTTTGGCCTTGAGCATTTTTTTCGGTATATTTGCGACCGAAAAATGTGCTTGGCGAGAACCCCATCAGTCCGGAATCGCGGCCAACACCCATAAGGAGGCAGATCTGGATTCTCCCGGCTCTTGGTTGGGATGCGAGAATGGGCGGTTCCGGATTGGGAGTAGTCTTCGAGCCGGTTGCTGTGGCCGCACAGCGAAGATTAGGTCATCACTTTTCAAGCCATTCTCTTTGCAATTGATTCAAGTATGCTCTCAAATTTTCGTTTGGGCAAAGATCACAGGAGAGTCGGATATTCAAGTTGACATTTGTTCGAGTTCAGCCAACGAGGCGGTGGGTCGCCAGCGGTCGCCGCCGAGCTCAGGTAACTGGGATACATTATATTTATGCATTGAACGATCCTAGTTACTTGTTTCGGTCGATTAATCCGGCCGTTGCAGCCCAAAACCACATCACAGGTTTGCGGGAACACGTTTGTGCACATTCCACCTAACAACTTCAATGCATTACATCTGTCCCTCTCAGGATCGAATCCTGGCTTGATTTGAGTCGCGCTGGGCGATTAAATGCAGCCCCAGTAGCCATCTACTAATTGAAGCCGCATTTTGAACTCGACACCCCGAGCTCTCGTGTTGTAATTCTTCAGTTGGTTCACAGCATGTAAATTGACCGGCGATTGGCTCTGGGCTTGGTAATATAGTCTGTTAATCATTACTTTGAGTCGCGAGTTTCCGGTGTTTTGACTTCAGCTCAACAGGTAGGTATTGCATCTCTCGGCCTGCTGGGATTGTTAAACTCGGATATGGTAATGCCGTCGCGGCCTGGACACGGCAACCCTTCTAGCACCGGTCGCATTGCTTCACGAAATGGGCTTGATATAACACAGTATGCCCGTCTATTAATTATACTACAGGCTGTGATGCTTCAAGATTGCGACACCGAGGACACCGGAACTATCCTCAACCCGGGTATATCTATTCAGCTGACCGTGTTGATTTTATCAGGACTTCGCGCCCAGATACCGAAACTATGACGGTATAAGTTTTGGTATGCCTAACCGGCCCAAAGGCCGAAACTACGACGTTGCATTTTTCAGCACTAGTATGTCCTTCGCACTTGCCCCTTGCCTCTTGATTCATTCAGCAGTTCCGAAGTATTATCAAGCGAGACTACGACTACGGGTCTCGTACTTGGACTGGCTCTTTCAAGCTAATACCAAAATTCCTTGAACGAGATTATCTTCAAAGCTTGAACGAGATTATTTTCCCAAGGCAAGTCACATTTGAATCCAAGTCCATACAGTCTGACTCCGAGTTGAAAGGATTAATTGATGCCATTCCGTGACGAGATTATTTTCAAATCCAAGTCACTTAGAATTCAAGTCCATACAATTACTCCGAGTTGAAAGATTAATTGATACCATTCCGTGGACGAGATTATTTTCAAACGGAATGGTATCAATTCGAAGTCACTTTGAATCCAAATCCATAATACAGTCTGGCTCCGAGTTGAAGTGGTATGGCATATACGCAACCTCCGGCACTCACGGCTCGGAGGCCCTCAACCTGCGCGTCCTAGGCAAGTTCGATTATTCCCTTGAATCCCGAACACATGAGATTCGCGACTCAGTTTATCAGGTAGTAATCCGGCATCCAACTCCTATGCCTTCCTTCTGCTTGCTAATGCCCTTCTCAGGTCCGAAACGGACTGCAACTCGGGCGCAGTATCAATCCGCGCAGACTTGTACGCGTGTTTTCTGGCTTACCCTCACCCCTCGCGTGCACGGCACAGGTCCCCTGCGGTTCCTGTCTTATCCGTTCGCGCGGTCCCAAATACCGAAGCTATGACGGTATAAATTGGGTATGCACGAACTGGCCCAAAGGCCGAAACTATGACCTCATATCTCTCAGCACTAGTATGTCCTTCGCACTTGCTCCCTTACCTCGAGTTGATTCATTCAGCAGTTCCGAAGTATTATCAAGTGAGACTACGACTACGCATCCCATAACCGACTCGGGTCTCGTACTCGGACTGGCTCTTTCAAAATTCAAGCCGATACCATTCCTTGAACGAGATTATTTTCAAACCCATACAATCTGGCTCCGAATTGAAAAGATTAATTGATACCATTCCGGGGATGAGATTATTTTCAAACCTAAGTCACCTTGAATCCAGGTCCATACAATCTCGAGTTGAAGTGGTATGACATATACGCAGCCTCCGGCACGCTAGCCCAACACTCCCGGCTCGGAAGCCCTCGACCTGCGCGGTCTAGGTAAGTTCTATTATTTCCTTGAACCCCGGAGAGCGACTCAGTTTATCAGGCAGTAATCCAGCATTCGCCGCATTCAACTCCTATGCCTTCTGCTTTGCTAATCTATTCGCTGCGAATTCAGGGCGTACGCGCGCGCAATGTTAATCTTCTCTTCGAAAGCGCGAGGCAAGTCGTCGAATTTCAATTGCTCGATGGCCCGGGATTGACCGCACGTGTAGAGACTCCGCCGACTCACCGGCGCTGCGAGGAGAACGCGCGGCTGGGTGCAGAATTAAGGGTGGAAGGTGTCGCAGCGTGGGCTACCTGTCGGTGAATGCGAGGACTTGGGGCTCGCGGGCTACTGATCCTTTCGTAGCAGGTTACGCCTAAGTGCAAAGCCGCCGTCTGTCCTGTTTTTTGCCATCGCCATCGTACGTACATACAAACCCCCATGCCCCGAGCCAGCCGCGCGCCGCATCGTTTCCGTGTACAGACTACGCAGGGACGCGCTGAGGCACAGGGGCCAATTCGGCAGGTAAGTTGCGTGCTATCTAGCTGGGACTCTGTCGACATGGGATCGACGCAGCACGGATGGCCTCACGACTCGTACCGACTCTGCGGCCAGGTACCGCGCGGATGCGTGTCCTCCGAGTCGAGCGGCGCGCCAGATGCGCTACGTGCTTCACGCAAGAAGAGCGGGACAAAAACGCGGTGTATTGCATGGAGCGAGCGAGGTACAGAGAGCGGTAGAATACGCAGTGCGGCCGCGTGCAAGCCCCGCCCCGCAGTGCACGCCGCCGAGAGCCGGACTCGCGCGGATAACGCAGGCACGGACTGCCGCACACGCACGAAGGCCCGCGGATTCGCGGGCGTTCTGCGTGCGCGGCAAGAGCGCCCGCGATGGTGCGCGATCTGAACATGCGCGGCTGGACAAGCCGTGCCGTGTAAGCACGGGAAAGGGGGCGCGAACGAAAGACGCACCTGGGAGTACACGCGCAAGTCAAGCGCGTTGAGATAAGATAAGACGACGCCGACGGCAAACTTTTTGAGCTTCTGCAGGTACTTCTGCACGCGGCTCGACACCTGCCGCCCGCCCATCGCGATCGAGATCTTCTGGTACCTGCGCAGTCGCGTCGCGTCAGCGGGGATCTTTACGGGTGGACGGGGAAGAAGATGGAGGAAGGAAGGAAGGAAGGAAAGGGAGGGACGGGGGACCGGGATGGGGACGGGGACGAGTGAATGCGCGCGAAGTAAGAACCGATGCGCATGGATCTTTACACGGGCGCAAGGGGAAGGAATGCGCGAGGATGCGCGAGGAAGTACGACGCGCAATCCTGGGAATCTCCACGGGTGCAAGCCGACGAGCACGGAGGGCACGAGCGCGCGAGTGCAAACCGATGCGCACTCGTGTCGCCAGCGCGAAAGAAATGAATCTCCGGCTTCAAGCGCACGCGGGCAAAAAGATAAAAAAAACACCCACCGCCTCGCATCCCCCGCCCGGACCTCCTGCAGCAGCCGCTCAAGCAGGTTCCACATGCCCTTGTACGTATCCGGCTTCGTTGCGGAGGCGCACCGCCGCTTGCTCAGGACGGTGCGCGGCGCGTCTTCGTCTTGGGCGTTGGGGTTGAAGGGGGCGGGAGAGGGGGCGTCCGTGTCGGCGGCTTCGTTGGCGGAAGGGGAAGGGGCGGAGAAAGAGGCGGGGGCGGTGGGGAAGGACTGTGAAGGGGCGGAGCGCACAGGCAGGATGAGCTTCAGTCTCTACTGCTTCGGTGCCGCTGCCGGTGTCGCCACAGATGCAGGCGCCTGCCTGCCTGCCGCCTGCGTGCGCGTACCCATACTAGCGTGCGTGCGCGTGATATTCGTCGTCGCAGCAGCAGCAGTTCTGATGCTGCATCGCCGTGCGCACACGGGCTTTGCGAGCGCCATCGGGACCTCCGCCTTCTCCATTTCCCTCTCCCTCCCCTGCACCTCCCTCTCTGTCGCCAGCTCCCTCTCCACCTCCCGCTCTAAGCGCGGCACGACGACGCGGTGGTGCTCGCCGAGTCGATCGCCGTCGTGCTCCCCTCGGCGTATGCGTAGGGATCGGCGCTGGGGTAGGCGGTACCGACATCGACGCGAACGCGCGGCCGGCGGGTGAACAGCCCCGAGGGCCCGCACGGCGGCATCCGCGGCCCCGCGCCTGCCCACTCGTCCTTCCCGGCATTCTTCTGGTCCGTCGGCGCGGCGGGCGCGGCGGACGCAGGGTCGGCGGGGTGTACGGCGAGCACGGGGTTGAGGATGCGCGTGTGGGGCGCGCACGAGCTGTTAGAGGTCGGAAGGCGCTGCGGGCACGCAGGGGGGCGGGCGCGGGAGGGTGAGGGCGCGGAGGGGGTTGGGTCTGATGTAGTCTCCCACAGGCAGAGTAGACAATTCCTTGAACCTTCGTGCCTCAGGATATCCTTGTCTGACGTCTGCTTTTTGATCCGGGGGTCTTGTGACGTTCAAACTCCGCTGATATCACGTGTTGACCACTCCCGACCAAACATTGAGCGCGTCGCTCACTCCTTCAGCGCGTTTCGAACGTGCTTTCACTCTCAAAAGCTGGTGGTCTTCCAATTTAGATGATAGGATATACTATCCGAGCTTTTAATCCTATTTTCAGCCCATGTATTTCCAAATCGGCCGATTCGGATTATTTTATGCAGTTACCGCAATTCAGGGGGTTCAGGAGCTCACCGCGTCGGTAAAAACTTTCAGTGGACCTTGCTGTCAACACTGAGTCCAACACGCGGGTGTACTCGGTGTTTAATGGCAAAAAAAAACCATATTTAAGGTGTTTATTAGTCGTAAAAACAGCAATAATTACGAGGCAAATGTGCGATTATACTGCGACGGTGCATTGGAAGCACCAGAAATGCTCCCGCCAGCTTCTTCGATGGCTGGGCTGCAATTCCGAGGACAAGAGGGAGGTAATGTGCCGAGATACACCAAAATGGGCATGACTTGGCTTGCAGCCGCTCGCAAAGGCCAATCAGCACTTCCTGAGGAGTGATTTACGATGGGGAAACATGTTAAATGACTCACAGATAGTCCTCCCATGTTGATAGAGGGATCTGAGGCGACGCTGGCCATTACCACGACATCATTGAGGATGGTACCCTACAATCCCTGTACGGCACATTTGTGAGATGAATCGGGATGGAAATGGAAAAGAAACAGTTAAGATACCCAAGGTATGTTTTTATTGAGCTTATATTTCAAGGAAGAGCACTGACAAGGCTCTGAAAGGCAAGGTTAGGCAGTTTTGGGGTGGAAGAGTGCACGTACATTGCGACAGGTGTTTGAACTAGATTGTGATGTGAAATGTATCCAAAGGCAGGAGAATACCTTCTGCATCCTACAAGCAAATATTTTCCCTAGGAAGTTGCGTCCAGAGGAAGGATAAGATTGTGCGAGACCAAGGGTGTGTTAAAGCGTCGGTCGCTCATTCACGAGCTATTTCTGGGACAAAGGCTGAGATATCCCGAATTGGGCTACCAGGTATGTATCCCCAGGCTCTGGTAAGAGTTCTTGGCCATTGGTAAAGAGACCATTGAGAATGGGAGGAGAGATGGCCAGAAATGCGGGCTCAGGCAATTCACACTCCGCTTAGAGGCAAATCAGATCGGAGTTTGAAAACACCTATCGTTAAGCATCATGCGTCAGAAAGCAGACGTCAGACAGGTATCTTGAGCTTGCGAAAGTTTGTGCCGCCCGTCTTATGTCTGCCTCAGGGAGACTAGTCTGATGCGATAGTCGAATCAGCATTGATTCTAGACTGGGTGGCAAGGGCAAGGGGAAGGGACCGCACATTTGTGCGCGAAGAGCGCCCGGTCGATGTCGGGCAGCAATCCGCCTGCAGGCTCAGCCGGAAGGCGCTGTCGCCCAGCTGCAGAAAGTAAAAGTAAAGTCAGTCGATGTCGGGGTGATCTGCGCGCGAGCGGCAAGGAAGGGAAGGAGGGGAAGGGAAGGGAAGGGAAGGGAGGGGAGGAGAAGAGGAAAGGGAAAGGAAGGGAGAGGAAGGAAACGCACCTGCGCGGCGAGCCCAGCGGCATCAGCCACCGCCTCGCTGCGGAGGCGGCAGAGCGCGGTGAGGTCGGACTGTGTGCGTGCGAGGAGGGCCTTTTGCTCCGCGATGAAGGACGCGAGCGCCTCGAGGCTAAGGCGGGTGTGCGGGTGCGATTGCGAGTCAACGAGCAAGTGCGAGTGCGAGTGCGAGTCAATGAGCGAGGGCGGGTGGCAAGGCGAAAACCGAGTCCGGATGAGACTTTGTGGTGTGGGAGATACTAAATGGGGTCCACGGCTTTCAAGCACATACCTTGCACATGCCGGAGTACGATGCTAGTAGAATTTTAATGTTAGATAGCCCGTTGGAGTTGCGAACGGAAAAGTGTTGGTAATACGGAACACCAACAGGCAAGCGAGGTTGCAGGCGGCACAGCCGACACCTAGTATAATCTATCCGGAGATATCAGAACCAGTCAGAACCTCGGTAGATAGGTAGGTAGATAGTATTACATGGCCGGTCCCGCTGAGGAACACCGGTTTCCAGGGATTATCTGATGTACAGGCGCCAATGTACATATTGCCCCTGGACTCCTTCATAACACCAAGAACGAGCTCATGGACACAAATGCTTCGATTTCGCCACGGTAGATCTAAGGAACTATAAAGAAGCAATTAGCACAGAATAAGTGGGACCCTTAATTAAACAGATCAAGTCTCATTCAGCCGGAACACAGGAATGGCATAGAATATTTCGAGGACATCATGAACATATTTCGCTACAAGTGCAATAGTGGGTCTGGAATAAACCATGGCTTTCAAGAACTCTGTTTCTGAGTTTGAATGCATGGAGCGTTGTAGTTCTGGGCATTTAGAGAAGAGTTGGTCCAGAAAAGAACGTCGCAAGTCCGCCAGCACATCTAGGGACATGCATTTGAGCAGTGCATGTTCCGGAGTCTCCATTTCTTTCTTACAGAATCTACACAGCCTATTCGCCCGAGGCACTGGTTGATATGCATGATCCACATAGCGCAGGATTTCAACGGCGAGTTGGTGAGTTGAGAGCAATATTGAGGTCAAGGCCTCACGGTGCTTCTGTGTCTTCACCATTGTAAGATAGTGCCGCATTGTTAAGGTAATCTGCATCGGTGATTTGTCCTTCTGAGGTTCAAGCCTTCCGTGAAGCAAGTAGAGCTTGTCTGCAGAGTTGATCGAGCTTTGAAGCCATTCCAACATGAGCTTGTCCACTGTTTTCGCATAGTCCTGCACATCCTCGATTGAAGTGGATGTGTTAAGAACCAGCTCGGGGCATGGGAATGGTAGTCTGGATGCAGCCGTAGTCAAATCCTTGGCCCAGCACCTCTTGTCACGAGCAGACAGTTCTAGAGAACTGTCTAATGCTACGCGAGCGTAGTGCATCTTGTCGAGTCCAAGGAAGTAGATTAGGTGTGTCAAGACGAGTTGGAAGCGTCAAACTCTAATTGGTATGATCCCAGTTTCTGTGAATAGAGGCGCGATCATAGAACAAGTATGCAGATTCAGTATATGTCAAATGAATTGAACTTGAACTTTGGTCAGCTGATTTACATGGATATCTTCGCTGTCTGGCGTGATTTCACATCCGTGAATGAGGTGACAGTCTACGCGCACCATGTAGAGCTCTTTGAGCTCCTTTGGTGTCAGTCGCCCTGTCATATCCTCGATAGCCATGATGCGGTGTCCGCAGTAGCGAGCCGTGCGAGCTTTGGCTTTGTAATGTGCCGCGAGCATGTTCTGAGTGTCTGTTCGGATCGGAATATGGTCCGAGGCAGTCTTTGATCGCGATTCAGATCTCCTGGCGCCTCGAGCTCATTCCATGGAGCCGAGATTAATTAAAAAAATGATGAATGTAACATGATGAATGATGTGTCCGATACGGTACAGCCTGACTCTCTCAAAAGGCGCTTGCTACCAATCCACAATCCCCACCACGATGCTGCTCCTATTACTCCTCGTTCACCTTGTCTCCCAGCGATCCAACGCGTCCCCGGCATATGGACTGGACTCGCGAGCGCCATCTGACTCGTGCGACGACATCAATAACTGTCGGAAGCTGTTTGACATCGTCTGGGGATGCCTCACTACAATTTTCGCGTGCACTTGGGTGTCCGTGCACCCGAACGTCCCCCGACCCAACCAGACCTTTTTATCGCTTCTTTGGCGAAGGCTGGGAATGATGCTCGTCGCGGTCATTGCTCCGGAGCTGATGGTGTGCTTCGCAGCAAGGCAGTTCATGACGGCTCGGTGGTTCTCGAAAAGTACAGCAATTAACCATTATCAGCATTGCATATGGCTTATTCCTAGTAGAATTTGGGGTCTCAATCACCCACGGGTTTTTTCTCTCTATGGGAGGATTTGTGTCGCGGATCGGACATACGATTGTAACCAAACAACAAATCGAAGACCCTCTCCTCGGCTCCGAATATCTTTCCGCCATGAAAAAAATCAACATAGAAGATATTATGGACAAAAGCAAAGGAGACACATTGTCGAAAGGCGTCGCACTCTTACAGGGCCTGTGGTTCACTGTACAGTGTCTGGCCCGCGTCTCCCAACACCTTCCTATTACAGCACTCGAAGTTACTACGTTGGCGTTTGCCGCCGTCAACGTGTTCATTTGGTTGCTTTGGTGGGGGAAACCTCTCGATGTCCAGCAATCCATCCCGGTTGGACCATCGGAGGACCTGCCAGAAACTGGCCCGATCCCCGTGCCTTCACATTGGGGGTACAGGTTGGCGGGCTGGGTCTTCGGTACAATAGGTGGTTATTACACCTATGATCCTATGGTATCCACCGCAGTGCCATGGTTCTGGTCCACAGATTCACACAGCAGCCATGCTACCCAAGTTCCTTACCTTGTGGCATGTGCCGTTGGCACAGTTTTTGGCACCATTCACTGCGCAGCATGGGCGTCCAAATTTCCTTCCACTGTCGAAATGTGGATGTGGAGGTCCTGCTCGTTGTTGGTTGCTGTAATCCCTCTGATTACGGGATTTCATACAGTCGTAACCTTAGTCGCGTGGTATTCGTCAGGCCATTTGGCCAAGGTCGGAAAATTCCTTCATCCAATCTCGGAATTCGGAGTTACAGTTGCTATTCCGATTTATCCCATCGCTCGCCTTTTCCTAATCATCGTCCCCTTCACCACGTTGCGTGCTATTCCACTTGGGGCATTCACGGACATAGACTGGAGTGTTTATATCCCCCACCTCTAACTCTGGACCCTCGCCTTCGCCCTTCCCTTGTAAATGTTGAATTTAGTAATACATACTTAGCAGCACTGCAGCAACACCGGAATTTTTGATTACATACTAATTTCAATGAGCGGTTAGGTCCTGACGAAGGCATTCTGCGACCGGCGCTGAAAGGGTTGCCGTATCCAGGCCGCAGCGGAATTCCCGGTGACAAGCTGACCATCCGTGCTGAAGAGCCTCCAGTGGGGGTGGGTCGTATCATGATCTTTCCTACGAACACGATTGAGTTGCGCGTAGAGTGTTTGAAAACAATTCCGAGCACCCGCATAATGGGAACCAACCCGGCAGAAAACATCGACTCTTTGTGGTAGAAAGAGAAACAAAGAAACAACATCTTTTACGGTCATTCTTCCCCACGTGAAAAATTGGCCGGGGACAATGGCTAACCTACTTCTAGCGCGATTTTCCAGCGGGAAGCTTTAATAATTCAACTTCAGATTCCTTCATTGAGGTTGAAACTGGATAATGAATGTGTTGCATTGATTGGGATGGTAAAGCAAGAGAACTAAAGAGAGCATCGAATCAAAGAAAGGCTGGTTAGGAGGAGCATACCATTATGTAGGTACGCATCTTTTCTGTTTTAAGCCCCTAAATTCCCGGCGACGACTGAGTACTCAATCCTGGATTCCCGGTTTAGGCTTCCGCATTCGATTCATCTTCTCCGTAACCCGACTCTCTTTCTCTTCCGCCTTCCTCGTCTTTTTCTGCCTACAAAAACCTATCCTCGACATCTAACTCAACTGATGATCAAAAACCAATTGGGAATGCTTCCCGTGTTGGTTAGGACGTAAAACTTGACTGTTACAATGGGGTCCGAAAAAAACTGATGCGCTCAAGTAGGCGGGCGAGTCGGATGCCTAAATAAGACGAGGGAGAGGAGCACATCGCCTCGGTGTTGATTGAGGGAGCCTAGCCTTGAGATTTCGCAATCCAGGGACAGAAGTAGCCGAATCCTAGCCTTGAAATCTCGAAATTCAGGGAGAGAAGTTACTCGGCAGGTATCCACACAGGAAAACGCGCTGTGGCACGTGATATGACGCGAAAAACCGGCGGAAGCGCGAAAATCACACCCCAGCCGCGCACATCGCGTCCAACACGTGATCAAATCAGTGCAAAATGCCGATGCCGAGGATCGGCCAAAATTCGGCCGACTTCCGGATTTGGCCACTACGTTAGGACACCGAAAAGGGAAGCCGGCTTGTCAGCAGCGACGACAGCGCACCTGATAAGCCCTAGTAACCTCACTAGTTAGGCCGGGTATTGTGGGCGCCTTGGCTGGCCTAGTTAGGGTCCGTTAAGGTCGTGTAGGGCTATTTGCAATAAACCTTGCAATAGCTCCAATATTTCCGATAGAAAATCCTTCCAATAGCTGCAATACCGCAGGCCTAGGGACTTAGAGATATTCGGGCGAGTCCCGCCGCATCAATCCGTGATCGCTGTGATGGCGGTTGTGATCGCTGTGTCCCGCCCCTGTCGCCGACACCGGCGATGAAAAATCCCGATAAAAACACGAATAAATAGTCATTAAATAGAGGGAAAAAAAGCGATCTCGGGACACCCCGAGCGCCATCACGCGCCCGCCGCGCCCGCTCGGCGCAGGCCGTCGCGCCGCCTTCCCGCCCTGTGCGCGCCAACCAGTGCAGGTAAAAACACGAATAAATAGTCATTAAATAGAGAAAAAAAGACGATCTCGGGACACTCTGAGCGCCATCACGTGCCCGCCGCGCCCGCTCGGCGCGGGCCGTCGTGCCGCCTTCCCGCCGTGTGCAAGCCAACCAGTGCAGGTAAAAACATGAATAAATAGTCATCAAATAGAGAAAAAAAAACTGAGGAATGATACTACTCTTCCTCCTCCGCCCCAGCCTGCCCAACATCGTGATCGAGGGTCAAGGTGGCCACCTGGTGGATGAGCTCCGACACCCACCTCTCCTGCTCCTCCTCACCTTTGTCCTCCTCCTCGCCATCATTCCCATCGTCTCCCTCCTCCTCCACAGGCGGTATCCACCCCACTGCCATATCCTCCGTTAAAAACTCATCAATGTCCATCCCGTTCTCCTCGCGCTCACACTCCCTGTCTTGTCTCCTCGCTGCCCTCTCCTCACGCCTCGCCTTTGCTATCCCCGGCAGGATCGCCCCAGTGAACCCCCGCTTCTTCAACAGCTTCCAAAACCGCTTCATGTGCCCCAGATCAGCTCTCCCACGTTCCAGCCGATACAGATGGACCAGCACCGCTGAGTCGTGATTGCCTGCCTCCTCTAGTTCAACCTCTCGGCGTTGAAGGAAATCATCCTCATCGTTGATCCATGTAATGACACGGCGAATTTCCACATTCAGACACTTGATTTCCTCCTTAGCACGAAGGAGGCGGAAGTACTTGTCCATCGTGTGTCGGCAAGCCGGTTGAGTCTACGGCTTGGTGTCCAGCTCCCCCTGTTGCTCGAAGCAAGTCAAAGTCGGCAAGAAAGGCGTACTCCACTACCTCTTCCCAACTCAGTTGTGGTGCAGGCAGCTCCAGAGACAAGGCCACAACATTGTATCGGTGGATCGCATTCTTCACGGCGCCTGAACGAGCCTGCAATGCCTTTGCAATATGGCGACGCATCTTGTACCCTGCAAAATATATTTAGCAAGTAAGCGCCCTGGTGGAGACGCGGAAAAACCAGTCTGCGACATGTTAATCTTTGTGAGCTCCAGCAGTCGCTCAACAATCAGAAGCTCCAGCGCGTTCAGAGCATCTATATACTTCCTCTCCTTCAGAGCCTTCACGGCTGATTGGTACCCTGGAGAATCTGTGGTCCAGCGCTCATTGATCTCGAGCCAATCTTCCAGGTCCTGCACGGCTGTCATATCTCGCGTGTATACTTCGTCAGCGTGGGCTTTTGCTCGCTTTGCAGCCATGACTTGAGAGGGATTGTAGGTACTGTCCGCTGCGGTCGCTGCATGTAGGATTTTTCGAACGGTAGTTAATTTCGCCCTGAGGTAGGTGTCTTTAGTCCATCATTCATTATCCATAAAACAACAACGTACTTGCTGGTGCTCAGATTCACCAATTTCTGGACGTACTCCATCTCCAGCATCACGACCTGCTCCGCCGACGAGTTCTTCTTCATCAATAGCCACGCCTTCTCCTCTTCAAGCCACTAGTGAAAGATATCGGCCAATTGAATCCCTTCTCGCGCCATCCAGGTCTTAATAGCATCCTCAGTCTTCAGGATGTCGAGCGCCTGGTCGTAGTTGTTACACAGGAATTTACCTGGCAAAAAAATCAGTCGCAAAGTCATCCAATTGCCGAGACAGTCTTACTCAAATTCGCATATGTTTCCATGCTGTCAAAGTGCTTGATGTAAGTCGTTATATCCTGCTGACGGTGGAAGCGGCTGGCATAGCAGACGGAGCGAGCGAGGCCGTTGGATTTGGAGAAGAACCGCTCACAGCCTTCAAGGTCCTCCAAGCCCAGACCTCGATATAGTTAGCCAGGAACTGCAGCTGGCATAACCGCATGGCCATGAAAAGCTCCGACCAGCATCTTGAGCAGCACCTCCTGCGCCTTTGGGCCCAGCTTACTGTTCCGAATTGTCGCCTCCATGTGGCATCCAATATTGTACCCGAGCCCCGACCCCTTCGGGTAACAATCGAGCAGCTCGTCAATGATCGCCATAGGATATTTTGCCCTGTAACCCTGTTAGATATTTAAAATGAAGGCTCATGAAGCAAGACGCACAGCTCCCCGCTCCGAACCATGTCACACAAGGGCAGGACAAAGCCATGGTGACAAAGCGCAAGGAATATCCCAGTCTCATCGAAAATCCCCCACATCTTGGCCGTAACATCATTGATCATGTTCTTCCACCGATCGGAACAATACAAGTCCTCGCCCTGAACCGATATTAGCTAACGTACAAGAAGAGTAGTCGGGCACTCACTAGAATGGCATCGGTAGGCAGTGTGTTTGCCAGCTTTTCCTTCGCCCATGCATCAACCTTTTCCCGCGCAATGTAGTACCCATCCCCCGCATCTCTTGTGTCGGTTCGCTCCTTCAACTTTGCCGCCAGTTCGCCCATCTCATCGTCAACTACTCCCTCTGCACTCCCCTCCTTTCGCAAAACCCGTCTCAGAGACTCATTCCCATCCATGGTGATGAGCATCGAGAACATGAGCTCCTCCTCTCCTTCCAGCTCGTACGTACAGGCAGGACAGGCATTCTTCAATCGCCAGCTCTGGTCGCGCCCGAGGAGGGCCAAAACCTTGCGTTCTATATGCTGCCGAATGTCGAGGTAGAGGTCATAACAGATTAAGAACTGCTGGCAAAGGTAAGGCTTGTAAGGCTCCTTTAAGGGATAAACAGGTTAGGTACTTCATACGAAGGCAAAATGTGAACTCATGCCATGAAGATCGCACAAGGTCTTCACAAAGCCTTGAATTGCGAAGTGAGGACACCATATATGCGCAACTCGGAAGAACTCCAGTGTTCGAGTGGAAATGGCGATGGTCGGTTCAAACGGAGCACATGGAAACAAGCCTTGCTTGATCAAGGCTGTAGCGACACCCCGCCCTCCAGCATCCAAGCAAGCGTCTAAAGTATAGGCCTCTGAGATTTGAAATGAGCTCTAGTTAAACATGCCAAAAGAAAGAAAAAATGGCTCACCAAACAAGTCGACTACATGGATAGGATACCCTCCCTCCTTGCCATTGCCAGGTCGAAGAGGCGCAGGAGCGCCCAAGCCCATCCAGACGGTCCACATTGACACTATGTCCTCCATCTGGACCGCAAAGGCTTGGGTTTGTTTCTGGACTCAATCACGACGGGTTCGCCAGTCAGGGTGTTTCGGTCTAGCATAATTATTCAGTGCCACACTAGAACCTCGAAATAATCAGACGTACCGCTGCCTTTGTCGTTCAGACTCCAAATCCTGCCAAATAGCATCTTCAAACTCGCCCCCACCATGGCTCATCTCAGCTCTGGATGTACCATCCAGGACATCATTCACTTGGATTATTTCCTCGTCGTCCCCATAATCCCGCTCGAAATCTGCAAGAGCATCCAGGACCTCCTGTTCTTGTGGCTCAAGGTCTAGGGAAGGTTGAATAAATTAGCAGGCCCAAGGGGGAAAAAAAAGAGCCTGGACGCACTCTCCATTTGAATCTGGTGCTCAGTCGCAGCCTTTGATCTCTGTTTGTCTTGAGCAGCCCGACTGCTCATGGTCACACGGGTAGGGCCTTTAGGCTTCAGGCTGACCTTCCCCGGCCATTTTGAGCTGATCAAGGCAGCTTTCTTGGATGAACCCGAGAAGCGATGGATTGAGGCTGGAGACATAGATGATTGAGTGCAGAGCTGCCGCGGAGATCACAGACTGAGAAACGACGCGTTGAGTCACGTCACGTGATCCATCACATTACTGTGGTGGCACGCTTGGTCGGCTCTCTCTTCTTCCTTCCCTTTACCCTCCTGCTTTCTCAAGTGCTTCCCTGGGGCCAAAACTCGCTCAATCCACTCTCTCTCAAGGTAATACATCCTTTGAGGTCCCTCTCCAAGTCTAACAACTGTACAGACGTGTCTCTGCCGTGCCACTCCGGGCCATGCCACTCGTGTCCAAATTGACCATGGGTTCGTGTCCTACATTTCTACTCCTCCTCCAGTACTTTCCTCTTCTTTTGGGCCATGTCTGTAAACCGCCGGACTTGAGAGCCAACCCTGGCACTTGACAAGCCGTGTATGATTTGCCCAGCATCTATTCTACCACTTCTGTGTGCTGGACTGTAAAACACCGGATTTGAGAGCCGACCCTGGCACTTGAAAAGCCATGTGTGCTCCCTCACTCTCCTTCCTCTGTCTGCTTTTTCAATTTTTATTTGTTATTTTTTGCGATCGCTTCTGATCGTGCCACCCTCCAGCGCTCCCTCGGCACAAAACGCGCTCTGGCAAGGAGTTCTCTGCCTTCAATCTTGCCCTTGGCATCAGCCCCGCCATTCCGACCCCCAGAATACTTCGACGTTGGGGAAGTTCTGGCTCAGGCGATCAAACTACAAGAGGACACCGGCAGCTTCGATGAAGCCGAGGACATCCACCCCACCGTTCCGTTCTGGGTTAACCCCAGCCCTTCAGCGCCCGCCGCACCTCTCCCCGTCGAGTCTCCATCCCCCCGTCAACGACACGCGCACCAGATCACAAAAGAAGAAAGACAAGTTCAGAGACCGTCCTAACACCCAACGTACCGCCACTCAGGTCAAAAACGGCACCCCTGGGCTCAAGGGAGTCCACCTGAAGCGTCGTGACGAGGCCATGGCCAATGCCATCCAAGTTGATGTCGATGCCAGCGACCTTGCGCACACCAAACCAGTGTGGATAGGGCTACGCGATGCGGAGAAGCAGCATGCGGATGGTATGGCCGGGCACATTTATACTGCAGAGGAGATTATAGCACTCACGGGGGCGGACAGACTGATGTACATTAATTGGGACGGCTGGTACGTCTTTTTAACTCGCTCCTCTTCTCTTGCCTGAACGATCATGCAGTCTGGCTATTCCCATCACGGACTCGCATGGCCGCATCATTGCCATTCTCGGTGGTACCCCCCGAGACGCTGCAGGCTGGAAGGTTGTCACTGAGGGTGCCGCCAGGCTCATGCGCGACAATGCTCATCGTTTCAGCCACTCCAAGAAGGACCTCCACCATTGGCGTGCCCAGGAGCCGTTCCCCCAGGTCTCTCGCGGAGTCTCGCTTGGCGGCGGTCAAACGGTAAGCCTGTCGGTCGTTAGTTATTTATTTGCTCACACTGGTGCAGGAGCCGGGCGAGCTTCACAATGACCCGGCAAATGTGGCCGTGACGGATGAGCTGCTCAGCCACGACTACTTCAAGCGGCTTTCGGGCTTTGCCAATAGTGCGTTGTTATTTGTCCTCCTTGTTTCGAAGCCTCAGGCTCTTTCCTAGAGCTCATGTGGATTTTTGCTCCGTTACTCGCGTCGTTTTATGCGGTGCAGATGGGCATGCTCGCGGCCCGTTATCCGAATCTCACCTGGAATTTTGTCGGCACCCTCTTCGCCGCCTGCACCTTCAATTTTGGCCCACGTGCCATCACCATCCCCCACCTAGACTTCGGCAACTTGTCCTGGGGCAGGTGTGCCATCACAGCCCTCGGATGGTTTGACCCTGACATCGGCGGCCATCTCATATTATGGGATCTGAAGCTTGTCATCCGCTTCCCACCTGGATCGACCATCATGATCCCCTCCGCCATCTGTCGCCACTCGAATGTCCCGGTTGGGCCGGAAGAGACGCGCTTCTCCTTCACCCAGTACACCGCAGGGGGGCTGTTTAGATGGATTCGAAACGGTTTCAAGAGCGACGATGACTTCGCCAGGACTGCTTCTCAGGAGGAGAAGGCTGCCTGCGCTTCGGAGGCGGCGACTCGCTGGGAGACAGGTGTTGCAATGTACTCTACAGTAGATAGCCTTGCCACAGACATCCTCAATTCTGAATAGATTTTATTTTCGCAATTTTTTACTGTCTTCGTATGCTCTTCAAAGCGCCAAGTTGTTGTCGGCCGAAGGTCCGATCAGTGTCGGACCGTCAACCCGACGGAGTACAAAACATTTTCTATAGCAGTCCCCTCAAGGGCGGGGCCTCTGCCAATTTTTGACAGTAAGTTAAATATATGCACAAGGGTCAGAGAAAAGAACCAGAGCAATAGGATGAGGCTACAAAATGAAATAAATCATTTGGTCTGATTATCACGAACACGTCAAGTTTTTGAAGGCTTTGCCTTATTTACATGCAATACTTACCCCATCTTTTGGTCTCGACCACCATGTCATCTGGCAACACTCATTCAAACAAACGTTTTGAGGTCACTCCGGAGCTGAAGAAGCGCTGGGGGCGTATGGAGGCCCTGGATAGGTATAAAGCCAAGTAAGTGAGGTTTTTTGGCCTTTTTGAGGCGAGTATACTCACCGGCAAAAAAACAGGAATTCTGATCTGCTGAGGGAAAAAGCGAAGCTTCGAATGCGAAAGTAGGGAGCATGTTATCAGCTTTACACACCTTCACTTCAGCTTCACCAGGAAATGTGAGATGGAGAAGGCCAGCCCCGAGAGCATCGCCAAAGCAAGCGAGGCTCGGTGCAAGGCCGATGCCTCTTTCAGGGAGATGTATGTCAAATTTCCTACACTAGAAACAAAGTGGCTAATCATAGTGCTTAGGCGTCGTCGCCGGTACGTAGGGACCCCACAGACGCAGATATTTCTACAGGCACCGATTGTCCTTTTTTTTCCAGGAAATTCCACAAAAAATACAGGGCCGCAAAATATCTGGACTATTACGTGCCCCTCTTGAATGAGTTTGGTTATGACTTGGCTGGGGTGAAAATCCATGTGCCAGACGAGGATTCCGAGTGCGACAATGCAGACTCGGGGGGCCACGCATTGTAGGACGGGTAACAGGCATATTTGCTTGGTTTCTTGCTGTAGCGCAGTGTTTCCGAATCGAACATACTTACGAGATGCATCCGTAGAAGTGAAGGTATTTTTGTAGCAAGATTCGTACCAGTTCTCATAAAAATGATAGAAAATGTCAGGGAGACCACCTATCAGAGATCACATCAGATAACGAGATTAAGTCACGTGATTCGATTCGCTCTTTGTTCTTTTGCTCTCCTCGTCGTTCTGGAATGCCTGCAGCCTCATGCGCGCGAAGAACTACCGCCCGCTGGACCGTCTCAGCAGCCCCCCAGCCAGCTTTATCTACTGCTCTCTTCCCTTCTACCCGAGCGCGAACTTTCGAGGAGCCGTCGCTCATGACGAGCATTCCAGCCTCACCTGGTGGCTTGTCTGCAGAGGTCCTGGCCGTGGGATGTACGACACAAAGTGTGTCCCTTGCCTTTGGTTTTTCAAGCTCCTGCTAACTGCGTCCCTAGGGTAGCCGCTCAGGCGGCACTGAACGGCTTTGCTGCTCACGAGGTCCTGCAAGGGTTCAACCGCCGAAAAGACGCGCGCAAAGGGTGGCAGAAGGCATGCTACCACATGCACGCCTGGTGCACCCGTAGCCGGCACCATGCGCACCCCTGCACTCACACCAAGTGTGATGAGCACGGCTCGCGTCCACCGGGCACCGAGGGTACGCGTTTCCCCCTTGCCACGCCCATCGCCACTTGCAGCACGGAGACGGGTGCCGCCGACGTTAAAAGTGGTGGGGCCGTCCACATCAAAGACGAGTTCAAGGTATGTTCTCTTTTTTTTTCCCTTTTGGGCATTACACTGACTCTGTCCCTCCTTATTCCTTCCCTCTTCCCTCATGTCCTGTTGCCGCCCTCCCACGTTCTCCTCGCGCTTGCCCACAATCCAGACTGAGCAGGACGTCAAGCCCAAGGTCGCCGAGCATGACATCAAGCCCAAGCTCGAGCATCGAGACGTCATGCCCAAGCTCAAGCTGGAGGTGACCATCCGCTTTGACAGCAAGCAGAAGCGCGCAACCCGCGCCTCGCCACCGTCCTCCCCCACCCGTAACGTCCGTGCTTGCCAGGACACGTCACCGAGTGCGGACGACCGCCCCTTGTCACTGTACGCCGACGTGCGAGACAGCGAGTCAGGGAATGAGATGCCGCCCCCTGTCCCGCGTCCGGCTGTCATGCAGGACGAGGACAACATCCCCCTGCGGTACAGCTTGGGCGCCCACATCAACTGCAGTCTCGACGACAGCACCGGGCCACCGTCCTCCATTTCCCTCTCCCACAGCTCTTCGTCCTCCTTCACTCGACCTGTACCCACCGATCCCAGCATCTCCACGCGTCTGCCACCCTGTCGAGTCTACCGCCGACAGCAGAACACCGCCATCTGCACCTCCTCCGTGCACCCCGCAACTGCCACCTCCGCACCGCGCACCCGAGCTCCCACCGTCCCTGCCTCCACACGCCCCACCACGGCTGCATGCTGCGCTCGCCGCTGCGTCGTCGTCTGCTGCTTCGACACAGCAGCATGGCTTCTATGTCATTGAGCGCACGCGGGTGCTGCACAATGATCGTGCCGCAGCGATGGCCATGGCTGGCAGGAACGGCTTCCGCATCTTTCTCCAGCTCGACAATGTGATTGAGGCTGCAGTGATTCAGGCGCGATTCACAGGGGTGGCCCGGGTCCGCAGCTTGATCAGCCGTGCCACGGGCCTCATCTTCTCTGATGCCCAGAGCGTGTTCAAGAATGCGGGGCCCGCTGGCGTGACTGTTTACGAAGGGAATGACGAGCAGACCCACAACTTGTGCCAGCGCAATATGAATTAAATATTTTTCATATATTTCTTGGATACATCTATATCTTGGGTCTCTATCTTGCTATTAAACCTAAACCTGTAGATAGAATGCTGTCTCTTGTAGAAACTGTATTTTTGGTGTGCTTTTGTCCTATTTTTACTGTAAAATATATTTTTCAGTCTTTTTATGCATCTTGACGGTTTCTGCCCATGACAACACGTGATCATGTCTGTAGCATCAACAAACTCTGCAGCCTCTCAAACCATGATCACCAACATGGAATTTGCTGCCTACAATCCAGCCACCGGCGGCTTTGACACCATCCCTGTAACCCCTGGCTCCGAAATGCCTGCCGGTTTGAGCACGGCAGCGCCTGCTCTCTCTACCGCTGCTGCTCCGCCACTGGCTACCTCGCGACTCCGACCCTCTGATGCGCAAACTCCTGCGACTACCACGACCGACCCAGCGGCTCAAAGCGTGGAGGCGCACATCCCTTCTTCTGCTGTTCGACCACCTTCTGCATCCGCCAATTTAGTGTCTGAAAATCTCGGGGCGACATCCAGCTCACCGCGTTCTTCGGATCCACTGCCTTCTCCTGTACCCTCCGCAAATTGTCCCGTCGATGACAGTGATGAGCAAGATGATGAGCAAGATTGGGAGGACTCTGACGTTGAAGACAGGATCCCCAAGTCGAAGCCCGGCATCAGCACCTGGCGCGAGCGCAATCCTGACCGCCCAGTCATTCCCCTCCGAAAGCGCCGCAAGCAGAATGCGGATACATGCACCACTGCAAAGAAACGGCGCAAAGCAAACAAGAAGGCGGATATGTCATTCCAAGAAGACATTGACTGGATTAACACCAAGCGAAACAAGATGGCCGAGGAGGTTGCAGAGAAGCACAAGGTGAAGGTGGACGTGGTGCTCCGCCGTCTCATGGCGAAGAGCAGCTTCAAGGCCAGCCGCAAAGTCAATTTATTTAATGCGAAGGTCCACCATCTCGCCAAGCGTGTGAGGAAGAGTGGGTCTTCCTTTCCTTATTTTGACTCGTACTCACTGAATTCTCAGTGGGTCAAAATTGCACCTTCTCCGAGCTGAAGCGCCGGGTGCTCGAGGATCCCGAGTTCCAGAACCTGACGCAGGCTGAGGAAGCTGTGCTCAGGGCCGAGCTCCTGGAAGACTGCTCAGTGTCGAGCAAAGGTGCTCGCGCAACAAACGCTGCAGCCACAGCTGATGCGCGCTTTACGATTGCCATGATCGCGGAGGAGGCAAGTTTTTTTGCTTTTGTTTTATGCGCTCACCTTTGCTAATTCTCATGTAGATGACCTCACTCACAGAGCGAACCGGCATGGCGGGCTTCGTCTTCTTCAGCAAGGGCCATGTTCACAACACGATGGTGCCCACGGAGGTCGAGTCTTGGGACGCCCTCACCTTCTTCCGTGACATCCTGCCCCTCGAACCTCGGGACGTTGGCGCGCAATTTGAGCTATGGGCAGTTGCGCGCGACAAGGGTGAGTCATTTCCGAGGCGTTTTGAATGCTCTTGCTCATTTTTCTTTCAAGGATTGACCGGGACTGACACGCTTCGCTCGATGCGAAAGGAGGTTACCAAATATATTGCAGATGGGCTCCGTATGTATCTCACTTTAAACGCCCTGAGATTTAACTGATGCACGAGTAGTTGATGCCTCTAGGAAGAAGAAGATCCCCATGAATTATGTGTCCTACCGGAAGGTGATCGTCCTCGGGGCAGGCTGCATCTTGAAGGGCTACCCGTTCGAAGGCGAGCCCGTGAATCCCAACAGCATCAACGACGTCGAGAGCATTTGGAAGCTCCGCAACGCCTTGAAGAGTGGCAAGTGCTTCTGGTACCGGTTGTCGCAACGGGAGAAGGAGCTTGAGAGGCTCGAGTACGAGCATTTGATAGAAGAGGGGGAGATCCAGGAGCACACCAGGAAGACCCGCAGCGATAAGAACAAGCCGCGCAAGAAGGACGATGAGCCGCTCTCTACGCGGAGCAAGGACGCAGGCGCAAAGAGCCGTCGGGTTTGGGCGGAGGACAGCGATGAGGAGAGTGAGCCTGAGCGGCCAGCGAAGAGGGTTCGGCGGAAGGATGCAGACGGGAAGGATCAGAGCTCGGAGAAGGAGGGGGGGTCGCGTCAGAAGGAGAAGGGTTCGAGGAAGCCGAAGGAGGGTGTGACGAGGAAGGAGAAGAGCTCGGAGAAGGCGAAGGAGGGCTCGAAGAGGAAGGAGAAGAGTTCGGGTAAGGCAAAGGAGGGCTCGACGAGGAAGGAGAAGCGCCGTCATGAGGAGGACGAGAACGATAACCCCCGACCCAACAAGGCCAGGAAGACTTCGACCAGTTCTTTGTCGAAGACGGCTCGCCTGCGTGCGCGTACCCATACTAGCCTGCGTGCGCGTGATATTTGTCGTCGCAGCAGCAGCAGTTCTGATGCTGCATCGCCGTGCGCACACGGGCTTTGCGAGCGCCATCGGGACCTCTGCCTCCCTGTCCATTTCCCGCTCTCTCCCCATTTCGCCCTTCCTCCCTGTTTCCCTCTCCCTCTCCCTCTCCGCCTCCAAACTGCGGCACGCCGAGTCGATCGCCGTCTCGTTGCAGACTTCCTCCCGGGCCTCGTGGTTCAACATCGCACAAGGCTCTTTCTGCGTCAAATACCATTCATTCGTTATCATCCCGATTCAATCTCCTCATCTTTCAAGTCAAAGGCGCCATTCAAGCGCCGTTACGAATTTCGACACAAGGAATGGCAGGGCTGATACACGTCGCTGCTGCTGGACATGCCCGACTCGGAGCTGGTGATACACAGCTGCAATGTTCTCGTATTATAAGACCAACGAACGGAGGGAGGAGGAAAAGACGCACCTGCACGGCAAAAAAGAGATCTAGGCGCCCGGTAAACAGGCGTCAATTCGCACGCACGAGCTCAACTTGAACCAAGCGTTGTTTCCGACATGGTTTTAAGGCCATTGCTTCGCATGGCAGTACGAGTCTATCAGGAGATGGGAGATCAGATCATCTCCTATCAGTGCATCACGCACAACTCACCTCAGAGACATCATGCAGTAATTTTTTTGGCGGTGCCCTTAGACCAACTGCCCATCTTTAGAAAGGGTCCAGATAGGTCTATACCTGTTGGAACCGTCACACGCTGACCACAGACATTTCGCAGCTCTGATCTCAGACCTCAATTGCCTCTCTTCCCACTACGAGACCGTAAGTGATGGAGGAAGAGGAGGAGGAGGTATATTTTAACCTCAGCATATTGGGACCTCGAGGAATAGACATGAGAAGAAATAAAAAAATGTATGATTTTTTCAGCATCGCGAAAAACGAAACAATGTTCCCAAGCTTTTCAGATACTACTGTGCATGACCCACCGGGTCACTCCAAATCTTTTCAAGATTATTTTGATAACCCGTTCTCCTGTGCACAATCTGTAGAGATGGTAAATAACTTTCTAATTATGTGAGGGGCTCCCATAATTTTTTTGGGAGAGGCAGTAGGGGTGCTCAATTCTTAGGTCGACCCGGTCAGGTCGTCGTTTTAATAAAATATATTCCTACCCGAAATCAGATCTGGGTTCGGCCTGATGAAATCACGTGAGTCTTTGATGGAGATGATGGGCAACCTCGACCACCCTTTGCTCCTCGTCCGCCACGGCGGCGAGTGGTAAGGTTATCGAAAATATTTCATTTTGGGGGCGCTCTTTTTTAGGACATCAACAGAGATAGTATATTATGGTTTCGTCCATAGTTTGTGAGTGAAAGCAGAGTTCTAAGAGGCAGTATAACTGTTTTAGAATGATGTGGGAGATGCCGGGGGGAGGCGGGAAGGGCAGGATATTGGCGGGAGATTATTGCCCAGGTTTTCCTCGGACATCAAGATTCAAAAAGATCATGATGATCTCATTTCGGGTAGGAATATATTTTATTAAAACGACGACCTGACGGGGTCAACCTGAGAATTGAGCACCCCTAGTGGCCTCAGGGAAATATTTCTGTCGAAATCAGACATTTGATGGTTGACCTAGTACCAGGTCACGACTTCTGATTGCTTGATCAGCATCTTTCTTTATGTCATTGCCTCATCCGGAACGTGTGGTCCCCCCTCATTTAACAAGCAACGGGAAGACCGTCCGAGCACACAGATCCAGACACCGAGCAGGGGAAATATGTACCAGGCACAGGGAACAGGTTGCCGAGTGGGAAGAGGGAGCATTTGGGGATAGGCTGAGCGGATATTACGAAGGATGGATGAGTAGGCACTGAGCGGAGAAGGAGCCGAGCAAGGAGGGCTGCGGAGGAGCGTAGGGGGAGTAGCATGGTATTATTCAGGCAGGCGGGAAGGAGAGCCGGCTGCGGAATATGGGGAGTATAAAGACAGCCTGTATGCTGATAGAAAATTATCTTGGTTTTGGACCCACATTCTAAAGCTGTAAAAGGCTCTAAAGAACAACTCGGTCTCCCCCAAAACAAACCGTCATCACTGGAAAACACTCTCTCGCTCTTCAGAGACACTTTCCTTCCTGCGCTGAGCCATTTCATCGACGAGGTCAGGTTATTACAAACCCCAGCTCTACATTTCCCTATCCAATCTGACCCCTTTTCTGTAATGGAGAGGGTAGTTGAAAAACCCTCACCAAAGCGACACAGCTGAGCTCGGCATGTAGCTGCTAGTCTTGCCTGGATTACCGTGCCCTCGATAAGCAGATAGGAGAAAAAGAGTAAAAAGAGACATTGCTCCAGACATATAAAGAAAGAGGTTCAAAGAAGGGAGCGCTCAGCTGAGGGACCAAGCTAGTTAAAACAACCTCACCCCAGCTAACGATTTACACAATGAATACCTTCGGAGTCAGACTATATGACTGAGGAGGCCCTCCAAAACACATATTCCACCTCGGTGTCTTCGTTTCAGGACCAGCATTACGCTCGTTCATCCCTTCTTGACCAGGCTGCAGACGGCGCACCCCAAGATGACTGTCCTGCTGCAATAAACTGCGGTATCCAGTGATACGGCCGGTATCGTACCAGCCATGGAATCACGCATTTTCGCGAGTTCTACAGAAGTTCGAGAACACATATGGACTTCGAGAACCTCCTGTTCGGTGATATACAGTTAGAGTCAGAGTGAGCTCTGAGCTGCTGGATGTGTATCAATGATGCGAGAGGGAAATAACTGGTACTGTGGAGTTGTATATGCTTGGTTCTTACCAAAGGGGAATCGGCATAACAACCCTAGAAGTATTACATGTGGCCTGTCAGATCCAGTTCACAGCCTATACATAGGGGCGAGCTGTACTGCATAGCTAGATACCATACCAAGGAGATATAACTACAGAACACCTTGACACCCAATTGTGAGCGGCATTTCACCAGGCAGCTGGGCAGAACCCAGTTTGAGAACTATAAATAGGTCTGCAACAGCAGAGACCTACGGACCCACGGACATTCGAGAACTTTAACCCAGTTCAAGAACTTGCCAAACCTGATCGAGAAGCATGACTCAGATCTTTCCGATACGCTCTAGGCTTGAGAGGACCACACGTGGTCAGTCGCATCGCGCTCGAGACACCAAACAAGTCCAAGTCTGATGGTCTTGATGGCCGACGACTCCCGGGAGTTCAATCTCTGGACACATAGGCTTCGGCTGAGATCAATGCCCTATTCCCCTCTTACGAGGGGAGACAAGACACATAAAAAGGACTTCCCAACCAAGCCGGTCCAAGCCGAGAGTTCGAGAGCGCTCTGGGTTATTCAAATATACCTGATCGAGGTTCGAGGACTTGTTCTCGAAACCGATCACACCCAAAACAGGTTGACCAGGCATCCCTCCACATGGACCCGTCAATCCTGCATATGGCCAAGCCAAAGATACCCTTCCTATTGCGGGCCTATTCTGCATTTTACTCATCTCCTCTTATTTCTGTTTATTCATATCTGTACTGTCATGTAGTTCGAGAAGTAGTATAAAAGACCATTGAGAACACACAGGTCTGCAGCTCATTTGTGCCCGGCTTTGCCTAGACTATTGTCGAAGCTCTGCAAGTCAATAGGCCTTGTGTCCTCAGTATCCTATCACGGAGATTTGTTTATAAAGCATTTCTTTTGTGTAGATTCTTTAACAGAGAAAGTTCTTGTTGGCTACATTAGCTTCAAGGTTATCTAAGCTACAGACTACTGGCTTCTGAATATTCACAAACCGGAAACCCCCAGCAGATCTGCCGGACACAGTGCTGCCACTGGTGTACCCAGCTGAGAACACAAAAATAACCATTTCCTTTGCAGGCTTCTCCTCTAGACCTGGTATGGAAGAGGAAAAAGCGGGGGCAGGGGTCTGGCACGAAGAAAATGGTGCTGCCAGCACCTTACTCAGAATACCTGAGCACCTAGATAAATCTCGATGAAATGCAGAGGCAGTCGCTGCGCTATACAGTGTCCAGACCACTCCTCTGGATGTGGAGCTCTGCCTTGAAAACCAACGCAGTGATATCATGAAGGCAATGACCACAAACCTAGCCAACTGGGAGGACAGGGGCTGGATTGGAGTGAAAAACCGTGAAGTCCTGCAGCCCCTGGCCACGGCGCTGCCCAGGAGGATAGCGAAAACAGGCCTAGCAGCGGTGAAGCCGACACACAGGAGCACAAAAGCAGTTGAAAATGCTCGCAGTGGCACAAAAAAAACCACGGAGGATGAAATCCATCTCCACATACAAGAAGCAGATAAACTTCCAGGTGTAAAACTATCCACAATGACCCAGGCCCTGGCCTATAAGGGCATAAAGGAGATGAAGGAGACGGCCACGCATAAAGCTATGAATGACAACATTCAGAAAATCAAAGAGGCGACAAAGGCGAACTTCTTGATCACCCAAAAGGGTTTGGCGATCTGGAAATCAATAAGGCACAAAGACATTGGACGGAACATAAAAAACTTTATGTGGAAAACATTGCATAGTGCGCACAGGATAGGGAAATACTGGGAGCATATCCCAGAATGCGAGGACAGAGTGAACTGCACCCACTGTGGTGAGGTTGAAAGCCTAGAACACATACTCCTCATGTGTGATAGGCCAGGTCAGAAAGAAATTTGGGAACTGGCAAAAACCCTCTGGGCTAAAAAGCACCAGCACTGGCCGGAGCTATCCATGGGATCCCTGATGGGGTGTGGTCTCGCCTCCTTCAAGGATGAGAAAGGCAAATCTTGAGATGGACACGAGAGGCTGTACAGAATTCTCATATCTGAATCCATGCACCTCATCTGGAAACTCAGGTGTGAGTGTGTCATAGGCCGCGATGGGGAACCCCCGATTGTGCACGAGGTGCACAACCATGAGCACCTCAATGGACATAAACCTGACAAATTGTCTGAAATTTGGGAAGCAACACTCCCTACTCCCTTCTGCTGTTATCGACACTTGGAAGGGCACCCTCCTTGATGAGGAAAAGCTGCCGGATGACTGGCTAAGAGTAACCGGGGTTTTAGTGGGTATGACGCCAATGAGATTGCGTAGATCTCCGCCCCCGCCTGTTTCGAAACCGATAACTGGTGTTGAGTCCCACACAAGTGCGTAAATGCATTTCCTCGGGGTATATACAACACTCCTGGAGGGCAAGTTCCTCCATCTTTACGGGCTGCGCGAGGGTAACCTATTGTTACTTGTCTCGTGGTCACATTGTACTACCAAAAAAAAAAAAAAAAAAAAAAGCTACAGACTACTGTTCAGTGAAGTTCCATTGCAGTTTTCTGGTTATACCACTGTTGTTCAGCAAAGTCCCGTTGCAATAGTCCCTTGTTTCATAGCTATCTCATGGAGGGTCACGGTAGTTCAATCATCTCAATCGAGTAGGCCTGATAACCACCAGAGTCGGTCAGGGAGTTGCCCGTAGGCATAAATGTGGCCTGTTGTCTGCAACGTTCTCTTTGGACGATCACAGTGAACAATCCGAGTTGTCCCACATACTGGTTGCTCGAGAGCTTCTGCAAACTCTATAACCCCGTTTTCCTCGTGTTCGAGAACAATTTACGTTTGGTAGTCGGAAACTACTGTTGGTCTCTCGAAGTCCAAGAAGACATCTTCGAACGATCTTGACAACTTTCTCGAGAAGGTTCAATCTTACCTGTATACTGCAGGGTGACCCGAACTTAATTATAAGCACTTCGTATTGGTTGTGTGTGTTTGTGTGTTGTGTGTTGGTTGTTGGTTTTTGGTGTTCACGCCTTAGATCTCAGTATTTGCACATTTCAGCCCATACTTAGGTGCACCGTTTCACCGGTTGTAAAAGACTCCTTCTTTACTGAACAACCACACACCTGCTATATGAACAACCACACTCCGAATTAAATAAACCTAGCACCGAGGTGCACTGTTCACAGTAATAAAAAACATTCCCCCTAGAGGACATACATTTCTAAACTAGCCTGGGTTACCACCTTGCTCGGCAGTTTACGAAACCGCAGTCCACATCACAGCTAGTTTAGAAATCATCTTCTGTTCTTTTCTTCCATCCTCCAGACTCAGGACCTTTGGTCATCCTGCGTCTTGACTTCCTGTTACAATTTGACCCCAATCTAATTGCTCCAACACTGATCGATGAGCACGTGATCCAAGTGCTTGTTGCACGAGCGCTTCACGGTGATGGCATAACGTGGGAGGACTTTGCTGGCTAAAGATCACACGGCAACGGAACACAATAGTCGTTTCCATGGACTATATTTAGTATTGACACTTGACACTTGACATCTCCGATCACGATTCGCCTGGTAACCTCATTGTATTATATACTTAGCTACTTAAGTTCACACGGTTCGACAAACAGTATAAGTAGAGTAGCTATTCACTTGTAGTTCTTTAGTCTTTTATTCAATCATCTTTTCGAGACATCTACCTGCACTTCCCAATCCACTCTCTTGTAGAGTTGGACGCAAGGTCTTGACTGTGACACTTCCGCTCCATCTCCGACCTCTGGTTCCCATGCGACTCCGATCCTTGTCTGTCTTCCACTGGATTGTATCTGCAGGCCTCCCCTTCATTTCCAGGAGTTCTCCCGGGAGCAGGGCTTCAACCGGGTAGCCTTTTGTGGGATAGCCGCTTTTGGCTCAACTCCATGGCATGGAGTTTTTCCAGTCCATCTCGATTCTTGTCTCGGCTTGGAGCCAGACTGTCACACACCCTTCTGAGCTGTGGTGCTTGTGAGAATAGCTGACATCTTTGGACTCCAGTCCCGTTCTGGCTTCTGGTTTCCGGACTTGTGCCGGACCAGACCCCGGTGAGTTCCGGGGCCTTCCTCTCTGTGACGATCTGGGATTCATCTCGGATATATCCGTAGTTAGCCAGGATTACGTAATAGAGATCCTCCCTCTGGCTCAGGATACAACACGCAGCTCCTCTACTGTGGGTTCTGGGTCCTTCCTCCCTGTGACGATCTGGGATTCATCTCGGACATATCCGTAGTTAGCCAGGATTACATAATAGATATCCTCCCTCTGGCTCAGGATACAAAATGCAGCTCCTCTATGTCCTGACAGATGTGCACCCACACCAACACCCGAACCCACAGTAAACACGGATGCCAAAAATGCATGTATAAGGTTCCCCGCAAGGATATCCACACCCAGATGCACAGGTCCCCACTGTCTGTCCCCAACTTGTCTGTGTCCACGTCCGCTTGTTTCTCGACATCAGCGCAGCTTGTCACCTAGATCTATACAACGCCTGCAGTGCACAGACACTATGGCCCGCCTCTGACACTGCAATCCACACCGTGTCGGCTTGTCGTCTCTAGGCAGACATCCACACAAAGGTGGCACATGCCCCTACGTCCCCCGACTACTCAATAAAGGAAAGCTGGTGCCACTCCCAGACAGCTACAGAATAAAGCTGCATCCTAAAGGTACTAACACTCCTGATCCACATGCAAATCACCGACTGGGCCAATGCACGCGGATCCAGTCCAGACTTACCAGAACAGCTTCAGAGCAGGGTATAGGATCAACAATGACCCCTTTATTCTGCGCTGTCTCAAGGAATGGGCTCGTGCATGTGGGTTGACTGTCTATGTTGCAGCTGTGGACGCCACCAATGCTTTCCCTTTAACCAATCACCCGATTTTGTTGGTTGAAACTGCTTCAAATGGGTATGGGTGGCGCAATTCTCAACTGGCTGCACATGTTATACCAGCGAATGTAATACTACGTCCGACACAGGGACTTGCCCTCTGCCGAATTCAAAGCATTTATTGGCCTGCTTACTGGTGATCCTGCATCTCCTGTCCTCTGGAATCTATTCATGGCCGACCTCCTCATGCTGCCCGACACGGACGATCCTATTCTATAGGAGGTTAGAATTGCCATTATGGCTCATCTCACTCTCGGCCACTGCCTTCCAGCGCAAGTTGAACACCCTATGTGTATGGTGCTCTGAAAACTTCATTGTGATAAATTTAATCAAAACAGTGATCTTAATTTTTGGACCCGTCCCGTGACCCAGCCCCGAGTTCCATCTGGGCAGTAACACTTTTTCCATAACAGAATACAAAAAATATGTTGGTGTTCACATCCAAACGGATATCCGCAACATGTTTGAACCTTATTAGAAAGAAAATGCAAGCACAGCCCGGTACTGCACGCATAAGATTATGGGCCTCAAAGATCCCCCCGGCCGGTTGACCCCAAAAGAGTACAGACAGCTTTACATGGCTCGTTTCGACTGCCATCTCATCCACGGATGCGAGGTGTCCCCCGACAGCAAAGATGTTCATGTCAAAGAACTCTGTGAAGTTCAGGTCAACTTTCTACGGCAAATATTGAATGTTCACCCCCATTCCATGCTCGCAGCTCTCTTCACGGAAACTGGAATTATACCTCTGCGAGTCTGACGCTATCTGGCTCTGCTCGTCCATCTTCAATATCTCCTGGGCTTAACTCTACCTCATCTTGCAAGGGCACGTCTAAACAGTTCAATCGAGCTTGCTGCCCTCAGAAAAAGAAATCTTGGTTCGGAGATTTGTGTATAGCAGCAGCAAAACTACCAATTAAATGCTCACCTCCAGAAATTGCAAATGCCACACCCGAGAGCATCAAAGCATATGCAAATCTGTTGAAATACTGACATTACAATGGCTCCAGTGTCAAATGGACTCCTCCGACAAGTTGTACTTGTTACATGGCCGTTGTGAACCTCAAAAAAACAAGCCTCCTATGACAATCACACTTTATCTACAGCACTACTTGTCAATGGTGAGGACTCAGAGGCATAGAGAAACTCTAACCTCTGTAATGCTCCCCACACATCTCCTAGCCATCGAAAAGCTCTGCCACGTTGATCATGCACATCAAACTGTACACCGTGAAGCGTGTCTCTGTCGTTTTTGCTTGGGGGCCGTAGAAACACCAGAACATGCGTTATTGGAGTGCAGTGCATCGCCTGTTGCTCTCAATTTGAACACTGAATTTCTGGACAAACTCCTACGAGCCGTTCCAAACTTATGACAGATTATGGATAACTTAGATAGCATTTTGTTCTTGAAAACTATCATCTACCAGCGCAGCACCATTGTACTCGTCGTAAAATTTGTGCATGACATACTCGAGGTTTTTCACTCCATTCCAATTTATAGGCCGAGGACAAGACCACAAATTGTCGCGCGAAGGGACATTGCTCCCGTGAAGTGATGCTTTGACTAGCAGCTTTCAAATGTCGACTGGGTTCTACAGCGGGTCATGGGTGACTTAACGTTATCATGTGCAAGCTCGGCTTGGGAGGTGTTTAAGAGTCCAGGGGTGAAGGTGTATTTTGAGCTTGTTTGGTACACTGGGATAACTCCTGGAAACCGGTGTTCATGATTTGGACTGTGCCGTGTATACATACCTACCTACCTACCTACCTACCTACCTACTTCGTGGCTGTCCTTTAAAATTTATACATTTCTTCTGAGTTTATAGGGGCTGTGTTGACCTCTCGTAATCTTTTCCTCAATTCTCGTGCAGGTTCGATTCTCGTAATGCTCATTCTTTTATTTACAGGCTTATCAGGTTACTTTTTTTTCTCTCTTTCAGAGCCCTTTGAACAATTACAGCTCGCACATGCGCCCTGCAGTGACTTTCCCTGGTATCCTTGTATTTACACAAACAAATGGTAGGTCCACTAACAAGATTTGCATTCTTCTGACGCACGACTATCAATCTCCTTGATGGCATCGCCTAAGAACAGATAATTCTGAATCCGATTCAGCTCAACCCTGTATCCGCTATTGAATAACTCACAATCTAACGGCTTCCCATGCACACTGTTCGTCCTCAATACTGCAATCCCGCAATTTCTCCGTGCTTTTGTCTCTGTTTATAACCACTAAATTCCCAGCTCACTGCGAGAAAGGATGTTTAAGAACAGAAGCAAGGCTTCAATTAAATGGATGTGCCAATGCAGTGAGTTGAGCAACCCAATAGACCATCCAGACCGCACATTGTTTCGAAGTGGATATAGCGTAAGGCACACCTGTCCTACTTCTCCCTTGAAATTAAGTTCAAAACCCGATTTAATATTGGCTGGAGAGCTGTGTTTCACAGTCACTGGAATCAGGATCAAGTCGGTGTATTCGGTAGGAAATAAGAAAGCCTTAATAGTAGGCAATGTGTGAGTTCTCCTTATCACATGCGACATCCACATTAACTCCTTCCACAGAGCTGACCTGGACTCCTCACTTTGGGCCATCTGAAGCTGGATAGTGACGGGTCCGCAGGATGACTTTCTACATACTGAATGCCATGAGATGTGAAGCTGCATTAACAGATCACTTCTAGGTGTATTTAAATATAAATGTTGGTTTTGTATGCAGTAAATAAACCATTCTGATCGGTGACGTTAGTATCGCATGCAGGCTGCCGCTGGGATGAGATATAAGAGCAGGCTGGATACAATTTTTCCGTGATCTTGTCCTCCAGAGGAGCCTCCAGAAGCTGGAGCCAAGAAGAAAGAAGACAAGGAAAAAAAGGACATAAGTGTGAGTTTGCCCCGCCATGCCACGGCCCATCACCCCAAGTTCTCAGATCTGAATCATAGCTGCGGACATATTTCTCGACGGATTCATGTTTAAACATGCTCTTGGGTCTTCTAGGTTCGCCGCCCATGGCAACAGATTTCTGATTGTTGAACAGCCGGGCCTTCACTTGCGGAAAGTGTGTTCCTCGAGCTGCTCCAGGTATGTCATGATCCGGCTCTTCAAACCTTGAACACCGGGTCAGACCACGATCACCGGAACACCTTATCCCGCGACGGTGTCGCAACAAGTCACACATAACACCAAATCCCGAAAGACGGACGACACGCGACCTCGATATCCCGACAACTCGCGATCATATCCCGGTCGCCTATACATTCTCTGGCTAAACATCAAATCCCGAGCGACAGGATAACACGCGATCGCGATACTCCGACAACTCACGATCACATCCCTGTCGCTCGAACCCCTCTTCCCTTTACGCCTCACATAGGGTATATTAAAACATAACACATAGGGTTGATACGATCAGACTCCTAGTTATATTAGTACATAAGCCCGAGGTAGAAACTCCTGTACTTTAGATTCTACCTTGTCTAATCTCAGGCTTTACTTTTACTTGACTCTTGTTCCCTCAGGATTACGAGGGGCGCTGGATTCTCACCTGTGGCATTACATACGGCGCTGCCTACAACCTCACATCATCTTCCTCAGCGGATATTACTCCGTCTTCGGCTCCTACCAGTTCCCACCTGCACGATGCTCGTGGCCTTACATCCCAGGACCGAACGAGGAAGCCATTCGTCTCGTACTACTACTCGGCGACCACACAGGTCACTAGACGGGTTGTTAAACCCCAGGCAGGATTACTATTTGGACAACTCAAGCCGACCCATAGGCCATCGTTGACAAGGTACCCCATCACTGAAAGTAAACTGATAAATCCTCCAGGCCGCCGATGTCACCTTGCGATACCATAACAAAGCTACGGCGTCAGGAGGGCCTTAACAGATCTGCTCTATCCCAGACGATACGATGAGATGGAATAAACTGTTTAGCAATTGAAAGTGCAGCGGATATACCATCCACACGATGAGGACAGGTTCATAGATTCTGCCCCGGTTTGATTAAACCTGAAGCGTCTAGACGTAGCATCGGGTTAATCCGATTAATCCGGATTAATCCTGGTGTATATACTGTAGCACCCCTATCCACATGTAATACTACCCATCCCACCATCAACCTCATGACTCCCGTTTAATCCTGCCATTTAAACCATCCCCCATCGCAAAGTTGAAGCTTCTTTTGGATCTGGATTAATCCTGATTAATCAGGTCAGCTCGGATTAAGCAGGTTAACATCACCAAATCTGGAAAAAACTCCCGAGTGCCGATAAGGGCTTGTGACCTCTACAATCCAAACAATACTCACAATTATTGTGAACCGGATCACGACCGCGTATAATCGCAGATCTGCCTGTGTGACGATCGTTGATTTGACAATCATTGTGATGGTCGTCTGCGTTATGAGGCCTTGTATGCCCTTATCACCGATTGCAAGCTCAGCCTATCCCTGGTTATAGTGGCCAGCGCTTTCAATTTGGTTGTTCAATTTGACGAAAAACAATGCATGTGGGAAGAAAGCAAACATAAATTAATATGTACAACAGGATGTGTAGTAATAAACAATGCGGCAGTATAAAATCGAAACCGGGCTGTGGTAGAACCTTGTGGAACCAAGAAATGGATCCAATGGGGATAAGGAGAGAAAGACCAAATTTGCCAGGCAGCCAGCGAATAAGGTTAGGGAGATCATCACAGTAACAAGTGCTTGCGATGCAGAATATAACTGCTTGTGCTCGCTTGTGTTCACTTGCGTGCTTGAATAACTCGGGTTTGCAGGATTTGAAGACTTAGTACCTTGATGTTGATAAGGATGCTGACTTGCGCATTGACGAGGACATCATTTCTAAGTTCTTGAGCAAGGACACAGGACCTGGCCGGAGGACGAGGCTTATAAGTACCATTGACAGGATTTAGAGGGCCTGAGGATGTCAGGAAGGTGGGAGGGAGTTCAGGCACAATGTGGGAGAGGGAAAGGAAAGATGAAACACCATCAAATCCCCATCGAACATATATAAGCACACAGCTGCGCATGGACCATCCCACGTGTATCCATCTGATGGTAATGATGCAGCCCGCGGACCAATTGACCATCAAAACTTGACCAAAACTACTTTGCGCCTTCTTCAACTTCAGTGTAAACTTGACATTAGGCTTGGTGTATTTTCCGGAGGAGTTACAGGCACGTACAGCTAAGACATCTTGTGTAGGAAGGAAGGGACAGCTGAGATATGGGCTTCCTTTTAGTCGGTGGACTGTGCGACTCCACCGCCGACTCGGATATGGACGAATCTGACTGCGACCATTGAGGCTCGCGCACGGTATAATCAGTTTATGTATGATCAAATGTAAAATTACCCAGGCTCATACTTACAAGCCTCATAATGTGCTCGTCTGAAAAGCTAATAATTGTGGGGTGTAGACAATGTGCTCACAACAATTGCTTGATGGTTGTGAGCGGTTATAAGTGATTGTGAGCCTCGCAATTATTGTGATGGGATCACGATCCTTACCGGGGAAATACCTGATTTTTCCAGATTTGGTGATGAAGCGGGACAGAATATGTCAACCAGCATTACCCCATTTAATCCCGTTTAATCTGCCCGTTCATCAACCTTCTATTCATCTGGATTAATCTGTTTAATGATGCGTGCCTCGTGGAAGAGAAACCAGAGGCTGAAGAGGAGTGGTACACCGAGTTGGAGGCGGAGCTGGTGGCACACGAGCTCGACACCGACGCCAACGATGCTGATAAGCCGGCCCTGTGACCAGCGGTGAAATCTTTCGATTTTGCTGTTCTAAGCAGGAGCTTCGTATAGGATAAAGGCTATATCACTCACTATGAGCTAGGATGAGGTCCGAGTTGCTAGCTAAAGATGAACGCATGTGCAAGTAGCTTTATTACTTACTTGGGGATGACGGCCACCACAATGGGTCAGATTTGTCAAGTCAAGTACTAGTCTATTAGCTAAAGGTGTTCTTACCATCCTTAACCAAGGGATTGGGAACGGCCCGCATGTATCCTATCAAGGACATACCAATGCACTCCATTCAGACTATGGGACTTACCAGGGGCACGTACGAGGGATCGAATAAGGTTGCAGGACGGTTCTAGATAATAGAACCATGCATGGCTCAATAATCCGAACAATTCCGAAGATCCGATGATGCCGATCATGGAGATCACCGATCTGAGCATGGAACAGAGATCTGATGTCGGAGATAGTACCGAGCCCTTGGCCCGTGATGCCAGGACTCACTTTGACCAGGGCTGAAGGGTTGACTATTTGGGCAACTTAAGGGTTGATGTACCAGGGCTTGGTGGAGCTGGCACATGGATTGATTACCCAGGGCACATACGTGCTATGGCACAATTCACCTTCCAATCTACCAGATTATCTACCAAAATATACCATTTAATCGGAACTAATTACCAACAGGGTTATTTCTTGAGCTAATACTGCTCATCACCCCGATATATCCATGTTCCGTTTATCTGTTTGTTCTGAAAGTTGGTTTCAGAGTCATTTCCTTATTTAGAACGCCAGTTTGTATAAATACCCGTAGAAAATAGAGGGAACGCCAGTAGATCCTACCCTTCCTCTTCAGTGAGCACGAGCGTGAGCTTGAGCACACAGGGGACATCTGGCATCTATTCGGAACACCTTCAGAAAGCTTATAAAGTTTCCTTTTGTTGTTTCTGTTGCAATATATAAAGTGTTGGATATTTGTGGAGTGATATAAGACAGGACCAGACCAGACCAGACCAGACAGGACAGGACAGGACAGGACCTGCTTCGTTGAAAATCACATAAACATTTGAAGGCGCTCGGCTTGGTGCAGTAGTCAAACTACCAAACTCTAGCTGATACATTGGTTGTCGGAAATACATCGTTGGAATAAAACTCTTGATCTACGGATCACCCCTTGGGCTTAGTTCCAAGTCTTGCACATAAAAACCCAACTTTCCTTACCTTCTAAGGTCGTGTAAAGCGCCTAGAACGATTTCAATCATCTCAAAGTCACCTTTAGCTATAAGCTACTGCACTTGCCTGTAAAACCCAAATTGCCACTGCCTAATACCTGGTAGGAACCCTGAACCTCGCATGTTTGATAGTTGGATTTGTTGGTTGTTGTTGATGTTGTTGGTTGTTCACTTAAGTGTTCATCTTGCACACTTAATTTCACCAGTGGTTCTATAGTCAGTGTTTCAACGCAGTCGGAGGAGGTTGAACAAGAGGCTGAGGCCGAGCTCTGCCAGGTGGATGTGGACGAGCGGAACACCGAGGCGGAGCTGGGATGCGAGCCACCTCGAGTATCCATGTTTAATGGAGTGGCTCGAGCTGCACAAGGTTGCAAACCGTTGCGAAAAGCAATTGAACGTGTTGGTGCACATCATTTCCCTCGCATGCCACTGGCAGCGAGTCAGTGACTCGAGAAACTTCAATTCAAACTGACACAAGTTGAACCGAGGCCGAGCCAATAGACATTGAGGAGAGGAGACTCGGGCCAACGGTCAGGTACGATGTGGTGGCGAGGCGGTCGTGGTGGAAGAAGGGTCGAAGAGACAACAAAGAGATGCCCTCTGGTTTGATTAATGATCGTTGATGCCTGATACCACCAAACAAGGTCCTCCTTTTGCCACGACCATGACGACGACCACACTCTCCCTGCTGAGCTCCCAGCCCCCATTGAATCACCTCAAGCTCTACAATCCACAGCTTGGTCTCGATTCACGTTCGGCGGCCCCACGTCTGGGCCTGGGGTACAGAGGTTGTGGGTTGGGCAGTGGCTTAAGTTGAGTGGCACACATTGTTTCTATGCGATGATCCTGCTAGCGAGCCCACTTGCGCCAGGAACGATCTTTCATCTTGCGTGTTACCAGGTGCCATCGCCGCCCCAAGTGTGCCATCGGGACTCGGGGGCATTGCCAACGATGATGGCAGCTGGATTCACAGCGGTACCAAAGTAAGTGATTATCCTTCAATTCCTCGCTATTTTGGCTCATTTCAAGCTTGGAGCAGACACTCTGGAGGCCCTCCGAGCCCCATCGGGTGTGTCCGCGCCATTACAGCCTGAAGCGCGCCGTCGGCAGCGGCGCCAAACTTGATGGGAGTGATGGCTCCACACAGGCACCAAAGTAAGGGATTATTCTTCAATTCCTCGCCGTTTTTGGCTCATCCGAAGCTCGGAGCAGATGCTCGAGAGGCCTTCCGAGACCCCTCGGGTGTGTCCGTGCCATAGCTGCCCAAATCGCGCCGTCGGCGGTGTCGCCAACGATGATGGCAGGTAAAGATACTGTCCCGCTTAACCTGATTGATCCAGATCAAAACTGGCTTGAGCTTCGCGGCGGGGGACGGTTTAAACAGCAGGATTTAATCTGATTAATGAGGACTCATTGCAGATTCAGCTTCATGATGGGGAATGGTTTAAACAGACGGGGTTAATTACGTTGATGGTGGGCTATAGTAGTGCTACAGCCTAGATACTGGGATTAATCCGAATTAATCGGTTTAATCTGATGCTACGTCTAGATGCTGGGAGCTTAATCATACAGGAGTAGGTGACAGAAGGTTTCTATACATAGATTTTGCGACAGCCAAGGTCACACAACGCAGCCCAGAAGTCATGCCTGCTCATGCAACCCCTCTGCAGCCGGAGCTGTAAGCGCACACACGCAAAATGAACATCGCTACCATGGATTGAGGTTTTGACAATGTCAATTAGACCTGCCATGGCCCTTCCCATAAACTCCCAAAGCAAGCGAGGCAGGAGCCCCAGCCTGCCATTCACTAGGGTTTGTAAAAATCCAGCCAAAATACGAACCCACAGGTAGAAGTATAATACTTTGCAGTACACCAGTTAATGGATGTTATATCTGAATTGCAGCGTGAAGAGAAGTTGTTTTTGTTGACGAGTTGATCGCTGCCCACTTCCTGTAATATGGGATACCAGATTGCGCAGACACACAGATTGGGATACTACAGATACCATTCATGTTATTGAATCCCCTTTTAGCACTGATTGAACATTTCGAGTTTTTCAGTGAGAAAATTGGTGAAAAACTTGACCGATATTACAGGAATTTTTCATCGAAAAAGTAGGTGAAAAACTCGAAACTTTTTCTGAACTTTTTCTGTTTTTGGTGAAAAGGTGATTGGGAGTCCAAAAGTTCTGTATATATTTTGAGTTTTTCACCTATTTTTTCAGTGAGAAATGCCTGTAAAATTGGTAAAGTTTTTCACCAATTTTCTCACTGAAAACTTGAAATGTTCAACCAGTGTAGATTGAAACAGGAGTTCATCAGGCTTAAATGATTTGATTGCCGGAGCAATAAAGAATAGTCGCAGCAACTACAGATACAATGGCATATCGCACATCGATATCTAGCATCCCGCGTCGCACATCAAGAATCAAGGTTGACAGAGCCACGCATTGCACCATGATATTCGCAACACATTGCACCATGATATGTGAATACAGGTGTCGTGAATTGACCTTCAGCACAATACATTGCACCGCATCACTCACCAGTATTTGTTCTAGGGCAATCTGACGTATTGCATTTTTCTTCCAGCGACAAGCGGGGCCACGATCTGGATATATTTTTAGCACGGAAGCATTGACGACCGGGAACAACGAACCAACAGATTTAATATCGGTCATGCCAGTAGCAGCGAGAACTGACGTGGACCAGAGTGTATCCGCAACAGACTCTGCCAGAACTAAGGTGCACCAAATCCAGGGTAGCCTCCGCATTGGATTAGAATTGCTCATTGTGCCTGAAAAGTACACTCACTGCTCCGACCGGGTGGACAACGACCATGACGTTGGATAAGGGGAGCGATTGAGTCGGTACAGCAAGTAGACACGTGAGACACGGCATTTTCGTCGGAAAGACCGTGACACAGAGAGAGAAGCAAGACGAGAAGTAATTTAATCAGAGCTCAAAAGCAGGGCAACATCGTAGAAGAGGGGGTCTGATGATGAACGCTTGTGGGTCTCTTTGATACTTACAAGGTATGCGCCGCTTCGCTCCGGCACCTCCCAAAAGAAAAACCCGAGTGAAGAGCGAGGGCATCGGCATTTGATTTCAGAGTCAACTTTTATTGCAATGGGAGGTCCGACTAACTAAGAATCCTACGTGTAAAAGGACGAAATGTACCGAGTCCCACCCACAATTTAAAAGATTGGATCCAGAAGCTGTGCTGGAAGCTCGAGCGTAATTCACAGGGACCCTATTCGAGGAACCACTGGCAAATCCACCTGCCAGAAATTTGAAGGTTGAACATCAAACCCAGTCCAGCAGCAACGGAGTTTATTTGACTAGCGAAACTGAAGTGTCTTGAGGATCTGAATAATATTCAAGAATTTTGCGAAAAGCGGGAGTGAACCGGAGACTCGGAAGTGGGTAGACCTATTGGACAGGATGTGAAGACTGAAGACAGAGATTGGCTTTTATACACAACAGTCGCCTGCGGCGTAATCTGGCGCCTTTGATGCGCAGTCCGCATACGTCGACAGTTCTTGCGAGTGCTGGATGGGGTTGCGTGTCGAGATTACCTGCGGCGTAGTCGAACCACAGTAGCTTTGACTACGGCACAGCTACGAGACGTCGCCGGTTCTTGCAAGAGTAGGCGAGAGTGCTCGATGCGGTTGCAGTAAATTACCTGCGGCGTAGTGAAACTGCAGTGCATTGGATCTGTAAGAAACAAATTTGTATTTATAATATAGGGTTCGAAGTGCAGTGTTAACTTGAGTCGGAAGCCGGAAGAATTCCACGGCCTACCCTCGCGCGGGTTTTTGTACCGAAAGCGAGACGCCGATGGAACCGGGGAAAGTCGAGGGGCAGGTGTGCGTTGATGGGAATTAAAGAGCAAGCCTCGCTGTAGCACCATATTGACATCTTGCTCCGCGACGATAGATCCCAAGGGATCTTGCCAGAAGAAGAAAACCGTAGCTAGTGAGGTATTGAATTGAATAGGGGCCCTCAGGTTAACATGCAGCATGTCTTTAAGAGCTGAGAGATGGACACATCTAGGCTTTGATATTGCTGGAACTTGGAGGAGAGAAGGAACGAGCAGGCATATTGGACCGAACATTGCTTCTTTATACTTCACTGACGCGACGTGGCCGCAGTGGAACAAATGGGTCTACCGCGTTTTGAATATTTGATGTGTTGCTGCTCTGCGGCAGCTGCGAGATTTAAGCAGAGGAGTGAGCGCAGACTGGAACAGAAGGGGTTAAACTGTGTTCATGGTCTTGTTGAAATTGCGCTCGGCGCAGCAGGGCATCTGTCCAACTGCGGTGGAACAAAGGACATGTGTTCCTCCGTCGAAGGCATAACCCCTTCCGTTTTTCTGGGTCCTGGCGGGGAAATTTCAAGGGTCGTGAGACGCTGACATTCTAATGGGGCTGGGGCACAAAGATGTACAAAGAATCGAGGGACATCTCGTTAAAGAATGGTTAATACCAACGTCACCGGTTACCTATAGGCTCGCCGGAGACTGGATCAATGCGAGGGGTTCGAACACAGGCACCGCAATGACAGAATATCCCTGTGTCATCTTATCGCCGTAAACAAAGGTAAGAGGTTTGAGTCATCACCGGCCTGGACTCAGACGGCGCCTGTGTCCAAGAACAAAATTGATGGAAGGTGGTGAGCAGAGATGAAGCTGTGTAGACTTGTGTGTACATGTTTTTCGTCTCTCGCAAAATCCTGTATCGCACAGTGCTCTTTGAACTACCAGCGGAACCTCGGCTGACTACCAAGTAATATATATATGACACTCCTCCTTTTTTGCCATTATGTTGTGGAAGTTTCAGTCCCGAGTGGCGGGTTGCGCGCATTGTTCACCGCGCCGCCACAGCATGACGCGGCGAGCCCGATGGGCCAAGTAGCCATCACTGCGATTACGAGTACTTATGTAATCGTTTATAATCAATCGAAATGAGGTTTTAGAGACCTAGTCGAAAAGTGTCCCAGATCTATTCGTGTAACGGATTTAGCGGCTGTGCTAGTAGATTTAGTGGCTGTGTTGAAGCAGTTTTAAAGGACAGCCACTACTTTCCCTTCGTTCTTTGTGATTGCTTAGTGGCTGTACATTTTCTTATGTAATCCATTTAGCGCTCGCCGCGGTTCGAATCAGGTGCTATGTATTTTTCGATTCCCGACGACAGTTTTGTTGTCTTTCTTTGTTCATCCTCGACACATTAGTTTCCTACAAATGACTGTTAATTACTAGTCAATACATACATCAATAGGCTCATGAAAGATCCCAGGGGAGGCGTAAGTACTCAAGGCACGGCCCGCTGGAACCCACGGTCCGTAACCGCGTCGTTATGGCATAACGCGTAACTCCGTGCAAGACAATTCCGTGCAAGACGTGCGTCTTGCACGCAACCGCGCGCGAGTCTTGAAGTCGTTGTGCAATGTAACGATTACGTCCGCGATCGCCTCGGTGATTTCGTCCCCGAGCGGGAAGTTAATAGCGGCAGTTAGTTTTATTTCATACAGAGAACACTAACCAATTAACCTATTTTGAGCAGACTAGTACTCAGAGTGTGGCTGAGCCCCAAGAATTGTGCAGGCTGGAGTAGACAATCCCCTCTCCTGAGCCCCAGAAATTTTGCGCTAATTTGAAGTCTATGTCTCTCAAAAGATCCTCCGAGTCGAAGTTTGGAGCAGTTTGATGAAAGTGGGAAGTGGAAAGCCTGAGGGAGGACCAGCAGAGTTGGATTTAGCAATGCATCAAAAGGATGCGGTCCCGAGGGAAGTCCAGAAAGAGGGAGAGCATAGGGAAGTCGAGACTCGACGCTCGACGCTCGACGCTCGGTTACCGAGCGCTACGCGCATGCCGAAATCGGCCAACGAAAACTCTTGAATTTGATTGGCTGGGACTTGCGCCATTCGGGCCGGTGGAACTTGGTACTTGATTCTTCAGAACAATCCGCGCACAGCCGAAATTCAAGTTAAATCAAGTTTGCTCAATCGTCTTGCGTAGCATACAGGACATTTGGGAGTCCAGTCTCCCAGGTGTGTGAGCTCTTTAATTCTCTGATACTCTCCCCCTTTTCCCTCTTTTCTCTCTCTTTTGTCAACTTGAATAACTTGAATTCCCCGTTTCCTCCCCAGACTTGGTGCATGAGCCCATCAATACAAGCGGGAGGATTTGTTTGATCTTGCTTCGTCAAACAGTTCAATTTACATCCAGATGTCCTCATACCATCTGGCCCACTTTACACCTGTTCGTGCCTCTGAGATGCTTTCCTCTCTCCACCTATCTCGGTGCAAATGAATGCAAGGTACGTCATTCCCTGAACTTATTAGCGCGTGGTCGTTTCTCGGAGTTATCAGCACGCAGCTGGCGGCAAAGCGAGCTGGATTGCGAATATCCAGGATGCTCCTCGCGTCTGCTTCAGACACCGCGTGCGGAGCTCGCAGCTGTTGAATCAACCGATGGTGAGGTAAACGAACGATCAGGGGCGAAATCTATTATTCAGCATAGGGGTTATAATTATTTCCTGTCCGATCGTCGCTATCGGCCCCATTCTCCCTTGCTCTCGTATTCCTATGGCAGAAGCCATCTTTCCTGGCACTACGGTCGATGCCATTGAGCACCACACAATCTATCTCAACGACAATTTTGGTCAGTAACAGTCTTTCAACCTGTAAAATTTTGATGCTCACCGTTAGCAGCATTCCCTCATATGCAGAGGACTTTCATTCAAATCCAGGCGGTTGCCATTCTGCGATCCTGACGACGCATCCCGAACTTGACAGTGTTAGAACCGAATGTACGATGCTTGTCTACTGGATAGATCAATCCGAGGCAACCGGACACCCGCTTAATTGGAGCACTATCCCTTTCCTCACCGAGTGTAAGTCACATTATAAGACAACGAAAAAGAAGAGAAAAAAAATAATTACATAAGTATGAGTTTGCCGGGCCGTGCCACGGCCATTACCCCCAAGTCATTGTTCCGCATCAAACTCCCACAGTTCCAAATTATGATGCTGAATCGCCAAGAAAAAGTGCAGTGAAACGATGACTAAGAACGAATCTATAAGGATATATAGACTCGTAACTCGGATGCTTTGTGCTTCTCCTCTCTCGTGCCTCGTTGTTCGAGACTCTTTCTATGCGTCAAACACTATTCGGTTGGCCATTCTGCTCATCGTTCAAGTCAAAGGCGCCATCATTACGAATTTCGACACGAGGAATGGCAGCGCTGATACACGTCGCTGGACATGCCCGACTCGGAGTTGGTGAACACAGCGGCAGTGTGATCTAATACCAACGAGCGGTTAGGTTCTCCTGACGAAGGCTTTCTTCGAGCTGAAGGAGGCTTTTCAAAATGATCCAGGCATTCCCGGTGCCAAGTCGATCCGTGTTGGATAAAACAAGCGCTTCCAGGGGGACTCGGAGCGTCGCATCGAGAACACGCCAATTGATTGAATCTATCTGCGCATAGAGTGGTTGGAAAATGATACCGATTCCGCAATGGAAACCAACCCGGCAGAAAGCAGACTCTTTGCAGAAGAAAGAAAAACAAGAGTCTATAATAATCTTTTACGGTCATTATCCCCCCAAGAAAATGGCGACCCCGGTTTTCAAGCGGTAAGTTTTATTTTTATTTTTTATTCCTTCTTCAAGTTCAAACTCGAGTTGATAGTGCAGGTGTTGTATTGAATGACACGATGGGCACGGTAAAACGAGAGAACTAAAGAACATTCGATTACAGAAATGGGTGTCGGCAAGCATCACACTATTTAGGTGCAGGCTCTTTCCGTTCAAGCCCTTCCAATGACTCTCAATCCCGGTCCAGTACTCCGTCCGTATTCGCTACCCGACTCCGTTTCTCCTCCGCTTTCCGTCTTCTCCCGCCTCCAAAATATCGCCGACATCTAGCTCATGTTCAGAAACCACTGAGGATTGCTTAATAGATCACTGGATGGCCTCGGGCTCAAGAAACAAGCCGCACCGCTTGTCCAAGTCACCGGCACTGGTTGAAGAACTTCCCGGAAATGCCACTCCAACTTGGATAACCCAACGTCCAATGAAATATTCGCCGACTTGCGGCTCTCTGCGAAAATTTGTAGTTTGACATTCCCCTCCCATGGCCACTTACACGTCTCGGACGTCTGCCGAATTGATTTTCTGCCGACTTGATTCTCGGGCTGATATGTATACACGCCGGCGGCCATGCCCGACGTGGAACTTGGAGCTGGTGACACACAGCGCCTGTAAGTTGCACCAGCGCTCCGAGTCTACCGGTTGGCTCCTCCCTCCTGACGAAGGCTTCCTTCTCCCTGAAGCTTGCGGAAGGTTAACGGATCCAGGCATTCCCGGTTCCGTCCGTGTTGAAAACAAGAGCTTCCTTTGGTGGAAGAGGCTCTGTCCTGAGAACACGGTTGAGTCGAATCGATCTGCGCATACAGTCTAAGTGGTTGAAAAACAATACCGATTCAGCGCATCCGCATGATGAAAGCCGGTACCACCCGGCAGAAACCAGACTCTTTGTCTCTTGTGGAAGAACGAGAAATAAAGCCTTCTTTTACGGACATCTTCCCTTGATTTTTTCCCAGGCAAGCGTTGGCCCGAGGAAATGGATAACCCGGTTTTACTAGCGATCGCGATTTTCCACGCCGCCAGCGTCAATGATCGCCGCAGTGAGTTTGATTTTGAAGTTCAAACTTGATTTCGATAGCGAACGTGTTGTATTGGATGGCATCGCAAAACGACTCGAGAACAGACTCGGAAAGGTTGGTTGTCGGCGCGCATAGAATAGATAACTGGGTGAAATCTGAAGCTGACACTCAGAGCAATTACAGAGTATACTGAACCGGTCTGTTCGAAACATTTACAAGTCCCTAAATGAGCTAGTGGCGTGTAAGATTATTGGCGCGGAACTATTATAGTGGCCAAGGCCAATTTCTCTCTTGAAACGACTCTTAAAAAGAGATGAGTGGAGATAACGTAAAATGGTATTTTGAAGGGGGAGCAATGCAGACACAACGCAGCACACTTGAATTAATTCGCCTCTTCGCTCGATTCTTCGTTGCTCTCCCAATCTGTCTCCGAGTCCGAGTCTCCCAGTGCCGTCCTCGCTGACGTTCCAAAACGACATGTCATCGGGATCATCGATATCCAGTTGACCGTTGAAAATAAACGACGCAACGGAGGGGAGCGCCGTCTGGTACATATCTCTGGATAGGTGCGAGTGGGTGATGCATAGTTCCTGTAAAATGCATCCCGATTTCGATACCAGCGACACAAGTGTACTGATTGGATCCGGCTGAAGGAACGGCTCTGCGACCTGGAGCCTGCGTAGAGCCGGGAGGGTCAGCAGTACCAGACCTCCCAACCGAGGATTCGAACGCGAGGACTTGGACAAAATGAGGGTTTCCAGGGAAGGGAGTACCACATCCTTCCTGAAAATATGATTAATTGAATATATCTGCACACGAAGGGATTGGAAAATGATACCTCGGTTGCTGGCCAACACCAAGATCATAGAAACTGGCCTGGCAGAAAACGAGGTTGGCTGCATATCGCAAAACATCCATGAGCTGGTCCCCCGCGATCCATTCCACAGTGAGCACTGTCAATTGAGACCAGGGCAAGATGCTGAGGAAAGAATCATGATATGATTGCATATGAAACCTGGACAAGAGTGGTGCCATAAGAAATGGGGAGGGTGAGGAATTCTGGGCATCGAGATGCACACAAAACATCCCGAAGCACCGGAGCAAAGGGAGTGGGCCCTCGATAGAGGAGAGAGAAAGCGAGAGGGAAAAAAGTGTCAATGCGCGTAGTTTCAAATGCTCCCAACGCGCACAGTGACGTGCTATTGTCTGGAGAAAAGGCAGCTCCCATGTGCCGGAGTCCGCATCGTTGGATTTGAAGCACAGCTCAATCGAAAGCCGACAGGATCCGGAACGTTCCAACGAAGTTTCGAGCAGGCGCAGCTGCTGCTCGCGGCGCCTCTTCTTGTTCAAAGTCAATCTGACTGCTCTCCACAGCTCGGGGGTGGACAGCGCGATGTCCCTCCATTTGCGGCAGACCTGCCCCAAGAGAGCGGGCGAACGAGGGCCAATTAACGGAGGGCTGTGTGGGTAGACTGGAAGGAAGTGGACAAAGATTTCCGACACGATTTCGTTGGGTAGCGTCAGGACTAGATATCTGTAGGCGTTGAGGCGGCCCTGCACCAAATCCTTCTCCTGTTGCAGAGCGCCGGGGGTATGTTGTAGCTCCAGAATTTGGGCTTCTAATCCTTCGGCGCGAGCACGATCGACCGCTCTCTCGCTGGCAGCGGACTCGGTTAGACCAGGGCCGGATTCGCTTCCGGTGCGAGGCGTCATTGTGCTGGGGAGCCCGTGCGTCAGGTTGCGAATACTCGAGAAGATGTGTTGGCTAAGAAGCCGACGGTATGTGGTCTCAGCCGAGCTCACCTGCGATTCTGTCTGGTTCCTCGTTGAGGAAGTTGGAGGAACGGGCTCCGAGTTGGCCCGTGATACAGTGTGGATTCTGCTCCGTCCACAGGTACTTTTTGAGGCGCTCTGGAGTGGACTGTAGTTCAATGATGGGGACGTCAACGTTAACGCTAAGTCGATTTCAATCTCCGACGGCCGCCGTCCATCGATATCATTATTCGGCACGCAGCCGAGTTGCACCTCTACTCTTGCTTCAACCCCAAGACTTCGACACCGAGATATTCGCCCACATTTTTCTCGCCGAATGAATCCGTGCTGTCCGTCCGCGCTGTTTCCATGGAGTTGGCCGAGTCTCCTCGCGAGCTTACCATCTCTGCCTTACAAAGAAAATAAAAATACTTGGTTCTTGGCAACTACCTCTAACAAACTTCAAGCTTCAAGTCCTCTTGAATTTTCTCGGACAATATGCGACGTCCAGGTGGCGATGCTTTTTGGACTCCGCGAGCTCGGCACTCGGCATTGTTTTACTTTCCCAACTGGCCAAAGGCCGAAACTATGACCCTACATTTTACAGTATGTCCTTCGCACTTGCTGCCTTGCCTTGAATTGATTCATTCAGTAGTTCCCAACTAATATCAAGCGAGACTACGACTCACAATTACGCATTTGCTATCTAAAGCGCGAAGTGACAAGTCAGTAAAACCTTCGACTCGGACCTTCTGAGAACCTTCTGAGTCTCACTCCCATTCACTCAATCTTCCCCAGATATATCCCTCTTCAAATCGTTCAACGATGCACATCAGTTCCGAGGTCAGTTTTTTCGAACTTGTATTCAATCTCACTCGGGCAGCTCGACTCGTGCTCTGTTATCGAGTCCAAATTTCCGCTGCATGGTTTGACTTGGCAAACCGGTTGCACTGGTCAGTAAATCCTCCAAGCTCATCCCACTTTACTTACTCCTTAGACTTTGAGTTGAATTCGCCTCGACTTCGTCACACGGACCATTGCTTCACGAAATGGGCTTGATATAACACAGCATGCCCGTCCAAAGTCGTGCAATCCTTATTAATTATACCACAGGTTGCGATTCTTCAAGTTCGCGACACCGAGGACACCGGAACTATCCTCAACCTGAGTACGTCTATTCAGCTGACCGTATTAATTTTTGCAAGCTGACCATGTTGATTTTATCGGGACTTGGCGCCCCAAATGCCGAAACTAAATTTTGGTATGCCTACTAGTAACTGGTCCAAAGGCCGAAACTAGGACCCTACATCTTTCAGCACTAGTATGTCCTTCGCACTTGCTCCCTTGCCTCGAGTTGATTCGTTCAGCAGTTCCGAAGTATTATCAAGCGAGACTACGATTACGCATCCCATAACCGACTTGGGTCTCGTACTTGGACTGACTCTTTCAAAATTCAAGCTGATACCATTCCGTGGAATGAGAATATTTTGAAACCCAAGTAACCTTGAATCCAAGTCCATTCAATCTGACTCTGATCCCGAGTTAAAGTGGTATGGCATTATGCATATACGCAACCTCCGGCATGAGCCCAACACTCCCGGCTCGGCGGCCCTCAACCTCCGCGTTCTAGGTAAGTTCGATTATTTCCCTGAATCCCGGACACATTAGATTCGCGGCCCAGTTTCTCAGGCAGTAATCCAGCATTCGCCGCATTCAACGCCTATGCCTTCTGCTTTGCTAACCACGCCCTTTTCAGGTGGACTGCAACTCGGGCGCAGTATCAATCCGCGCAAACTTGCACGCGTGTTTTCTGGCTTACCCTCACCCCTCGCGTGCACGGCACAGGTCCCCTGCGGTTCCTGTCTCATCCGCTGCGAATTCAGGGTGTACGCGCCCCAATCTCCTCTTCGAACGCGCGAGGCAAGTCATCGAATTTCAACTGCTCGATGGCACGGGAGTGACTGTACATGTAGAGGCTCCGCCGAATCACCGCCGCTAAGGAGAACGCGCGGCTGGGTGCAGAACGCGACGGTGGACGGTCTCGCAGCGTGGGCTACTTGTCGGTGAGTGCGGGGACGTGCGGCGCGCGGGCTACTGATCCTTTCGTAGCAGGTTACGCCTATGTGCAAAGCCGCCGTCTGTCCTGTTTTTTGCCATCGCCATCGTACGTACATACAAACCCCCATGCCCCGAGCCAGCCGCGCGCCGCATCGTTTCCGTCTACAGACTACGCAGGGACGCGCTGAGGCACAGGGGCTACATAATTCGGCAGGTAAGTTGCGTGCTATCTAGCTGGGACTCTGTCGACATGGGACCGACGCAGCACGATGGCCTCACGACTCGTACCGACTCTGCGGCCAGGTACCGCGCGGATGCGTGTCCTCCGAGTCGAGCGGCGCGCCAGATGCGCTGCGTGCTTCACGCGAGAAGAGTGAGACGGAGACGCAGTGTATTGTAGATTAGATAGAGCGAGCGAGGAACAGAGGGCGGTAGAATACGCAGTCTCTCCGCGCAAGGCCCCCCGCCGACTCGAGTCGGACTCGCGCGGACCTTGGACAACGCAAGCACGCGGACTGCCGCACACGCACGACGGCCGGCGGATTCGCGGGCGTTCTGGCGGCAAGAGCATGCGATGGTGATCTGGACATGCGCGGCTAGACAAGCCGTGCCGTGTAAGCACAAAAAAGGAGGGCGCGAACGAACGACGCACCGCGCAAGTCTAGCGCTTTGACCTGAGATAAGATGACGCCTCGCCCGCACCCCCCATCGACGCCGACCCCAAAATTCTTGAGCTTTTGCACGCGGCTCGACATCTGCCGCCCGCCCATCGCGATCGAGATCTTCTGGTACCTGTGGCCGTGTCGCGTCAGCGTGGATCTTTACGGGGGGGGGGGGACAGGGAGGAAGGGAAGGGAAAGGGAAGGACGGGAGGCAAGGCAGGAAAGGGAGGAAAGGGAGGAAAGGAGGAAAGCGGGGGACGGGGAGGAAAGGCAGGGACGCGCAATCCTGCGAATTGCCACAGCGCAAGCCGACGAGCATGGTGCAAGCCGACGCGCAATCGTGCCGCCCCGGCGCGCGTGCATGCGCCTAAAAAACCCCGCCAAAAGATAAAAAAAGATAAAAAAGAAGCACCCACCGTCACATCCCCTGCTGGGATCCCCCGCAGCAGCCGCTCGAGCAGGCGCGCTCCACAGCACCTTGTACGTGTCCGGCTTCTGCGCCGCCGCTTGCCGAGCACGGTGCGCGGGGCGTCTTCGTTGGGGTCGTTTTTGGCTTCTTCGTTAGCGGGAGAGGGAGGGGGCGATGGGGGCGTCTGCGGGTTCTTTGGCGTGGGAGGGGGCGTCTGTGTGTTCTTTGACGCGGGCGTTGGCGGGGCGAGAAGGTGGGACGGCGGCGGGAGAGGGGACGAAGGAGGTGGGAGAGGCGGAGAGGCGGTGGAGGTGGCGGTGGGCGTGGGCGCGGGCGTGGGTTAACACTGCCGGCGGCGGCGGCAGGGACGAGGACGGAGTGCGCAGGCAGGACCAGCTTGAGCCTCTGCTGTTTCGGGGCCGATGCCGTTGCCGCTACGGGTGTCGGGGCCGGTACCTGCGTATTGGTGCGCGTGCTCGCATTCATCGTCGCCGCCGCAGTCGACTTCCTTCGTGCCCTTGTAACAAGCGACGCCCCGCGGTCCGAGTTCTGGTGTTACAGCTTCGTCGAGATGCGCCGCGCGCGCACGGGCTTCGCGAGCGCCATCGGGACCTCTATTTCCGCCTCCGCCTCCCTATCCCTTCTCTGCACCTCCCCCTCCGTCGCCATCTCCCTCTCCGCCTCCCTCTCCAAGCTGCGGCACGGCGACGCAGTGGTGCTCGCCGAGTCGATCGCCGTCGTGCTCCCCTCGGCGTATGGGTCGGCGCGGGGGTCGAGGTAGGCGGAACCGACATCGATGGGGACGCGCGGCCGGCGGGTGAACAGCCCCGAGGGCCCGCGCGGCGGCATCCGCAGAGCACACTCGTCCCTCCCTGCATTCCCATTCGCATGCGCATGGCACATGTAAAGCCTTCGTGTGCTCCGGCGCGGCGGGAAGGTCGTCGGGCTCGCCGTACACGGCGAGCACGGGGTCGAGAATGTGCGCGCGCGCGGTGCGCAGGAGCTGCTGGAGGTCGGAGGGCTCAGGGGACGGGCCCGGGCGCGGGGCCGTGCGCGCGAGGGCGAGGGCGCGGAGGGGTTGGGTCTGCCGGCGATCGAATCAGTTTTAAGTTTAGACTTGGGGAGAGAGAGAAGCGCACCTTTGTGCACGAAGAGCACCCAATTGATGTTGGGCGGTGCGGGCGCGCAGTCCGCCTGCTGGCTCAGCCGGAAGGCGCTGTCGCCCAGCTGCAAAGTAAACATAAAAGTCAATTCGGGTAATCCGCACGAGAGCGGCAAGCAAGAGCGAGAGGAAGGGAAGGGAGGGCAGGGCAGGAGGAAGGGCAGGAAGAGGCAGGGAGGGGAGGGGAAGAGGGAGGAAAGAGACGCACCTGTACGGCGAGCCCGGCTATCGTGTCGCTGCGGAGGCGGCAGAGGGCGGTGAGGTCGGACTGCGTGCGCACGAGTAGGGCCTTTTGCTTCGCGATGAAGGACGCGAGCGCCGCGAGGCTACGGCGGGCGTCGTGCGAGTGCGAGTCCACGAGCAAATGCGAATCGAGGAGCGAGAGCGGGTGGCAAGGCGAAAAGGCACAGAGTTGAGCGGGGGACATGGGGGAAGGAGGAGACTTATGTTTGGGCGCGGCGAGAATCCATGGGGCGCGGGGCGCGCTCATTGACCACAGGCGATCTACGAAAAAGAAAAAAGAAATCAGAGATCTAGGCGCCCGGCCCAAGCGCTCGAACCAGATCACTGCGCCTATCGACTGTCAATCTGCAATCACGACCGTTGGCTCGAAGCGCTGAGTTATACATACTTGTGCTCATCCTCTCATGAATCAACACTGCAGCCTTCAGCTTCCGCACTGACGCCACAACACCACTGTCTCCGGGTGCTTTGAAGGCGCTGCAAAGCTGTAGAGCTATAAAAAACATGATAAATGAATGTGTCTAGGGACCTTTTAAAACGTGCTTGCTACCTCAGCGAACCACACCATGATGCTATTCCTATTACTCCTCACACACCTCGTCTCCCAACGATCCAACGCATCCCTTACATATAGACTGGACTCGCGAGCAGCATCTGACTCGTGCGACGACATCAACAACTGTCGGAGGTTGTTTGACATCGTCTGGGGATGCCTCACCACAATTTTCGCGTGCACTTGGGTGTCCGTGCACCCGAACGTCCCCCCACCCAACCACTGCTCCGTATGGCTTCTTTGGCGAAGGCTGCAAATGATGCTCATCGCGATCATTGCTCCGGAGCTGATGGTGTGCTTCGCAGCAAGGCAGTTTGCGACCGCTCGGTTGTTCTCGAAAAGTACAGTAATTACCATCATCAGCGTTGCATATGGCTTATTCCTAGTAGAATTCGGGGTCTCAACCACCCACGGGTTTTTTTTCTCTATGGGAGGATTTGTGTCGCGGATCGGACATCCAATTGCAACCAAAAAGCAAATCGAAGACTCTCTCCTCGGTCCTGAATATCTTTCCGCCATAACAAAAATTGACACAGAGGATATTATGGACAAAAGCAATGGAGATGCACTGTCGAAAGGCGTTGCACTCGTGCAGGGCCTATGGTTCACTGTACAGTGTCTGGCCCGCTTTTCCCAACACCTTCCTGTCACAGAACTCGAAGTTACTACGTTGGCATTTGCCGTTGTCAACATTTTCATCTGGTTGCTTTGGTGGAGCAAACCGCTCGATGTCCAGCGACCCATCCCGGTCGGACCATCGGAGGACCGGCCAGAAACCGGTCCGATACCCGTGCCTTCAAATTGGAGGGACTGGTTCGACGATGCAATAGATGGCCTTAATGTCGGGATCAGCGGTGCACTAGCTGGCGTTTATAAAAACTACGATCCTACGGTATCCACCGCAGTACCATCGTTCTGGTCCGCAGAGTCCTCCGGCAGACCAGAATACGATGGTACCCACGTTCCTTACCTCGTGGCATGTGTCGTTGGCACAGTTTTTGGCACCATTCACTGCGCAGCATGGATGTCCAAATTCCCTTCCACCGACGAACTGTGGATGTGGAAGTCCTGCTCGTTGTTGGTTGCTATAATCCCTTTGATTATGGGATTTCAGATAAGCATATCCTTAGTTGTGCGCTCTTCGTCAGCCCATTATCTGGCTAAGGTCAAAAAATTCCTTGGTCCAATCTCGGTTTTTGGAGCTGTCGTTGGGATTCTCATTTACCCCATCGCTCGCCTTTTCCTAATCATCATCTCCTTCACCACATTGCGCGCTCTTCCACCTGGGGCGTTCACGGACGTAGACTGGAGTGTTTATATCCCCCACCTCTAACTCTGGACACTTGCCTTCGCCCTTCCCTTATAAATGTTGAATGTAGCAATACATACTTAGCAGCACTGCAGCAACACCGGACTTTTTTGATTACATGCTAATTTCAATGAGCGGTTATGTCCTCCTGATGAAGGTGTTGTGCGGCCGGTGCTGGCAGGGTTGCCCTATCCAGGCCGGGGTGGCATTCCCGGCGACAAACCGACCCATCCGTGTTGAAGAGCCTCCGGGCGGGGGAGGATCACATCATAATCTTTCCTGCGAACACGATTGAGTTGCACATACAGTGTTTGAAAAGCAATTCCAAGCATCCGCATAATGGGAACCAACCCAGCAGATAACATTAACTCTTTATGGTAGAAATAGAAACAACGAAGCAACATCTCTTATGGCCATTCTTCCCCACGTAAAAATTGGCCCGGGAAAATTGCTAACTCAGTTCCAGCGTGATTTTCAAGCAGGAAGCTTTAATAGTTTAACTGTAAACCCGTTGCTCGATTACTCACACAGCCTTACTCATCGCGATCGTGACGTGACCGTTACAATCCTTCTCTGGTCTCACCTTCACACTCTTCTTGGTACCATATCTTCCTGTATTGTCGCTCTACACTCTTGGAAGCCCGAAAGGGTCTTATTTGTCTCTTGCCTGATTTCTGATGTTTCCTGGTACGTCCAGGTTTCCATCAACTTTGGATTCCTTCATTGAGGTTGAAACTTGATAGTGAATGTGTTGTATTGATTGGGATAGTAAAGCAAGAGAACTAAAGAGATGATTGAATCGAAGAAAGGCTGGTTAGGATGGGCATACCATTATGTGGGTATGTACACATCTTTTCTGTGTCGAGCCCCCAAATTCCCGGCGACAACTCAGTACTCAATCCCGGATTCCCAGTTTAGGCTTCCACATTCGATTCGTCTTCTCCGCGACCCGACTCTCTTTCTCTTCTGCCTTCCTCATCTTATTCTGCCTGTAAAACCCTGTCCTCGACATCCAGCTCATGATCAAAAATCAATTGGGAATGCTTCCCCCTATAAATTATGATCACCGGATAGCCTCGGGTTTAGGATACAAGTCGCACCGTGATCTTGCCATCAACGAATCAAGTAAACAGCACTGGTTGAAGGACTTGTAGATATCCGATAGCCGAGCATCAAATGCAGAACAACCCCAGTGGATCTGAGTTGTAAAATAGGCTGAGTGGTTCCAGGTATGGAAGAGCCATACTACTAGTACTTACCCCAACTGACATGTAGTTTCTGTAAATATGAGGAACAGTGGGTATGAGCAGTCATTGGCCAAGGATGAGGATAAGAATGCGGATGCGGATGATGAGCGAGAGCGGACTGGATCTGAACAAGACGACGACAGGGATGGTGGGCAAAATGTGAAGATTTCCTGGTCCTCATGGCGCGGAAGTATTATAGTGGCCATCCATGAAGCTAATTTCTCCTGACACGACAATGAGCGGAGAGAATGTAAAATTGTATTGGGAAGTGCAATGAAGACAGCACGCAGGATACTTGCTAATCCGACTCGTCACTTGATTCTTCGTCGCCCTCCGAATCTGTCTCCGAGTCCGAATCTCCACTGGCGTTATCCCACAGCCCAAACAACACGTCATCGAGATCATTGATATCCAGCTGACCATCGAAAATGAACGACGCAACGGACGGCAGTGCTGTCCGGTACACATCACTGGGCAGGCTTGAGCTGGTGATGCATAGTTCCTGTAGAATGCATCCCGATCTCGACGCCAGGGACAAGAGTGTACCGATTGGATCCGGCTGCAGAAACGGCTCTGCGACCTGGAGCCTGCACAGAGCCGGGAGAGCCAGCAGTCGCAGACCCCCCAACTGACGACCGCAAATCAAGGACTCAGACAAAATGAGGGTTTCCAGGGATGGCAGGGCCACATCCTTCCTGAAAACACGATTAATTGAATATATCTGCACACAAAGGAATTAGAAAATGATACCTCAGATGCTGGTCAATACCACGATCATATAAACCGAACTGGCAGAAAACGAGGTTGACTGTGCAGCTCAAAACATCCATGAATTCGTGCACCGCGATCCATTTCACAGCGAGGACTGTCAACTGAGACCAGGGCAAGATCCTGAAATGAGAGTCGTGATATGATCGCATATGAACCCTGGACAAGAGTGGTGCCATAAGAAATGCAGGGGTTGAGGAATGCTGGGCATCGGGATGCCCGCCAGACATCCCAATTTGGAAGCACCGGAGCAAAGGGAGTGGGCCCTCAATGGAGGAGAGAAATTTTGTCGACGTATATAGTTTCAAATGCTCCCAACGTGCACAGTGACGTGCAATCGTCTGGAGAAAAGGCAGCTCCCGGCGTGTGGCCGCATCACTGAACCACAGCTCAATTGAAAGCCGAAAGGAGCCGGAGCGTTCCAAATAGCTTTCGAGAAGGTGCAACTGTTGCTCGAGTCGCCTTTTCTTGTTCAAAGTCAACCTGACTGCTCTCCACAGCGCGGGGGTGGATAGCGCGATGTCCCTCCATTTGCGGCATATCTGGCCCAGGAGAGCGGGCGAACGAGGGCCAATTAACGGAGAGCGGTGTGGGTAGACTGGAAGGAAGTGGACGAAGATTTCCGACACGATTTCGTTGGGTAACGTCAAGACTGGATACGTGTAGGCGTCGAGGCGGCCCTGCAACGAATCCTTCTCCTGCTGCAGAGCGCCGGGGGTATGTTGTAGCTCCAGAATTTGGGCCTCTAATCCTTCGACGCGAGCACGATCGGCCGCTCTCTCGCTGGCAGTAGCCTCGGTGGCACCAGTGGCAGAGGGGTCGGATTCATTCCCAGTGCGAGGCGCCATCGTGCTGGCGCGCCAGTTTGTGAAGACTACAGAAGTCAGTCGAGAACCGGCTTGTCTGTTTTATAACCTTACCGGTTACTTCTTTGTATTTTTTCGATGCTCAGGACCGGCGAGGACAAGGTCACAAGGAAGCACGTCCATGTGGCGGTGCTTTTTTCGGCACTCGGCATCGTTCAATTGGCCCCAAGCTGGCCCAAAGCCGAAACCACATTTTTCAGTATGCCCTTCGCACTTGCTGCCTTCTTGAGTTGATTCATTCAGCAGTTCCCAACTAATATCAAACGAGACTACGACTACGCATCCCATAACCGTCTGCGTGCGGGGGCTTACGGCTCGCGGGCTGCTGATTCTTCCGTAGCAGGTTACGCGTATGTACGCTGTGCTCGGCCCTTGCCCTGAGTCAGCCGCGAGCGCCGTATCGTTTCCGTTTCCGTTTACAGACCACGCACGGACGGGCTGAGTCGCAGGGGCTAATTCGGCAGGTAAGCTGCGTGCTACTTATTTAGCTGGGACTCCTCGATATGGGACCGACGCAGCACGGATGGCCTCACGACTCGTACCGACTCTGCGGCCAGGTACCGCGCGGATGCGTGTCCTCCGAGTCGAGCGGCGTGCCAGATGCGCTGCGTGCTTCACGCGAGAGGAAAGGGACGGAGACGCGGTGTATTGGATGGAGCGGGCACGGCACAAGGGCGGTAGAATACGCAGTGCGGCCGCGCCTTTGACTCTCTCCGTGCAAGGGCCCCCGCCGCCGAGAGCCGGACTCGCGCGAATAACGCAGGCACGGACTGCCGCACACGCACGACGGCCCGCGGATTCGCGGGCGTTCTGCGTGCGCGGCAAGAGCGCGCGCGATGGTGCGCGATGGTGCGCGATCTGGACCAGACAAGCCGTGCCATGTAAGCACGGGAAAGGCGGGCGCGAACGAAAGACGCACCTGGAAGTACTGCTACAGCAATGCGCATCGCCCGCACCCCCCTCACCCATTGACGCCGACCCCTAACTTTTTGAGCTTCCGCAGGTCCTTCTGCCCGCGGCTCGACACCTGCCACCCGCCCATCGCGATCGAGATCTGCTGGTACCTGCGGTCGTGTCGCGTCAGCGTGGGTCTTTACGGGGGAGGAGGAAGGAAGGGGGGAAAGGGGGGACGGGGACGGGGACGGACGGGGGTAAGAGCGCGAGGAGGGGGAACCCGATGCGTGGATCTGTCCACGGGGGTACGAGCGCGAGGAAGGGGATCCCGATGCGCGCGAATCTACACGGTGGATATGAGCGCGCGACGAAGTAAAACCCGACGGGCACTCGAGGAAGAAATGGATCTTTACACGGCGGAAGGAAAGGAAGAAGAAAAAACGCACCGCCGCGCATCCCCCGCCGGGCTCTTCCCCAACAGCCGCTCGAGCAGGTTCTGCTCCGACGCGCTCCGCCGCTTGCCGAGCACGGTGCGCGGGGCGTCTTCGTTGGGGTCAGGGCGGGAGAGCGGGCAGAGAAAGAGTCGGGAGCGGCGGGGAAGGAGCGCCAGGGCGGGGCGCGAGGGGGGGGTGGGGCGCGAGGGGGCGGCAGCTTCTGTAGTAGAGAAAGAGGCGGGAGAGGGGGCGGCAGCGGGGACGGAGCGCTAGGGGACGGGGCGGGGCGGGAGCGGGCGCGGGCGTGGGCGCTAACACTGGCGGGGGCGGGGACGGAACGCGCAGGCGAAATCAACTTGAGTCCCTACTGCTTCGGTGCGGACGCCGGTGCCGCTGCGGGAGTCGCTACGGGCGTCGGGGCCGCTACCTGCCTCTGCGCGCGCGTATTCGTGCGTGCGCTCGCATTCATCATCGCAGCAGCAGCACCCGATTTCCGCCGCACCCTTGTAACAAGCGGCGCCCCGCGGTCCGGGTTCTGGGTGCTGCAGCTTCGTCGAGATGCACCGCGCGTGCACGGGCTTCGCGAGCGCCATCGGGACCATCGGGACCTCTGCCTCCTCCACTTCCACCTCCATCGCCGCCTTCCCCTCCGCCTCCAAGCTGCGGCACGGCGACGCCGTCGCGCTCGAGTCGATCGCCGTCGTGCTGCCCGTCTCGGCGGCGTACAGGTCGGCGCTGGGGTTGGGGTAGGCGGTATCGACATCGAAGCGGACGCGCGGCCGACGGGTGAACAGCCCGCAAGGAGATATATACTCAGCGAGGCGCCCTGGGAGTCGGCCTATGGGGATCCCCGCGGCGGCGGTCAGTATCGGGGTGAGCGCCTCGAGTATTGGGCCGAGCGTCCCAAGCATTGCTGCGCCCTGCGTGGATGCGGGGAAGTCCAAGAGCGCAGCCGTAACGTTCGCAGGGAACGCCTCGGGCTCTCCGGCGGCGACTGAGGGCCCGCGTGGCGGCATCCGTGGCGCACACTCGTCCCTCCCACTCCCATTCGCATTCCCACTCGTATTTAAAGCCTTCGTGTGCTCTGGCGCGGCGGGCGGGTCGTCCGGCTCGCCATACACGGCGAGGGCGGGGTCGAAGATGCGCGCGCACACAGCGCGCACGCGCGGCAGGGGGCGGCGGGCGCGGGCGCGCGAGGGCGAGGGCGCGGAGGGGGGTTGGGTCTGCGATGCGATAGTCGAATCAGTTTTCATTTCATTTCGCGGTGGCTAGGCCCGCACCTTTGTGCGCGAAGAGCACCCAGTCGATGTCGGGCGGCGCGGGCGCGCAGTCGGCCTGCTGGCTCAGCCGGAAGGCGCTGTCGCCCAGCTAAAAGTGAAAGTCAATATCGGGGTAATCCACGAGAGCGACAAGAACGAGCAAGACCAGGGAAGAAAAGGGCAGGGGGAGGAAGGGAGGGGAGGGGAGGGGAGGGAAGGGAAGAGGACAGGAGGAAGGGAAGGGAAGGGAAGGGAAAAGACGCACTTGCGCGGCGAGCCCCGCGGCATCGGCTACAGCGTCGCTGCGGAAGCAGAGGGCGGTGAGGTCGAACTGGGTGCGCGCGAGGAGGGCCTTTTGCTTCGCGATGAAGGTCGCGAGCGCCTCGGGGCTGCGGGTGGCGTCGGGTAGTACAAGTACATGCGAGTGCAAGTGTGGGTCAACGAGGAAATGCGAATCAGGAGGGTGGCAAGGCGAAAAAGCGAGTTGAGCGGGAAGCATGGGGTTCGGGAGGAGAAGACGTGCGTTTGGGCGCGGCTCGAATCCATGGGGCGCGGGGCGCGCTCATTGACCACAGGCGATACGAAAAATAAAGATCTAGGCGCCCGGCCCAAGCGTCCATCAGTTTTTGGCGCCCGGTAAACAGGCGTCAATTCGCACGCATGGCTTCAACCAAGGGTTGTTTCTGCTGGTTTGTGCTTCTCTCCTCCGAGTCTCTCATTTTTCACCCGACCAAGACCTGTCTCTGCGCCAAACACCACTCACTTATTACCATTGTCCCGATTTCTCCTCATCATTTAAGTCAAAGGCGCCATTACGAACTTGAATGAACAATGGCAGCGACATGTCTGCTCATGTCTGATACGTCGTGGGATATGCGCGAGTGGCTTGTGGAGCGCTGGAAGGGCTACCGTATCCAACCATTTCCGGTGCCAAGCCGACCCATCCGTGTTACAAGCGCTTCCAGGTGGGAGGGGCTGTTCTGCGAACACAATTGATTCGAATCGATCTGCGCATACAGTGTTTGAAAAACAATTCCGCGCTTCAGCCAATGGAAACCACTCCGGCAGAAAACCTCGACTCTTTGTGGTAGAGAGAGAAACAAAGCAACAAAGCGTCTATCTCACGGCCATTTCTCCCCAGCCCGGGAAAATGGCCAGCGCGGTTTTCCAGCGGTAAGTGTTACGGCTAATTTCGCCTTTCAGAGCTCTGAATCGGAATCATGAATGTAGTAAAACGAAGCCAGGAATATTTGGTGACTTGCGGCTGTCTCCGAGAATTTCTACCTCGAGCATACCGCTCCCGCTTACACGTCCCGGACGTCTACTGAATTGAGTTCTTTCCAACTTGATAGGGAACGGACTGTATTGAATGGCATAGTAAGTGAGATAACCAACTACAGGGAGTATTGGATTGAAGAAAGCTGAGGTTGAGTGTCAACTAGCTTCGATGCGTCTCCGCTGTCCGTCTTCTCCCGCCTGCAAAATATCCCCGATATCCAGCTCGATCAAAAACCATTTGGGAATGCTCCTGGGTCGGGTTCAGGATGCCTGCGAGTCGACGTCGCACCGCTTGTCCCCAACGATTCAAGTCAACAGCGTTCGTTGAAGGACTTGCAGGCATTCGACCGGGCTGAGCGTAATGCCACTCCAACTTGGATAAACCAACGTCCGGACGCATCGAATGTCATCGTAAGCGAGAGAACTAAAGAGCATCGAATCGGAGAAGGGTGGTCGGGAGGAGCATAGATAGTAGCAGTATTTAGGTGCAGGTTATTTCCGTGTTCAATGACACTCTTCCGACGACTGGTCTAGGCTTCGATTCGTCTCCGCTTTCCTTGTCCTCCGCCGGTTAAATATCGCCGACATCCAGCTCGATCAAAAACCACTTGGGAATGCCCCCGGTATAGATCACTAGGTAGCCTCGGGTTCAGAATACAAGTCAACGGCGCTGGTTGAACGACTTGCAGGCATCCGATGGCCGAGCGTCAAATGCAACTCCAACTTGAATAGATCAACGTCCGGAATATTTGCCGAGAGTTGCGGGAGGAGTATTGAACTAAAGAAAGCTGAGGTTGAGTGTCGGCGTCGGATCAGCATAGCATAGCAGCAAGTTTTTTCTGTGTTCAACCTTTCCAACGACTCTCAATCCCAATCTAGCATTCCGTCCGTATTTGCCATCTAACTCCGTTCTCCTCCGCTTTTCGTTTCCTCCCGCCTGCAAAATATCCCCGACGTCCGGCCCATGTTCAAAAACCATCTGGGAATGCTCCCGGGTCGAGCTCCTGCGAGTCGACGCCTCACCGCTTGTCCCCAATGTCAGCGGCGCTGGTTGAAGGACTTGTAGGCATCCGATGATAGCCACGTCAAATACCACTCCAACCAACGTCCGGAATATTTGCTGAGTTACGGCTGTCTCCGAAACTTGTACCTCGCGCATACCCCTCCCACTTACACGTCTAGTACGTCTACTGCATTGAGTTCGTTGCAACTCGATAGGGAGCGGACTGTACATATATTAAATGGCATAGTTTAGATAACTAAAGAGAGCATTTGCTTTTTAAAAAAAAGGTTGGTGTCGGCGTCGTGAGCATAGCATTATTCAAGTGCAGGTTTTTCCATAGAGTTAGCCCTAGGCTTCAGGGTGGAAGTTGACCGACCGCGATCCCCTCACCAACGGTTCAAGTGTAGTCAACATTGAGGAACTTGTACTCATCCGATAGCCGAGCGTCGAATGTAACTTGAAGAACGACCCCAGCGGATCCGAGTTGTATATCAGGCGACGATCCCAGGTGCGGGAGAGTTATGCTACTACTGACCCCACTGATATAGACGGTAGTTTCCGTAAATACGAGGAACAGTGGGTATGAGCGGTCGTCTGCCGAGAATGAGGATAAGGATATGGACGCGGATGATGAGCGAGAGCGGACTGGGTCTGAACGAGACGACGACAGGGATGGTGGGAAGCGGTGATGGCTTGTGGATGGAATAGACAATTGGGTGAAATGGAGAGAACATAAAATTGCATTGTGACGCAAAGACACCACGCAGGATACTTGTTAATCCAACTCTTCGCTCGACTCTTCGTCGCCCTCCGAATCTGTCCCCGAGTCCAAGTCTCCAGCGCGATGGCCCTCCATTTACGGCATATCTGGGCCAGGAGAGCGGGCGAACGAGGGCCGCTTAACGGAGAGCGTTGTGGGTAGACTGGAAGGAAGTTGACGAAGATTTCCGACACGATTTCGTTCGGTAGCGTCAGGACTGGATACGTGTAGGTGTCGAGGCGGCCCTGCACCAAATCCTTCTCCTGTTGCAAAGCGCCGAGGGTATGTTGCAACTCCAGAATTTGGGCTTCTAATCTTTCGACGCGAGCACGATCGGCCGCTCTCTCGCTGGCAGTGGACTCGGTTGGACCAGGGCCGGGTTCGCTTCCGGTGCGAGGCGTCATCGTGCTGGGGAACCCGTGCTTCAGGTTGCGAATACTCCAGAAGATGTGTTGGCCAAGAAACCGGCGGTATGTGGTCTCAGCCGAGCTCACCTGCGGTTCTGGTTTCTCGTTGACTGAGTTTGGAGGAACGGGCTCCGAGTTGGTCCGTGACCGTAGACCAGTGTGAATTCTGCTCCGTCCACAGGCACTTTTCGAGTCGCTCTGGAGTGGACTGTAGTTCAAGGATGGTGAAAGTTGGTTGGAGTCTGGAAGTGTGGGACGTCGACGTTAACGGCAAGTCGATTTCAATCTCCGACGGCCGTCCATCAATATCATTTTTCGGCACGCAGCCGAGTTGCACCTCTACTCTTGCTTCAACCCCAAGACTTCGACACCGAGATATTCGCCAATTTCGCTCGCCGAATGAATCCGTGCTGTCCATCTGCGCTGTTTCCATGAAGTTGGCCGAGTCTCCTCGCGATCGCTTACCATCTCCGCCTTACGAAGAAAAGAAAAACACGTCGTGTTTATTGGTCTACTACAGCCCACTAATCTTGATTCTTGGCACTACCTCCAACAAACTTCATCCTGTTGAATTTTCTCGGACAATATGCGACGTCCAGGTGGCGATGCTTTTTGAAACTCCGCGAGCTCGGCTCCGCATCGTTCGGTACTTTCCCAACTGGCCCAAAGGCCGAAACTATGACCCTATATGTCCTTCGCACCTGCTGCCTTGCCCTACGTTGATTCATTCAGCAGTTCCCAACGAATATCAAGCGAGACTACGATTCACAAGTACGCATTTGCTATCTATTATAATCTAAAGCGGCAAGCCGCCTTAGCCGCGAGGTCAGTAAAACCTCTCACAACTTAATCTTCTCAAGATACCCCCCTCTTCAAATTGTTCAACGATGCACACTTAAATTCTTCCTTGAACTTGTATTATTCATTCGAACAGGAGGCTTGAGTCGTGCTCCGTTATCGACTCCAAATTTCCGCTGCATTCAACCGATTGCACTAGTCAGTACATCGTTCAAGCTCATTCCACTTTGGCTTACTCCTCGGACTTTAAATCAAGTTGCTGGGTTTATCCGAGTTTTGGTGCATCTGTTCTATATTGTCTCGCTCGTTTACTGATTTTACCTCATAGATTGCCTTTTTTTCCTGGGCATTCCAACCTGAAGGCTTACTTCGGCGTTCTCGGGGTTGAAAGGTCAACAATACTCAGCTTGGCTGATTTTCTCTCTGAAGACTCGTGCATTTAAATTTCAGCCCATCCCGTGCACCGAGGTCAGTACACCTCGTCAATCGATCTCCTCTGTGCTGACCCTCTATAGATCGAGGTCACCTTCAAGTCGTCCTGGTAGAGACTATGTCTATTCAATTTGCTCTGGCTTACCTACTGACTTTGCCGCGTAGATGCTGCCAATTGGTTGACTGACTTGAACTCCGATATGAGGTTAATTTAATGAGCATGGGTGTGGTACGCCGATTCAATATTTTCTAGCTCGTTTGCTTAGACTGACTGTGCCTCATAGATTCAGTTGACTCGGTTCCAAATCGAACATGCAGTGATTCCGGTAATAAATATCATCTCCTCTTGATTTGACAGGGTAACTTCGTTCAAGTCTGACTGAAATCGTCCTACTATTTTAGCCCCTGATGTGTCCACACACCCTGGTGTGGAATTATTCATGATTCCGCCCGCATTTCGAACTCGGGCCCTCCGATAAAATTCAAGGATGTGTGTACATGCTATAGAAACTGCTGGATGAAATCTTGGACGAATCTGCGCCTTACAGCGTACAAAAGAAAAGAAAAGGAAGGTTTTGATGTGCTTTTCCCACACGCCAAAACGCCCGCCAAAACCGATTCCACTTCTGGATCCATCATCGGAAGGTTCGTACCTTTCGCAGCTCAAGTCCATAAATTCTGAAAATATTTCAGGGTGTAGGAAAGACATGAATATATCTAAATCCAGGTGCCGAGAGAAATATGTCCCAAGGATCAAACTCGTGGACACATGGGGGGCTAAAATAGTACTACTATCCCTCCGACTTGTGTCTCAGGTAAGCTTTAATTTGGCACTGACTCCCACCCTGCTCACGATTCAACGGCAACCTCCCCTCATTTCCTCTCCTCAAGTCCACTGATATCGATTATCGTTATTCGGCTGCTCAAGTTACTCTCCACGCAGAACCATGTCCTCCGCATTGTACCTGGACCACCGCCGCGCAATCGCAAGCTTCGTAGCTCCATTCCCTCTCGAAACCGTCCGGCTCGAGGCGCACCTCCCTCCACTCGCGCCGCCTTCTCGCATGCTGTACTCAAAAACGCTGCTTGTAACGGTCAAGTCGACTTGAATTCACGGCACGCGTACTCGTATTCTACGTACGACGTCCTAGTGTCTCGCACCGCATCCGCTCGACCTCGGCCTCTACGTCCCGCCGTACGACACCCGACGCAGCGGGGACTCTGACTCCGTCTCAGCCCTGATGCGCGCGCGCGATACAGCGGAGAGCGATTACGCACGCGGGACTTGGTGCAGTGCGGGGTCGGAGTCGGCGTTGGCACGGCGGCCGACGGGGGTGTCGAATGCCGCGCGTCTGGCGGCGCGCTGGATGCGCGCGCACACGGACGCGGACGCGGGGGGCTTGGCAGCGGTACGTGACCGCTGTTACCGCGCGGTGAGTGAAGAGGTTAGGCAGGCGAGCGAGCGGGACGACGTACTGTGGAGTCGTACAGCGCGCACGCTGCGATGCCGAGGCGCAGCGTGGCGAGGCGGACGCGGGGAAGGAGGCGGAGCGGGCGGGGAATCTGGGCGAGGCGATAAAGCGAGTGCAGACGCGGGGAGTGAGTAGGAGGACGCACCGTGTCCGTCCGGATCGTGCGCTGGCGTGGCGGCGTTGGTGCGGCACTATCGGGCATGAAGCGCCGGGGCCGGCGGGTCCTGCAGGAGGACATATGTACAGTGCAACCCATAGCATCCGAGTGGGCGGGATTGGCGCGCCCCGGGGCTATTCTCGCGCTGTAGGCGATTAGCAACGGCGACGACAACGGGAGGCAGCTGTGCGGCGTCGTGCGCGCGCTGCTCATCTCGATCGCCGCACACGCGCAACGACCGCGAATGCGCGGGCATATCCGCGTGTGCGGCATGCGGGGCGAGGGCCGCGTAGGCCATTGGTGCGCTGAGACAAGGGAGTCAGGGAGTCAGGAGACAAGAGCGAGCTGCGTACGCTCGGGACGAACCAAGAGCAGTGCAGGCATGGCGCGCGCGCGCAACCGCTGTTGCTGCGGGTTCAGCGCGAGTCTCGGTTGGACTAGGGCGGGGGCGGGTATGGCAGTCGGTAGCGCTTTGAGCTGAGATAAGACGACGCCCCGCCCGCAGCCCCCATCGACGCCGACGCCAAACTTTTTGAGCTTCTGCAGGTACTTCTGCCCGCGGCTCGACGCCTGCCGCGGCGTGCGCCACCCGCCCATCGCGATCGAGATCCTCTGGTACCTGCAGTCGCGTCACGTCAGCGGGGATCTTTACGGGTGGAAGGAGGAGAAGAGGGAAAGGGAGGAAGGAAGGGACGGGACGGGGGGAAACCGATGCGTGAGGATTTTTACACAGGGGTACGAGCGCGAGGATGGAAACCGACGCGCACTCGTGCTGCCTGAGCACAAATACACACTAATGCGCAGTGAGACGCGCGCGAAACCGATGCGCGATCGCGTGAATGGAAAGGAATGCGAGAAAAAACCAAAGCAACACCCACCGCCGCGCATCCCCCGCCGGGATCCCCTCCAGCAGCCGCTCGAGCAGGCGTCCTCCACAGCACCTTGTACGTGTCCGGCTTCTTGGCGGGCGCGGGCGCGGACGTACGCCGCCGCTTGCCGAGCACGGTGCGCGGGGCGTCTGTGTTGAGGTCGGCGTTGGAGGGGGCGGGGGAAGGGGCAGAGAAAGACGCGGCACGTGAAGAGGCGGCGGCGGCGAGGACGGAGAGCGAGGGCGCAGAGCGTGGATGTTAACACCAGCGGCGGGCAAGGCGCGCGGGGGCGCGGAGCGCGCAGGCAGGATTAGCTTGAGCCTCTGCTGCTTAGGTGCCGCTGCCGGGACTTCAGGCGCAGCCGCCTGCCTCGCCACGTTTTGCTTCCTCTGCGTGCGCATACGTGCGCTCGCATTGTCCACGTTCGCCGCTGCAGCAGCTCCCGACTTCCGCTGCGCCCGCGTAACAAGCGGCGCCCCGCGGTCCGCGTTATGGTGCTGCAGCGTCGTCGAGATGCGCCGCGCGCACGGGCTTCGCGAGCGCCAGCAGGATCTCCGCCTCCTCCCTCTCCACATCCATTTCCCTCATGGACAGCGGGCTGATCTCCACCGTGGATGGCGGACTGGGGCACCCCGTAGTGCTCGAGTCAATCGCTGTCGTGCTCCCCTCGGCGTGCGGGTCGGCGTTGGGGTACGCGGTGTCGACGCGGCCGGCGGGTCAACCGCGCGGCGACATCCGCGGCGGGCCCGCGCACTCGTCCCTCCCATTCCCACTCCCACTCCCCTGCCCACTCGCATGCAAAACCTTCGTGCGCTCCGGCGCGGCGGGACGTCAGGCTCGCCGTATAGGGCGAGCACGGGGTCGAGGATGCGCGCGACGCGTACGAGGTCAAAGGGCGCGCGAGGGCCCGGAGGGGGGTTGGGTCTACCGGCGGTCGAGTGCGTGAGTGAGTGGGGTGGGAAGCAGGAAGTGGCAAGGCAGGCCCGCACCTTTGTGCGCGAAGAGCGCCCAGTCGATGTCGGGTGGCGCGGGCGCGCAGTCGGCCTGCAGGCTCAGCCGGAAGGAGCTGTCGCCCAGCCAAAAGTACAAGTCAACATCGCGCGATAGCGACAAGGAAGGGAAGAGGAATGAAGGAGGGGAAGGGAAGAGCAGGGAAGAGGGAGAGGAAGAAAGTGGAAACGCACCTGCGCGGCGTGCCCAGCGGCATCGGCTACCGCGTCGCTGCGGAGGCGGCAGAGCGCGGTAAGGTCGGACTGCGTGCGCGCGAGCCTTTTGCTTCGCGATGAAGGACGCGAGCGCCTCGAGGCTAAGGCGTGCGGCGGGAGTATAATTACATGCGAGTGCGAGTGCGAGTGCGAGCGCGAGGCAGGGAGCAAGTGCGGATCGACGAGAAATGGCGGGTGGCAAAACGAAAAAGCTCGTTGAGCGGGGGACATGGGGGCGGAGGAGACGTACGTTTGGGCGCGGGGCGCGCTCATTGACCACAGGAGGCACAGATCTGCTAGAGGGTCGACGAGATTAGTGGGAGTGGGACTCGAGGTAATCTCCGGCTAAGCTCGGCCAACGCTCGTTAGTGGGACTCTCACTCGACGCCATCAATAGATCAATCACAGCTGAAACCCCTTGTCTGCACCCCCGCGGCGAGCGGTAGCACCACGCAGTGGGCCCAGCGGCGAGCGAAAAGCGCGGCGAGTGGCAAGGGGGGTCCGCGGGGTCTCCCCCGCATAAGATATTCATTAAAAAACTCTTAATTAGCCGCAAAAAACACAATAATATAATATTAAAAGGCTCCACGCCCAGCGGAAAAGGCCAGCGCAAGTGAGAAGGTCTCGTGCCAGCGGAGGGGCCCCGCGCCAGCGGAAAAAGCAGCGCTAGCGAAGGGTGGGGTCTGAGAGAGCCTTCCCCCAGTGGAAGTGCCGATGATGCCGCATAATCAATGAATTGATGGATGCCCTCGGCCCGCCCATCATTAGTGGGACTCGCGAGTCCCACTCCCACTACTCTCGTATATAACAATTGTAGCGCGCTTTGCGGCAGAGCCCACTAACTGTGGAATCAACTGAAAACTACTTGTCACACTCAATAACCGTTCTTTATTCTCATTCGGATGTCGTTGATAGGGCTCCAATCGTTTTCGTGTATAAATGGTTTTACACGGTTAAAACCATTTTCGTTTTCATTTTATTTGAGGCCAGGGCTACACGATAAACAAACCATTTTAAATGGTTTTAAATGGTTTTATTTCTGAGAGAAATCGAGCCGACCCCAGGCAGGTAACTTGACACTACAAGCTTGCCGCACGAACTCGTTTCTGGACGACTTGTGTATGGCACACGTTGAGAGGTTGACGTGACCTTGCTGGGGGAGCTCGAACACTTTTGGGCCACATTTAGAACTTGGCGTGGCAACCTGAACACCCCATTGCAGCCCATTGCTGCAGTGGAAGGTGAGAAGACCGTTGTGAAAATTCAACTACTGACATCTGTTTCCAGGGACACGAATTCCCCGTTGTTTCGAAGATGGCGCGTAAGTTTCTGGCAATCCCTGGCACCAGCATCTCTGTCGAGCGCTTTTTCTCAAAATAATGCCACTTGTGCCAGGACACTCGCGGATCCTTCAAAGCTAAGACCATAATGGAGGCGATGCTTACCAAAATGTGGATCAAGGCTGAAACACGCATCGTTGGACTGCGGCAGGGGGGTAGTAGTTGACTGGTTCGATTGGTGTTTGTAGCTGCGCCAAAAATACTGTTTATAAATAGTTTTAAATGATTTTTCAACATTTATTAACCGTTTTCGTGTAGTTTGACCGGATCACTACACGAAAACTAAATGATTGGAGCCCCAGTTGTTGACTTTTCTCCGCCTGGTGTCATCTTGTTCTGGGTCTTTGCCCTGTGGTACTCCGCGATCAAATGACCTGCATGCAACTGCACGTAGTACTGCCTACGAACAGTCTTACTGCAGCACCATCATGTCCGAGTCTCCGGTTGGTGCTATTCCTGAAGTCTCAGGCCCTGCCCAGAATTCCAGATGTTGTACAACTGCGCGGCGGCGGCCTAGTGATGGCAAAGTTCGGTTCGGTTCAGGTTTGGGCCTTTTTTTCCGAACCTTGAACCTGAACCTGTGTTCAAGTTCGGTTCAGCGTTCGAACGCGTTCGAACCTGTCGAACCTGAAAGTTTTTCCCAGGCCCAAAATGACCTACCTGGGGCTACAAAAAATGCTATCAGTGGTCTGTTATATGGAACTTCCATCCCAGAACAATTGCAAGCACATACGACGCCTACAGAGCAGCAATCTGAACAACTCCGTACTCAAAAGATCATGTGACAACACACCGGCTGAGTCCTGCGAGGGTAAAACCACGGTGAGGAACCTTTAGAGTCATTCGGAAGGAGGATGACAGATGGTAGAGAGTATAACCAGTGAAAATTTGTGTGCAACATTCGGGAAAACAAGACTCAATTGGGTTAAAACAGGGCCTTTGGGGTTCAATTGAGGTTCAGGTTCGAACACGTTCGGAAAAAATTGTGATAGCCCGAACCTTGAACCTGAACCTGGGGTTCAGTTCAGTTCGGTTCAGGTTCAAACCTGTTTCTGAACCGAACCTTGCCATCACTAAAGTCTGTGCCGGGAGTCTGGGCCGTGGAATTCAGGCCAAGTTCAGGGCATGCTGTTTATCAGGCGAGTCCCGTGTGCACAGCAATCATTATTACGCAGCTCCAATGTCCTCATCTATTGATCTATTAATATCTATTAATATATAAGAATCCACATAGGTTTATGTCTGACCACACAACCTGATTGCCTCACGGGCTGCTTTGTCTCGGGTTGATGTTCCGATCAGCTGGGTTGCTATCTGGCAGTGGCTGTGCTGCTATCTGGCACCTACGCGAGTTGGCTTGCTTTAAGGGTGCTTTAAATCACAAGAATAATCATGAGTATATTAAACATCTATTTGAAGCTATTGGCCCCTTCATAATTGTGCAAAATGGGCTGAAAAGTACGGATGCGAGACAACGGCGCTTTGCCAGATAGCATTGATGGACACGTGACATCATTGCTATCTGGCACTTACGCCGCGTCGCCGTTCTACGAGGGTTCCACATGGCCAAACTTCTTGTATACTACCTTTTAACACTGCAGAGCCTCTATTCAAGCATTATACACAGCTAGGCTCCCAAAAAGGTATTCTGGATAGAAATACTTGGAAATTTGATGGTAGATAGTAAATACCACAAGAACATCAGAAAAAAATACCAATCCGGGCACCGTGGCTGCCGGGCCAGCTCAGGATACTGAGGGGAAAATCATCTGCAGCGAGAACGGCCCCGGTAGTGCCCCACAATGGGAAATGCACGAAATTGACGAGAATTTGGTTTTGCGTGATGTTCGCAACACACATCCGAGTCGGCTGCAACGCATGCCGAGTTTAAACAGCACAACGAAATTGTCCATGAAGAGCAGGAAGCGAGACAGAGAAGAACAAAATTGAGACCTCCATGATTCTTCCACCAATTTTTATGTCCACTTTGAAGGCACTGCAATGGCGACCCGGAGCACAAGATAAAATCTTGAAGCAAGAGAATGTGGCCCAATAATAATGATGGAACGGTAGGTGGGTCCTCTGAAGCCTTCTTGAATCTCCCCTTTCCTCTCTTTTCTATTTCTTTTTCGCAAAAAAAACCTCCTAAAAGCCCTCCTTAAATCATAGAAATAATTGTGAATGCTTCGAATGAATATTCAAATAGATCGGGATCTTCATAGTCTCGATATCCGGCCAGCAGGCAGTCCAGGAAAGGAACTCGTGATCCGCCAGATAGCATAATGAGTCATGTGACTCAGCTGCTATCTGGCAGCGTTCGTCGTGTCGCGCCATTACTTACCTCAGTTCTTCCCTCAAATCTCATGTCATCGGCTCTTCCGACACCCCTCATGATTTTCCAGTGTCAATGCCCTTGGCAATGTTCATACAAACCAAGAAAGAAATCAAATCAACAAACTATTGTGATTCTTATTGAGCATGCAATACATTTAGGCTCTGGTTCCTAAAAGCTCCAGCCACAAATACATAATCAATGTGTCGGTGCTACCGGGGTCCCGGGTGCTTCCGTGCACATATAAATTGGATCGGAAGCAAGGTTATGGGAGATCTAACCGAGACAAATGAACCGCATCGTCGTGGCATCCATCGGAAAAACCATGGGCCATGGCTGAAGCTGGGCCTGTTTTCATCACTTGTATGCATTGTGCAATGGGCCGACAGTGGTAATTCGCAGCTCGGGTAGCCGCAGATCACTGACAGATCAAGCGCATCACGGACGGATCAGCTGCTGATCGTGCGGATCAACTGCTGATAACGATGGCGATAGACCCAGTCTTAGGAAATCTAATTATTCTGGAATGGACCTGCACAGCTGCGACGTGTTTTACGGGGGTTCTCCAACCTTCCCTTCCTCCTTCCCTTTTTGAATTCTTTTTTGTGTTTGCTCTCATTGATACCCAGTACAATGAAAAAAAAACCTTGTCTCGAGACAACCTCGCGCCGAGGTCCGAATGATGTCATTTGCCCCACCACTCCACCCAAATGTTCAATTCTCCACCCCAATGTCGGGTTGCTATTTTAACCGTCGAGATGCCAGTGACCTCGGTTGGTTCATGCAGCTCTGCGGCCATCTGTGACTGCCAATGCATGTTAAATGGAAGACCAGAAATACACAGTTCAAATACATGTGGACCCCTTCTCAGAAAATAAGCTCAATGTGAACTGAACACAAGTGCTCTGCCCACAGAGCCACGAGGAACCAACCAAAGGTTGGTGACGAGCGGCGTGACTATCCTTCAGATATCTGCTCCCACGGTTCTCTCTGAATGATCCGTGGCGTAGCACGGGCGCTGCTATATATGTAGTGCTAGCGGACGGGGTAGTATCGGAGTTTGAAAGCGGGGATAGTGGTCTGAGGCGAGGAAAGAGGAAGCGGTGGCGATGGGATTGCTTATCATGTGATCGAGCGGGAGTACGGGCCTTGTAGACCATCTCATAGTTGGTGGACATCTTGCGCCCCAATCCTGTCCACGAGGCTGATAGCCACGAGCTACGGTGAACCGTCAAGCATGGAATCTGCGTGTAACTCGCAGGCACAAAAAGGAGACAATGACCCGGGTGGTGAAGAAGGCGGTCGAGGTGGAGCGGGAGACAAGGTGACATCAGTGGCGACGAGGATGGCGGAGCGCAGCCGGCAGAGGACGGTGAGTGGCGTTGGCATTGGGATCAATACATTGATGAGGAGAGGATGGTATTTGGTGAGGAAGACGTCTGTGGCGCGGTATTTATACCCGCAAAGTGTTGGTGTTAGCATAGCAGCTAGTAAATAGGGCGAAGGGACAGAGGTCGAGAGAGAACGGGAATGCATCTTCAAGAACCGATTAGCTACTAGAGGGCGAACGACAACGACCCATGCGAAGACTCGGGGTACGCAAAGTATGGTCTGTGTATGCTAGTCGCCATTCAAGCTGGTCGAGTTCCGCGGTGGTGATGGTGGGCGAAGAAAAATTCGGCGATTTGATCCGCTGCCACAGCCACCTTGCCTCGTGTCTTTCCTTCTTTCCTTCCCACCACGACAGGTAGCGCACCACTATCGATTTGGACAGCAGACTTTGAATTTCGAACGAGTATGCACGCCTCCCTGGGGATGAGTCATCTGGCTGAGCTGCCACATCATATTCAGGCAAGTAATCTCCTTATCGGATTCATGACGGTCTTCGTCCCCTGCTCACAGCAGAGTCCAGGAAGTGGCAACGGCGGCAGCAAATGGCTCATTCCAAGACTTCAAGCGTCTCAGGCAGATAATCTTCATTGAAAAAAGCCACAGCTCTGATGCAGTACTTCCCATTATCTACCGCTGCTTGGATCCACAGAAGATCCCGACAGTTGGCGAGGCGGCGCCTCGTAACGCAGTCTCTCTGGCTGCTCTCGCCCTGAAGACGCTCTCCATACTTGTTATTCCCGCGGGCGCGGGTTCTGATCTGTGGCCGAGGGTTTGGGCTTGGTTCCGGTTCCTAGACACGCACCGGCCTAAAATGACGGAGATGAAGCGCGTACTTGTTAAATGCGCCTGCCGCCTGCGGCCGGAAGAAAGGTCGAGAATCCTGAATGCCACACAAGGATTTTACACCGTCGTGGGGCGCGTTTTGTTGGCAGATGGGACTGACGTTGAACTTGCCCGTTTTGTGTTGGGTCTTCTCGTGACCATAGACATCTCTAATCTCGAAGAGCTCGTGGACGGCGTGGGCGGTAGTTTCGAGTCCCTCGCTGCTCTTGTGGTGCAACACCTTGTTCTCACAAAAGATACACCTATCACGGAGCTGCGTCTGGACCTGTTATGCGATTTTCTCGTCTTCGCCACTCGTCTGGCAAAGACTGCTGATATCGGCAGTGATCCGCCAAATTCCGCTCGTTGCCTGGCCGAAGCCGTTGTAGAGGTGACGGTCAGACCATTGGTGCACACCCTGTGCATGCTTGGCCTGACCACTGAGCCAGACCCGGGCCCAGTGATCAACAAAGGATTCTCTTTTCTTTTACAGGTCCTATACAGCATGCCCAAAATGTACACCGTCCTCCCGACCGCAATCGACGCAGGCCTCATTGGGGCCATCAGCCTCTGTGGGCGACCCTCGCTCAGCAAGACCCATAATAACTTGAGGTCCTTACTACTGGATCATCTCTCTCCGAGTACCATGTACTCCGAAGTCCTTTGGAGGATCAGTGATGCGCTCCAGAATGCTCACTTGATGGAAATGTTCGAGGTGCTCGCTCCGGAACTCAAAAAATCGGATATAGCAGAGTCGTGGACACACTTTATAATGCTAGTGACTGATCGGGCCGAGATCTTGCGCCAAGTAGTGCCCAAGAAAATGTGCGATAATCTGGCGGTCAGTCCATTCCAAGTCCATTCTATTTATGAGAACTGCGCGGATCTCTTATATCCTTCTAGTGCAACAAAAAAGATGTCAAAGACGCATTTCAAATGTGTTCTAAATGCAGGCACTCTTACTATTGCTCCAAAGAGTGCCAAAACGCCGACTGGCATGCCGGGAGCCATAAAACGGCATGTTCGGTGTATCGCCACGGCGAGCATACTCTCAGTAAGAAATCAAACCACGTGAAACTGGTATCTCTGAGTAACTGTTTGTCCAGCTCAACGCCGTCACTTGACCAAGCGCGATCGCGACTTCATGCGGGCGGCTTTGGACCACGATTGCAGCAAGTACAAACACCAGATTTACGACCAAACCGTCAAGTGCATCATAGCCCATCCAGATGCCGGCTGGTTCGTCGTCTTCGACTATGTGAGCGCGCCTTTCGGGATCGAAGTTCACTCGCTTGCGGTGGAATCGCGTGTTTTGGAGAAGCTGCGTAAGTCCGGGACCGAATGGGAGGTCACCGTCGCACGGGCAGCACGAAGCCAAGGGCGAATGACGATCCATGTAATGCGTACGTACGAGGGCAAGGCGGGGAGATATTGGGTCCTCCCGTTGCGCTCCACGACTGGAGAAGTTCACGAACGGTTGAGACGCTTTGCCGCAGCGTGCGCGGGTGGGAAGGATGTTTCTAATTTCATGAGGTTAGACACGTCGGCGTGGGATGTTGACGCGATGCATTAGTTAGGTCGGTTATTCCTTTTTCTGCGCGCGGTTTCCCGCACAAGATACTGATTATCATTGCCAGGCTGTTTTCAACTCAGATCTGGCTCCCCGTTTCGTCGTCGCTACCGCGGCTCGCCAAACAATATATGTTTTCTTTCCTTCAAAATCGGCAGTGCTCTGAGTAAAGCTTGGCGTATTTTTCCCACACATCCACGACAACGCCACCCTCACGAGCTTACAATGGGTCTTTTGTGTCTATAAAAAATGTACGGCGAGAAGACCAGGCGCCTGGCACCGAATGGGCACTCAAGACAAATGGTCACCGGAATCACCCGCAACGAATTTCAAGTCTTTCGCCACCTGCCGCAAACTTCGTTTCATAAATGGCCTTGGGCCGTGGAGGAATGTGTGCCTTCACTGAAGAAACACTACTCTACAATTGCATTCGCGGAGGTGAAGATGAAGGAACTGCACCTGGCTGCAACCAGAGTTCAACTTTCCTCCTCCGCTCGATTCGTCCGCATCAAGCGGGCGGGGAAAAATAGAGAAACATTTTCCGACCATTCGAACACAGATTGGTGCCAAAGTCAAATCCCATGACTGGAGCAGAGGATTTGCTTGACAGGCATAGGAGATTAGAAATCAAAGTGCGGTATCCATTGTTACGACGGGCAGAGTACGGGTGAACGCCACAACTCTCATTACCTTGCTTGTCAAGGTCTCTCCACCCTCATAATTAGCTAAGCATGCACTTCGGGTGTAACCCGATGATCCTACTTTTCCGAGACTAAGCGCGCAGGTTCACGCCTTAATACGTATGTTTTGTGTAAACGCGAGCTTCTTCACAGCAGTGCCCGTGAGTTCTCAGCTCGACAACGCGAGCATTGCTCAACTTCTAATCAGAACGGAACGTCGGGAATCAGTCCATGTTGGCAAGACCCGAAAGTCGTCTTGAAAGCCTCGAACCTTTATGTTCATGATCACGCGCGAAGATTTCGACAACCTTCGAATTAGCTGCGGGTTCAAGTTATCCACGGAATTTATCAGGCCGTGACTAGGCCAATTTCAATTCGCTCTGATTGTCTAACCCAAAATGTAAACCGTTCTGGGCAGATTGTAATTCTAAGCGCAAAACCTTCACGCTTGTCAATGCACCTTGTCTAAACGATTGGCATACAGTCAACTTTCCAGAGGCCATAGTTGCAGAGCATAAGCAGTCAGAATAATTCCATCGTTTGATATACGTAGCATCGGGATTGCAGGACTCCAACCAAAGCATTTAGCGGCCGCTTTCTGGAATTTTCGGCGGACACGCCTGCAGGCCTCTGAGCCTCAAATAATACCTCACAATAATCACAATTTCTCGGACTTTTTATTGCAAGCAAGGTCTCCCCCGACGCAGTCGGAGCTTCCTATTCATAATATGCGAGTAAATTATGTACTGGTTCACTACAGAAACATGTTCAGAACCCTTTCACCGCCTCCTTCAAAATGATGATCCCCTCCGACTCTAGTTCTTTATCGCCCGTGGCGCCGGTACCGACTGACTTTACAATGCCCACAGGGACAAAGTACTGCAACTTTGGGTCAGCGTAGGTAGCCCGAGAGACATATCATGCCAGATGGCACCGACGAACTTTCCCATTAATCTCTTCCGCGGACACCTTTTTTTGCGGCCCAAAGCTGGGTCTACGTGCCGAAATGAGCGGGGAAGATCGCGAGGCTCGCGAGGCCCGCGATGAACTTGATCAAGGTACTGCAGTTGAAAGGTTACACATATCAGAATCAGATTCAAGACTCGAGATAATGTTACATGTAGCGGAGGGGGAGGTGCGGAGAGAAATAATTAACAGTGGTGAAATTGCCATGATTAAAGGCGGCATCCATGCCGCGAGTCTGACACAGTAGCCTCCCTGGACCATTGAACCAGACTTTTACAGGGAGGCGGTAAAGAACTTTCTCAATACACCGAATGTACTTGAATCGATGAATAATTCATGAAGCGACAGCTATTCACGTCTGGAGGGGCGTAATAAATTAATGAGTGAAGAACTGCAAGATACTGACGTTGGGGCATCACGCTCTTCTGCAGTCCCGGAAAGGGCACATCCTATCTCTGTTTTTTTACTCCGCACCTTAGACTTCTACGCACACGCTACCCCACGGGACTCACGAACGAAGTTGTGTGCGCGTCGTGACTGTCCATCTGAATTTCAGGTGTGTTTATTTTCGGTTCTATTCACCATCTAATGGATTTCAGCTTCATTTCCCTGCGTAGGACGATGCACCACATGCAACCTATGCCCCCATTATCCAAAATCCTCGAGTGAACTTGAGTCTTGCTTTCCACGGATTCTTGTGCACGCACATCATACAGTACCTGCGATTTCCGTAACTTTACTTCAAGATTTACTGACTCTTTGCTCCCATGTCTGCGCACTCATAGGGATCATTACAATGGAACGTGACTGACCGTACGCATCACATATGTTCAAGTCGCGGCTTCCAATGAACCATCATCAAGTACTTGCGAATCATGTCACGAAGGCAAACTTTCGATCGGATGTATAGATTCTAGAACCATCGCTAGGCCAGTGCGCGCCGGTTTCCTTGAGTGCTAGTTCCTGAGGCGACCTGAGATGCGAAGATCTGGGTCATTCAAGTGGGCTTCATATTCCATTGCTCAGTAGTGTTGGATGTATCCTCATTGATAGAAATAGCGCTCATGTCCCAGCACTGAAATTCGGCTACCTGAAACAATGTAAATTGCAGCGCCTGATGGAAGAGTCCGAATGCTTACCTGGAGTATCTGGAGTTTTTTCAGAGGGGATATTGTAATTCAGGTGGTGTTAGGGTACATTATATTGGGGATATCTGGCAAAGAGTCTTTCTAGAGCCGGTCATCCTCGTTACGAGGATGTTATAGCCGTCCTCGAGCGCCTTCGAGTTGTTACTGGTGCGGGACAATGGTGCATTTGCTTGCGAAGTACACGAGGAGCGAAGCTTTGAGTGATATGTTGTCTTGTGGGTATCGTCTAGAGAGCCAACGAATTGGCTCGGGTATCTCTGTGAGTCAAGGGATTTGCCGTTGGGCAGGTTCTGTTTTAATAGGTCTGCCGACTGATTTGCTATGGGGATGTGTTAACGGCGCCACTCTCACTCTCAGACTCGTGGGTATATTTCGTTCTTATAACAATTGTAGCGTGCTTTGCAGCAGAGCCCACTAACAGTTAACTGTTGTTCAAAAATGCCAACCAGTTCCGTGAGCACCGAGAGTATTTCCTAAGCAACTCTCATCCACTGAAGTGACAACAGCTTTGACGCTGTCAAAGGATCCTCCAATTTTTCACAAGGTTCTCCGGTCTTTTGTTGAATGTTCAATTGTTTTTTCCTGCGACCTTGTGAGCTTGTTCAAAAAGCCCACATGTTTTTCGTCAAATGATGGATGTGGAGATCTGAGGGAAAATAAATCAAGCCTAGTGTGCTGGTGTCTTTCATTCAATGGGGGGATTTAAATTGTTTACACAGTTTTTGTTCTTGCTACATAACAATAGCCTCCTGTATGGGTGGTCCGGATGCACATTTATTCCCATCCCATATAACTGACCTTCGTCCCTTAAATAGGGGCGTTTTGGCAGTTCCCGCCCCATATATAGCCTACCCTATGGGGTAGTCTATTTTGGATGCGAGTGGATCCCCTATAAACTCGACCCCCACCCCTTATGAACTTTTGTCCCGCCCCACATATATTCACTTCATCAAGTAACCGAAACATTTCAATTAGCTCAAACCAAGCTCAGGTCCACCCTCAAGGTTCCTGAACATCAGCCTTTCAGCAAGCTACAGGTTCTCACCCATTCAGCCAGGAATATTCAACAACACACAATTCATTGGGCAAGATGCGCTCCTTGAGCATTGTGGCCAGCTTCTTTCTCTGAGGCTTCAAGCTCTGTGCGGATAACTGCCGCACCAATAGCCAACCTTTGGGGTCATCCTCCTTTCATGGCTGTTGGAGTCATTGGGGATATCCTCCCGGGTCCCTATTGAAATTGGTGCATGCCTTTCGAACAAATAAGTTTCTCAAACTTCAATGCTGGTGTGCATATATATGCGCTGAATCAAGGACCTAATACTTGCAAGTCTCGATTTCCTCTACAGAGCGGACAGTGTGGAAGTGCCGTTAGGCACGCACATCGCTCATGCATTATTTGGCATAGCGGTCGTGTTCCCTCCTGGGCATTAACAGCCACTCTATTATTCCCCCTCTCCCTGAACACACTAAATGTCTCTTTTCCTCCCCTCCTCCTTTTCTATTCAGATTATATCGGTTTCGTCTCCACTTACGCTCTATTATCCACGCAACACGTGTTGGACTCGCGCATCAAGAGATCATGTGATTGCGTCTCCAAGTTCGACTCGAGCGCACAACCGCGTTATACCTGCGTTTGAAGGACGGCCGGCAAGTCTCATTTTATATATCCATCTCCTCATTTTTCTACACCATATTCCACACTGCTCCATCATCTCTCCGCTCTCAATATTCCAACAGTTAGCTTTGTCCCGAGATCACGTCTGGCTTGGCGTGCGCTGGGGATTGACGCGTCGGAGGTCTGGTCAACCTTCTGACAGCACTGTACGGGGGAAGTGAGTCTCCCTATAACGTCTTTGCACATGTCCTGGTCTGTACGATGGTCGGAGGCTCAGTTGGCCTAGGTATATTTCATTTTCTCCATGGACAATTATTTACCTATTTCTATTTTATCATGGACTCTTACATATCCGATCGTTTGTATTTGGCTGATTTTTTCGAGGGCTCTGGTGACACAGGAGCACACGTACAACCATCCTCGATCAAAACCTGTCAATGTGACGAAACAGGGGTTCCCTCTTCTTCCTCCCACTATCATCTGCCCTTGAGTCTTGAGCTACCTCCTCTGAGTCTAGCGACGTCCTCCGAGTGGACTACAATTCCCCGAGTGGTGTCACGAGTCCTACGTTCAAAGCTGAGTGCAATTCCCTTTCCATCGAGTCTATATTCTACACAACAGCTACTATCCAGGCACACACACGACCCACTCCTCTCAGTTCCTCACCCGGGACAATCCTTTCTTCTACAACAGCTAGCAAATAAATGATGCCGAACTGCTATCTCTATATCATTATGAGTTGCAGCGCTTCAATCGTGACCTCAAGACTCGGTTCAACTCAGACATTCAACTTAAACACATTTTGAATCAGAAAATTGACTGGCTTCCATGCATGAAGTAGACACTTGCCGCACTGCCAATTCTGCACAGTCGCGATGCACCTGTAAAAATTTATCCCCACAGTATGATAAGCCAGCGATACTCATATTAAACTCACTGAGGTGGATGCCAAATTGGAGTACAGGCACAAACCCTGAATTAGATGCAGTAGCTCAAGTTTTGGATGCTTCTGGTTCTAGGAATCCGCAGTCTCAAGGCGATCGAAATCGAAACCATTGCTTGTCTTGGCACTGCAACAACTTGTAAAATTGAAGTGGACCTTAATTTCTTCTGTTCTCTTGATTGTAATAAAATATTTCGCTCTGGAAGAGGCAACACAGAGACAAAATGAATTCAAATGAAGTCTTGAACCGCGGCAAGTCGGTGCCAGGACACTGCTGAGTTTCAAACAATTACATATTTATGGCTGGTCTAACTATCCTGCATTTGGCGGAAAGGGGGAAATTTCAAAGAGATTGGAGTTAGTAGTATGTTGCATTTGCTCCACTTATCGCACCCCGGAAACCTCACAATAGTGCTGGTGGTGCGCAATGCATCAAGCCATCAATTCGTTCCCACGCTCGGTTTGCCGAGTTGCCGGCCATTTTCGTTGACTCAAAATTTCAAATATGTTTATCAAATGCTACAGGTTCGGAAAGGTATATATTCAAACACAAAATCTGTCGAAATTATGTAGATCTGTGTTTTGGTCAGATGGATTTTCTTAATTCTCAAAATTGACCCAGAAGTCACGGAATTCCCCACCAGATTCTGTCGTTTGGAGGCCAATGGCCTTATTCAGAGAATCCATCCGACCAAAACACAGACATGAATCCTATGTATAATTTTCATCAATTGATCCTGGCCTAAATGTGTGTGCGCAAGTCGGAAAATGTGTTCGAGTCGGCAAAGTGTTCACATTTACATCTGTTTGGGCCAGCCAAAGACCCGCCCAGAACCCCGGATGGCCTGAAATGTAGTCTAGAAGCATAAAGAGGACGCTCTAAATATTTTCGATATTTATTTTGATGTTTTCATTCGGACTATGGTGTGCGAAGATGAGTTGGGTAAAAGAGGTTGCATGTGTGGTAAGCTCTGGTCATCTCCATTCAAGTTGAAATATTCATAAGGGTGTGATTGCATATCTGATCGAGCAAATTTTTGGTATTTTTTCAAGGGAAGAGCTGAAGAATTGATGATGTAGGAACTCGAACAAGTGTTGGGTCACTCAAAATGAATCGTGCCTCGAATCAAGGTGCACGTGACCATCAAGGCGGATCAATTGGACTTGCCCACTAGAATCGCTACCAGTACGTTTTGGTAAGCCATCAGTTGATCACAGCAAGCGGGGGATCAAGGCTTCCTAAAACAACTGGAACATTTGGGCGTGATTTTGGCGGTACCCGCCAAACATGAGTTTGGACTTGGGATTTTGAGGGCTCGAGTCTTCAGAAAAAGTGTAAAAAGTTGTATAGAGCAAGTTGCTCCCCTTTGAAATCTACATCAAATGAGCCTAACTTGTTTTTCAACTTTAGGTGAAGGTGCTCATATGGCTGTAATAGTGGGACATTATTATTATTTACACAATGGCAGGAGTAGACGCGGGTGGAACGGGGGACAGGAAGCAATCAATCCCCTGGAGGGTGATGTATGCTCTCCCTGCCCCGTCGCACTTGACCTGCGGCACCTTGTGCTTTGGCGCGCCTGCGGTCGACTGCTTCCCACCCATGATGCCACGGTCCGCCCGGTACTTTTCCTGCGCCTCGCGGATGCTTTTGCCGTCCATCCCAACCCCTTTGCTCGTGCAGTATGGCCACGTGTGGTTTTCTTGCATAATTTACACTACTTCAAGTGATTTGCAATTTTATGCACAGGTTGGCACCACTGCATTGAAATTTATGCACCTCATCCACCTCACAAATAACACAGGTTCGGAGAGCCAGGAAGAATTACACTGCACTTTGCCAAAAATTGGGGACACAGGCCCCCCAAGTAGAAATATGTACACCCTCGGGGCTCAAAAATAAATTCGCCGCTGAGGTGTTCCTCTGAACACACTATCGTCTTTTCAAAAGCTGAAAAAACACTACTCCAACCTCTCCGAAAATGCATCGGTGCTGACAAACTCGGAAACATCTATGTAACCTGCTTCATATGTAGTACAGGGCCGGGCTCCCCTGGGACAGGAGCTATGCAGGACCATTCTGATGCCAGTAATCCGCATCCACGGCGTGACAACGCAATTGTACCTATTAGCGGGAGCTTAGCATGATAGCATCTACAACCTCTCCAGATTGTGACCCTAGGGATTGAGTACAGGGAGTGCAAGGAAGTGTTATGTATGAGCTTGGGTCTCAAAGTAAGGCAGTTCTGTTGGAGGTTGAGATACCTATTGGGCCACATGGCCGGTCCGAGCTGCAATGCCCACAACAACTGCACTCTTCATGTACTCAAAAGTCTGGTTTGAATAGACCGACGTGGACCAGATCTAATGTCAAGTGTGAGCCCATCGCAAATGTTTTGGGTAGCATTCAACCCAGTATAGCTGAATATAAGGTAATGCACACAGTTTCATGCAAGGGCACTAATATTTTATGCTAAAAGTGAATCTCGCAAGCATTTGAGATCACCCCGTGATCACATTTTGGCCCCCTTCCTGATTCGAACCACATGTCCCCTTCAGCTTTTCGTGCAAACTTTTGACTGAAGCACTTCGAAGGAGTAACCAAACCATAGGTGTATACATGCCGAGCGAGGGCGGCCCGAAGGGCCGAGCAAGAGCTGGTGGGTGAGAGATATACTGGAGAGTCGGAAACTGAGAGTTGGGGTCCACAACGTTTGGGGTGCGCAACATTTCGTCTAAGAGACTCATCAGGTGGATTTGTTCCCCTTACCATTTTTGGTTGTTTGTCTGACCCATCGGAGCCAAACAACGTGTCGCCGTTATTAGAGTCGCGGAATCCCGAGGGACTCAACGCGTTTTCCTCTTGGATAACACCTCGCTTCCCACAATAGCCCTAGTCACGGTAGGTCCAGTATTTTATTACTTGACTTTGGGCGGGCTAAACTGGTTTCATAGAGATTTATTTCCGACCTTGTCGGGATCCCTGACGTAAATGCCCGGTCAGGGGCATGGGAAGACGTAGAGGATCCTTACGGGCACTGTCCCATTAAAGGGAGTCTACTGGCATCCTTGTGCCAATGGACCGATAGAAGGTAAGTTCATATGAATTAAACGAGAGAAGAACTAATCTAACACTCTTGGTTTTTTTCGAAATCTGAAGGCACACACACATGGGGTCGGGGCCCGTAGGGCCCCGTGCGCGTGTGTCGAAGATTGAGAAAAAAGAGGGTTAAATGTTCAACGCAGACCGTAGATGATATGCTTTGAGTGTGTCCCAATTATTTTTATTTAATCGGTCACCCAGCGCGACCGGTTTTTTGAAAGAAGCCATGAAGCAGTACAAGGGGAGGCCGCCCCCTGATTCCTTCCAGATTTCATCCAGGTCGTGCCAGATGGGTCACAAATCAATGCTATCCCAGACTGGATTGTGGGTAAGTTTGAGGACATGCATCTCTTGGCCACTTCCTATGTCTTCCGACACAGGGGGTGTGAGTGCCCGGGGGCGCTCTGCCTTGTAGATGACTTCCGCAAAGACTTCTCGAAGCCAACATTCGGGGTATCCACGCACTCCGAGCCTGACAGCGAAATCCTTGCGGATAGTTGCGAAGTCAGGTTCTTTTGAGCAGATTCACATGTAGCGAACCAATTCACCCTTAACCCAAGCGCGCTTGGATTTTTCAGTGGCATGAATTCCACGGTATATATAGATAGGCGTTCAGCACCTTCTGGTACACGTTTGTGGTGATCCTCATCCGCGGGTTAAATGCGGGTGCCTTGGGATCGGGTTCCAACGAAACATGTACGTCGAGAAATGGGAGTCTGTATTGCGATACTGACCATTCCATTCTCATGTTAGGGTGTAGAGACCCAAACCGCGCTTTGAATTGTTCGACGTCCTCTAGCGTTCCTTTGATGATCGCAAATGTATCATCAATGAAACGCTGGTAGAAGAGGATGATGTTCTTGAGTTGTTCAAGTGCGGGTACCTCGTAGCCGGCGAGGAAGAGATTGGCATATGTTGGAGCACACACCGTCCCCATCGCCGTACCTACTACTTGTTGGTACGTAGTGTCCGCAAATTTGACAAAATTGAATTGGAGAATTAGACGCAAAAGTAGAACAGTTAGTTCCTTGCGGTTTCCGAAGTTCAAACGTGCAGCTTCTTCCAGGGTTGTGAATTCCATGGGTGAAGTTTCGAGAATTGTGGCAATCTGACTGTGTCCCACGAAGCCGCTGTTCAGCTGTCCAGGAAGAAGAAGAAGAAGAAGGTTCTCGCACAGCTCGGCCGGCCGAAAGCAGGCACAACTGCCTCGACTTCCTTCACATCTGCGCCCGCGCCCACATCCGCACCGCACGATGCTGAGGGCGAGGCCGAAACCGAGGATAGCGATGGCCCCACACGCCCCCCCGGCGGTTACGCGTGTGGCGTCGTCCCGCAGGAGTTGAAGGACGCCGTCATGGCCGGGCGCAAGGATTGGGAGGCCCGCATGAAGCAGCTGGCCACCGAGTTCAATCATCCTTTGCGGGTAGTTCGAGAGCTCGTGGGCGAGGCGGCACGCGTAGCCCGCAAACGTACCTTGTGGAATGTATTCCAGGTGTGGTATGGTCACGAGGGGGAGCGTGAAAAGGATAAAGACAGTGAGTAGACTTGCCACCGGCGATGTCACAGATACTAAAAGAATGACAGCATCTCTACCGGAATGGAACCGGTTCGTGCGGGCTGAGTTTGAGCGTGAGCTGGAGAACATCGACATCGAGTTGCGCGACAACCCGGAGCAGCAGGAGAAACACTTCGCGCCGATGGTGAAGTGGTATGAAGAGGCGTTGATGTCAGAGGTGAATCACCTGAAGGCGCAGGGGAAGTTTGGCGCCCCCGTGCAGAAGGTGGTGCGTCAGTTAACAAACCTGGTGGCGTGCTGAAACTGACAAGTGCTGCGACAGGCATCGCAAGCATATAACAATCTGGGGCTGCACGTGTTCGGCTTCACCATCGACATTGACGACTTGGCGAGCATGTTGTGGGGCGGGTCGCTCGAATACAGCGAGTTGCGAGTTGAGTGGTCATCCAGCGTCATGGCGCAGTTGCGCAATTACGAGGCGATGTTCCGGTAAGTTCGCGCTGTTCCATATTTGTCAGGGTTCTGATGAGACGCGGTAGGACTATCAGTATTCGCAAGCGGAGCGGGTTGTCGGGTCCCTTGGGCAACACCCCCTTGGTTTATTTAACCAGGCACGCTAACGAAAGCGATTGCGACTTTGCGAGACGCTTGTTCGTCCAGTTCTTCATCCGCGATCTCAGTAAGTCTTCCCAATTGTAACGCAGCGGGCGCGAAGCTAACTGAAAGTAACAAACAGCCTACTGTCGAACTGAAGCGGGCACCTTGGCCGCCGGTGCTACCATCACCATGAACTGGGATATCGCGGAGTTGGCCGTCAGATGCCAGGTCCGCGTCGTCAATTGGCCTCCGTTGACGTCGCCTCCGACGGTGGGGTGGAAGGCGCCCTCAGAGTTCTTGGCGGCGGTGATGCCGCTTCTGCAAGAAAGACATCAGTACCAGAACGACGACGACGACGTGGACGACGACGACGTGGACGACCCCGACGCGGATAGCAACAGCGGCGAGGAAATGGATGCGGCAGAGAAGGCTGAGAGGAAGGCGGCAAGACAGGCGGAGAAGCAGGCTGCAAAGGTAGCAGATGCTGCGAAGGCGCCGCGAATTGAACGTTGGACACAGGGTGAGTGGCGCATAATTTTAACGGGGGTTATGAAGTACTGATTTGTTTTCTTTTAGAGGAGCGTGAACTCGACCTGGAAGAGCAGGGAGACATCGCCGTGCTCACCACCACGGATGACAAGGACCTACTCTTTGTCAGAGACGGCAAAACCTTCAAAAGGAAAATTGAGGCGATTCGGGTGGCAAACGAGCCGGGAAACGCAAAGCCTCCGAAGAAGACGAAAAAGGCCCAGAAATCGGCCGCCCCTGCGCCACCCGCGTTGTCGCCACCGCCAACCCGCGTCCCCGCCGTTCCCATCGTCCCTGCCGCCAGCCGCATCCCCATCGTCCCCCGCCGCCACCCACGCCGTCGGACCAGGACGTGCCTCCAAAAAGAAGTTGCGGATGGGACCGCCTGTGGGAGCCGAACAAATCCGACCGATCAAAGAATTGCCGTGCAAGCAGGAGAGAGCCCCGCCGATGGTGACGGAGGAACCGAGGAAACGGAAGAGGAACCACGGGACGCCTGAGGTCAAAGACGCCGGTCCTTCTGTTCTACCGCGCCCTGGCCCGCGCCCTGTACCGCCCACGGTCACAGGCGCCCTCGCAGGGCCGTCCAGGGCTACCAGTCCTCTTCCTCCTCCTCCTCCTCCTCAGCCTCGGGTTGTGCTGCCCCTCGCTGTGTTTGGGCCGGATATGCCAGGGGCTCTTCAAGTAGGTTAAGTGCCGTGTTGCTACATGGTCGACAGGGAGTGGAGCCGTATCTTTTTTGTTGATGGATGGAGGGCGAGGGGGGACTATGACCTGCCGGTCGAGCTAGACCTGCTGGCCAAGGCGCTGCGCTGCAGAATGGGAGGGGGTTGGATAGAGCCAGGGGTGTTGAAGATCAAGATCCCGAGGCCAATTGCACGACACACGGCGTACCACGAAGCGCTTGTTGCCGATTTTTCTGCATAGAGTTTCAATTGTTTTAGTTGGTTATTACGACACGGATTCTGGTACCACGTACGGTATGCTACACCATGTTACAGAATGCTATATATTATGCCACATGAATGTGTTTGTACTTGTAAAAAATGAACACTCAGCGCGGGGAGAGGAGTGGCCGCACCCACAATATAAGAAGAGATGGGTGCACCCAGCATTCAATATGGGGCCACCCAGCACCAGTTATGGGCGCGCCCATCATAGGAAAAGATGGGATGTTAATATGGGGCTGCCCAGCAGCAGTTATGGGCACGCCCATGCGCGTGTGGGCGCCCACCATAGAAAAAGATGGGATGGACGCCCCCACGTGCGTGTCTTGCTCTTAGATGGGCACCCCCAGACATGTCTCTATCCTTTAACATAATGGGCGCGCCCATGCGGGTGGGTGGGCACGTCCGGACGTGTCTGGGCGCACCCACAATCTTAAAAGGAGAGATGGGTGTGCCCACCGTATCAATATAGTACGGGCACGCCCAGGCAATACGAGTGGGGGCGCCCAGGCCGCTGTCTTATGATGAGTGCAGTTTTTTTTCGTATTATTATTTGCCTATATATATGTATTGTCTACCAAGAAGTGGAAACAAAAGAACACCATGCAATATTGAGATGCAGAGATTTTGAGAGTACAAACGTAAACCAACGAGGGTGAGTATAGTCTGGTGTTGGCTCAAGGCTCTAATACTTTTTTTTTCGTCCAAGTTCAAGACATGGCTTCCTAATCCGGCCACTACCGCCAAAGCAAAGTCCAAAATAGGAAGTTTTGGTCAAACCGATCAGGGAAGGCGCGGAAAAGAGCGTGCAGCTAAATATTATGTAATATAGTGGGAATCAATGTAATTTGTGTCAAGGTAGTGATTTTGGTGTTGACCAAAAAAAAAACAATATATGGCTTCCCAATGTGGCCACTACCACCAATGTCCAGATTAGGAAATTTTCATCAAACCGGTCAGGGACGGCGCAGGAATAAGTGTTTATGCCGATATTATGTAATATAGTGTAAATCAAATTATGAAGGTAGAAAAATGAGCCAAAGAGGGCAAGGATAACCACAGAGGCAGTGCAATGAATGAATAAATTGAAATCATAAAAGGTGGGTCAAGATAAAAACAGAGTGCAATTAGGGTATTTAGCAGGCAAAAGGTGAGGAGAGGAGCATGGAATTGAGCATATGAAGCAGATTTCTGGGGGGGCGCTGGTCAAAACAACTGCGCTGTTTAATGTGCCGATCAAGGAAGGTAAGGTGTTTAGCAACAAACAAAGAGGAGGTGAGGAAGGGGGCATGTAATTGAGTATATAAAGAGCATATAAAGCCAATTTTTCAGGCCACTGGTCAAAACAACTGTGCTGTTTAATGTGCCGATCAAGGAAGGTAAGGTGTTTGGCCACAAACAAAGAGGAGGTGAGGAAGGGGGCATGTAATTGAGTATATAAAGAGCATATAAAGCCAATTTTTCAGGCCGCTGCACGGCGCATGCAACCGCTGGCGCAGAAACATTGTTTTTCAAAACAGGAGCTGCTGGGCTGCCCCAAAACTACAGGAAAAGGACCCCAGACACCAGTGGGACAGGTGACATTGGTGGGGAGGCCCAGGCATATTTGGGGGCACCCACAGGGAAGAAAAACAGGAACAACCTGGGGAGCCCCAACTTTGGTGGGCTGGGCTCCACCCATGGTTCCAGACCGTCTTGGGTTAGTCATTCCCACCAGCCCATTATACCCTACTTGGTAGGGTATGGGGGCTGCCCGAAGTGAGGATAGAACACACGAGCAGTGGAGAGCAGGCGAAAAGTAGGAATAGCTTCAATAACCAATGTGTCATGGCATCTTATGTACCTTCGAAAGGTGCTACCCAGTATAAAAAAATAAAATAAAAATACTGGCGCACGAGGTTAAAAACTCTCCAAGTCCAATTGTGGTCCTAGTACATACTTGGCCTCATACTTGGCCTCATGCATTTGAGTTAATGTGCCATGCAAAAGCTCATGCATTGGAGCGAGATGCAATATATAGCTGTGTAAAACCCTTGGTGAGCCTGTTGCAGAATTGAGATGAGAAGCAATAGAATAAAAAAGTGTCTGAGTTGGTCCAAGTGAACTTGAAGAATCTTGTAAACAACCAGGCATTATGAAGAGTTGGGGCACCATGTGATAATGAGAAGGGTGGTGTATATGGGACTGTGTGCTGATACATCAGGCACGCCACGATGCAAGAAGTCAAGTCACACCGGATACTTGGTCGGAAGTGGTCGGATCATGCTTCAAAGGATCGGCAGAAGTCGGCTGATGGTGGATGAAGAAAATCTGATGAACAAACCATTGGATTCCAACAAGCTGCATATTGAATGGATCCCAATGATGTTCGCTTAGAAAATTGACCAAAAAACTGAATTCCAACGGCCATAAAATCCGATCAAATTCCAATCGCTGGCGGGATAGCCATGTATTTCATAGCTTGAATTCTAACCTTGTTTCCACGAAGGTTGGGTTTAGGTTCAATATTCAAACCCCTTGATTATTCCTTACACATTGTGCATGAACCTAAGATTCCAACCAAAAGTCTGATACAGTACAGACAATGATACTAGAAACATCTGCCTAGATGCTATCCTGAACTCACCTACAAGACCCGGACATCCCTGATCGCGGGCTCACCTCGACAAGCTTTCCCGGCTTCCCGACGGTTTGCGCGTCCGCAGCATCGAGTTTCGCGTTGACGGGTTGAAAGCGTTCCACGGGGGGCTATGCGCGGTCGTTCGCGCCATCCCTTTGCCATGCCCAGCCGTCTCGGGCGCGAACTGGTGTTTTTTTCGACGGCGACCCTGGACAGTGTCCCTCATTCAATCGAGTTTCCAAGCAGCAATCAATACCCGGGCAGTTAAACGATTGGTGTACATATCCTGTACACCACGAGAAATATACGACAAGCACGCTACATTCCGCCTTGTGCTGAGCGTGGACGGTTGAAACTAGCTATACATATGTCAAATCATCGACAGGAACCTGGTCGCGCTAACCTGCACTTACCTTCGAGAATATCGGAGCCTTATGATTATGCTAGCGGGTGCCCGCAGCTCAACGACCGCACTTGATCGATCCTAAGCATTCGTCAGGGGTGTACGCCGGCGCACAGTAAAAAAAAATGGGTACCATGCGCTCCCGAGGTTGAACGACCCCTGGTTGGCTCCCAAGTTCAAGCTCGTATTGGTGCACCCCGCACCCCTGGCAATACGTTACGTTTGAGTGCTGTTTTTTTGGACGTGATGGAGATGGGATTCCGACTGACTGGAATATCACGCAGTCCACATTCGCGGTGATGATGACGACCTGCTGAATGAGGTCCTCGAACCCCGGCCGCACGTCGTTGCACGCGGATCCGGTCCCCGGGACGTTGATGCCGAAGCATTCGCCCTCGTTGTTCTGCGATGTCTGTCAAGTGCACACCAGACATATATGGGCGGTTCAGTGTCTGAGTATCACGAGGGGCTTTGATTCACGTACGCAGTACTCGACATCGAAGGCGTACGCCGCGCCGAAGAAGGAGAGCGTGATCGCCAAGGCTGGCAGAAATGATTTCATGACTCGGAGTGGTTTGCGATAAACTCGGTTCGAAGACGTACGACTTGGCTGCTGAGCGCTGAGCCTTATAAGCTCTATCGGCACCGGTGTATATGTCAAACTTACATATAGTTCATGTCATGTCAGAAATGACACAGGAGAAAGGCAATGCTAGAATAAATGATGATAATAACTGTCATACAAGTCACTTTTGAATCCAAGTCCATACCATCTGACTCCGCGTTGAAAGATTTATGATACCAATTCCGAGGAGATAAGATGATTTTCAGACTTAAATCTGACTCCGAGTTGAAGTGGTATGGCATATACGCAACCTCCGGCATGAGCCCAACACTCGGAGCTCGGAGGCCCTCAACGTAAGTTCGATTATTCCCCTTTTTTCTCTTGTTTTTCTTTCTTTCTTTCTTTTTCTTCTTGCATCGACTCAGCTTATCAGGCAGTGCATAATCCAGCAGTCGCCGCATTCAACTCCTATGCCTTCTGCTTTGCTAATCTAATATTCGCTGCGAATTCAGGGTATACGCGTGCCCAATCTTCGAAAGCGCGAGGTAAGTCATCAGATTTCAATTGCTCGATAGCCCGGGATTGACCCCACGTGTAGAGGCTCCGCCGACTCACCGCCGCTGCGACGAGGAGAACGCGGGCGTCGGTGCAGAACGTGGCGGTGGGAGGTCTCGCAGCGTGGGCTACGCGTGTGGGACTTTGCCGCTGAGTGCGGGTGGGGACTTGCCGCTCGGGGTCACTGATTCTTCCGTAGCAAGTTATGCATATGTGCAAAACCGCCGTACGCTGCGCTGTCTTTTGCCATCGTACGTACATACAAACCCCGTGGCCCCGAGTCAGCCGCGCGCCGCATCGTTTCCGTTTCCGTTTCCGTTTACAGACTACGCAGGCGCGAGATGGGGCTAATTCGGCAGGTACGCTGCGTGCTATCTAGTCGGGACTCTGTCGATATGAGACCGCCGCAGCACAGATGTCCTCGACTCGTACCTCTGCGGCCAGGTACCGTACTGCATGTCCTCCGAGGGCGAGCCGCGCGCCAGATGCGCTGCGTGCTTCACGCGAGAAGAGCGGGACGGAGACGCGTGTATTGGACGGAGCGAGCGCGGTACAAGGGCGGTAGAATACGCAGTGCGGCCGCGCCTCTGACTCTCCGTGCATGGCCCCCCGCTGCCGAGAGCCGGACTCGCGCGGGCATTGGACAACGCGGCCTGCCGCACACGCACGACGGCCGGCGGATTCGCGGGCGTTCTGCGTGCGCGGCAAGAGCGCGCAATCTGGACATGCACGACTGGAAAAGCCGTGCCGTGTAAGCACGAAAAGGCGGGCCCGAACGAAAGACGCACCTGGGCGTAAACGCACGCGCAAGTCTAGCGCTTTGATAAGACGACGCCTCGCCCGCACCCCCCCTCGCCGCCGACCCCGAACTTTTGCAGCTTCTGGCGGTACTTCTGCACGCGGCTCGATACCTGCCGCGGCGTGCGCCGCCCGCCCATCGCGATCAAGATCTTCTGGTACCTGCGGTCGTGTCGCGTTAGCATGGAGCTTTACGGGGGGAGGAGGCAGGAAAGTGGGAGACAGTGGGGACGGGGACGAGTGGAACTCGTGACGGAGGTGGGGGATGCGCGAGGAGGGAGGACCCGATGCGCGACCAAGTAAAAATCGATGCGCAGTAAAATGCGCAGCAAAAAAACCTAAAAAGAAACGTAGTAAACTCAAAAAACACCCACCGCCGCGCATCCCCCGCCGGGACCACCTCCAGCAGCCGCTCGAGCAGGCGCGCTCCACAGCACCTTGTGCGTGTCCGGCTTCAGCGCCGCGGCCGGGGACGCGCGCCGCCGCTTGCCCGGGACGGTGCGCGGGGCGTCTTCGTTGGGGTCGGCGTTGAAGGGGGCGGAGAAAGACACGACGCGTGAAGGGGCGGCGGCGGCAAGGATGGAGAGGGAGGGCGCGGGGCGGGCGTGGGCGTGGATGTTAACACCGGTAGCGGCAAGGCGCGCGGGGGCGCGGAGCGTGCAGGCAGGATCAACTTAAACCTCTGCTGCTTCGGTGCCGACGCCGGTACGACTGCAGGCGCAGCCGCCTGCCTCGCCACGTCTTGCTTCCTCTACGTGCGCTCGCATTGTCCACGTTCGCCGCCGCAGTAGCAGACGACTTCCGCCGCGCCCGTGTAACAAGCGGCGCCCCGCGGTCCGCGTTCTGGTGCTGCAGCGTCGTCGAGATGCGCCGTGCGCACGGGCTTCGCGAGCGCCAGCGGGATCTCCGCCTCCTCCCTCTCCACATCCATTTCCATCACGGACGGCGGGCTGGGGTACTACCGGTCGTGAGTGAGTGGGGGTGGAAAGCAGGAAGTGGCAAGGGAGGCCCGCACCTTTGTGCGCGAAGAGCGCCCAGTCGATGTCGGGCGGCGCGGGCGCGCAGTCGGCCTGCTGGCTCAGCCGGAAGGCGCTGTCGCCCAGCTAAAAGTCAAAGTCAAAGTCAATATCGGGTAATCCGCGCGAGAGTGGCAGGCAAGAGCGATAGCGACAAGGACGAGCAAGGGCAGGGAAGGGAAGGGAAGGAAGGGAAGGGAAAAGACACACCTGCGCGGCGAGCCCAGCGGCATCGGCTACCGCGTCGCTGCGGAGGCGGCAGAGCGCGGCGAGGTCGGACTGCGTGCGCGCGAGGAGGGCCTTTTGCTTCGAGATGAAGGACGCGAGCGCCTCGAGGCTGCGGCGGGCGGCGGGGAGTACAAGTACATGCGAGTGCGAGTGCGAGGCAGGGAGCAAGGGCTGATCGACGAGCAAGGGCGGGTGGCAAGGCGAAAAAGCGAAGTGAGCGGGGGGCGGAGGAGACGCACATTTGGGCGTAGCTCGAATCCATGGGGCGCGGGGCGCGCTCATTGACCACAGGCGAGGCACAGATCTACTGGTAGGCGCCCGGCCCACGCGCGTGGCACAACTTGTCTCATGAAGCACACTGCCTTCAGCTAGATCTATACGTAGATCACGGGCCCCGCTATGTTCCTTAATGGGACCGCTGCGGTTAAAATACTACTTCCTTCCTTCCTTCCTTCCACAACACCGTCTCCGCGTGTTTTGAAGGCGCTGCAAAGCTGTAGAGCTATAATAAAACAGGGATGCCTCTACAGCAGCCTGGGCCCTTTTAAAATGTGCTTGCTACCTATAAGTACATGAGTTCCTTCTCATCGTGGCGTTATAGAGTCTGATTTATGAGACTACTTGCTACCAATGCTGCTCCTATTACTCCTCACGCACCTCGTCTCCCAACGATCCAATGCGTCCCCGGCATATGGACTAGACTCGCGAGCAGCATCTGACTCGTGCGACAACATCAACAACTGTCGGAGGCTGTTTGACATCGTCTGGGGATGCCTCACCACAATCTTCGCGTGCACTTGGGTGTCAGTGCACCCGAACGTCCCCCCACCCAACCAGACCGCTTTATCGCTTCTTTGGCGAAGGCTGAAAATGATGCTCGTCGCGGTCATTGCTCCGGAGCTGATGGTGTGCTTCGCAGCAAGGCAGTTTGTGGCGGCTCGGTGGTTCTCGAAAAGTAAAGTCATTGCCGATCATCAGCGTCGTATATGGCTTATTCCTAGTAGAATTCGGGGTCTCAATAACCCATGGTTTTTTCTTCTCCATGGGAGGATTTGTGTCGCGGATCGGACAACCGATTGCAACCAAAAAACAAATCGAAGACCCTCTCCTCGGCCCCGAATATCTTTCCGCCATAACAAAAATCAACATAGAAGATATTATGGACAAAAGCAAAGGAGACGCACTGTCGAAAGGTGTCGCACTCTTGCAGGGCCTGTGGTTCACTGTACAGTGTCTGGCCCGCATCTCCCAACGCCTTCCTATCACAGCACTCGAAGTTACTACATTGGCGTTTGCCGTCGTCAATGTTTTCACTTGGTTGCTTTGGTGGGGGAAACCGCTCGATGTCCAGCAACCCATCCCGGTCGGACCATCGGAAGACCTGCCAGAAACTGGCCCGATCCCCGTGCCTTCAAATTGGGGGCACAGGTTGGAGCAATGGGTCAGGGGTGCAATAGATGGCTATTATCCCGACTACAATCCTATGGTATCCATTGCAGTGCCATCGTTCTGGTCTACAGAGTCCTCCGACCTCACAGACGATCGTACCCGTGTTGCTTACCTCGTAGCATGTGTCGTTGGCACAGTTTTTGGCACCATTCACTGTGCAGCATGGGCGTCCAAATTCCCTTCCACCAACGAAATGTGGATGTGGAGGTCCTGCTCGTTGTTGGTTGTTACAATTCCTGTGATTATGGGATTTTGTACAGTCCAATTCTCAGTCGTGTACTCTTCGTCACTGCCGTCAGCCCATTATCTGGCCAAGGTCGGACAATTGCTTGATCTAATCCTGATGTGGTTCGGATTTGGACTTGCGACTCCGATTTACACCATCGCTCGCCTTCTCCTAATCATCCTCTCCTTCACCACATTGCGCGCTCTTCCACCTGGCGCTTTCACAGACGTAAACTGGAGCGTTTATATCCCCCACCTCTAACTCTGGACCCTCGCCTTCGCCCTTCCGTTATAAATATTGGATGTAGTGATTCATACTTAGCAGCATTGTAGCAACGCCGGACTTTTTGATTACATACTAATGGTTAGGTCCTCCTGACGAAGGTGTTCTGCGGCCGGTGCTGGCAGGGTTGTCGTATCCAGGCCGCGGCGGCATTCCCAGTGACAAGCCGACCACGACCATCCGTGTTGAAGCCCAGTGAAAAACCCGTGTTGGGAGATCAAAGGAAATAGATAGATATCGAATGAATCTATTTCCCCCGAAAAAGTTAGCGTGGACAGATTTGAATCGATGTTTTTCAATTGAGATCTTACAGGATCTAAGCGAATCAGTTCGCTCTCCCTTTATCTCCGTGTGTTTCCTGCGGCTATGGCTTTGATAGGTAGATAGATTTAGATAGATTATTGGAGAGATGCGGGGGAATCAAATTAAATATTTGACAGAGCTATCTAATCGTACACATCCTTCCACCAGCCCGCCGACCCTGCTATTTGTCCAAGTCGAAGTTTTTTGAAATGTGGCAAAGAAGTACACTTGGAATTGTGGGTGTCTTCCAATCTTCGTGAAAATCATCCTGGCCAGAGCACCAGAGAGACCAAAGATTTGTGGTGCCGAGAAACTTGAGGGAAGACCACAGGATAGATTTCCAGAGCAGAAGCACGAGAACAGTATTCTTGACTTGAAGGAGTTTGCCCAGCACACGAGGTAAGAAAGTTGAGGATTCTAAAATCAAGCTTGAGGGAAATTGCAGCGGAAGCATGAGGGAGAGGAAAGATGGACATGTCTGATCTCGAATCATTCCATGGTAATATACTGCACGCACGGACCCTCGGCGGTCGACATGCAGCAGAAAATATGTATCCCAATCGACCACGCTAGATATAAAGAGATGCCCACACGGACCGTTTGATAGAAATTATGTATGCTCAGATCTAGAATGACTTGCATTGATTGGTCCGATATCTAACGTTCTGGATAGATCTCCCAACATGGATTTCTCACTGGGGTTGAAGAGCCTCCAGGTGGGGGAGGGTCGCATCATGATTTTTCCTGCGAACGCGATTGAGTTGCGCATACAGTGCTTGAAGAACAATTCCGAGCATCTGCATAATGGAAATCAACCCAGCAGATAACACCAACTCCTTGTGGAAGAAAGAGAAACAAAGAAACAACATATTTTACGGTCATCTTTTCCCACGTAAAAAATTGGCCCGGGAAAATGGCTAACTCAGTTCTAGCTCGATTTTCAAGCGGGAAGCTTTAATAGTTCAACTTCGGATTCCTTCATTGAAGCTGAAACTTGATGGTGAATGTGTTGTATTGATTGGAATGGTAAAGCGAGCATCGAATCGAAGAAAGGCTGGTTAGGATGGGCATACCATTATGTAGGTACACATCTTTTCTGTGTTGAGCCCCTAAATTCCCGGCGACTCAGTACTCAATCCCGGACTCCCGGTTTAGGCTTCCGCATTCGATTCGTCCTCTCCACAACCTGACTCTCTTTCTCCTTGTCTTCTTCCACCCTCAAAAACCTATCCTCGACATCCAACTCAGCTCATGATCAAAAACCAATTGAGAATACTTCCCGTGTTGGTTAGAACGTAAAACTTGACTATTACAACGTGGTTCGAAAAACACTGATGTGCTCAAGTAGGGGGGCAAGTCAGATGCCTCAAAAAAGACGAGGGAGAGAAGCACATTGCCTCGGTGTTTATTGAGGGAGCCTAGCCTTCAGATTTCGCAATCCAGGGACAGAAGTAGCCGAATCCTAGCCTTGAAATCTCGAAATTCAAGGAGCAGTTACTCGGCAGGTATCCACATAGGAAAATGTGCTGTGGCGCGTTGTGTGACGCGAAAAACCGGCGGAAGCACGAAACAAACCGGCGGAAGCGCGAAAATCACGCCCCAGTCGCACATATCGCGTCCAACACGTGATCATATCAGTGCAAAATGCCAATGCCAAGCATCGGCCGAAATTCGGCCAACCTCCGGATTGGGCCACTACGCCGGGACGCCGCAAAGGGAAGCTGGTTTGTCAGCAGCAACGACGGCGATTTTTTCATTCTCGTCCATCCCGCTCTCACGCACCATCAGAACCTTACGTTTCATACATCTGGTGCTCATCTCCTTCATCTCCGGCTTTCCACTTTCCCCTCCTGCCTCGCAAACGATCAAAATTCAAGTTCAAGACAAAACACAAGATTACTGACCTATGGCCGCCGGCCGCCGCCGGAAGGATCGAAATGGTGATCTGATGCATGGGGCTGTCTCTCCACAACCCCTCGGCCAGCTCGGAGGCCTCAAGACGGCACTTAATCGAAATGAAGCCGGATGCGGAGACTTTGAAGGCCCTCAGACATCCTGAGCGATGACGCAGTGATGGTAGCTTAGGCTCAGCAAAAATCCCCTATGCTCGATTATGCTCTGATATGCGCATATCTGCTTGAGTTTGGCAAACTTACACTGAGATCTGCTGAAAGTGAAGTAGAGCATATTAATAGATTTTGACTTTACATGTATGACTACCGAAAGAAGAAAGTTGTGCTACACACGGCTTCGTGAGTGCATGACGCGCAAAATTTTCAAGCTCTGCAATTCCACGTGTTCTTGTCTCCATCCAACTCTGCCCAGACCATCATCAAATATTCCATGTGCCTGGCCAGTCTATCCTCGTATGACAAGCCGTATAGCACTGCACACCATCGGTTATGCCTCCCCAGCCATCTGTCCCTCCTCCCATCGCAGGGCAGAAACATTGCAACTGTGAGAGGTATTGTGTAAATTTCTCCGAAATGGGCAATAATAATGTTACACTATTACCCCCATAGTCACACATGCACTGTTTGAAAACAATTCTGAGCATCCGCATAATGGAAACCAACCTGGCAGAAAACATTGACTCTTTGTAAAAGAAAGATAAACAAAGAAACAACATCTTTCACGGTCATCTTCCCTGTCAGCACAGCGGCTCGTCGGGTTCTCGAAACGCAACTGAGGCGACTGGACGAGGGAAAAGTGGAGCTGAGTGGGACAAGCAAACAAGCAGCTGGAGTATAGACCAGAATAGTATAGAGAGTAGCAGAATAATACAGGGTTTATATACAGGTGCCAAGGGATTTGTAGGGGATTAGGGGGTTTGGTGTCTGTGGTAACAGGACACATAGGGTTAATGCGTAATATTAATACCAATTGTTGTTCCTACGATCGGGATTTGGAGGGGTTGAGTCCGGAATAGCGGAGTTGAACCCCGGGATAACGGAAAAGAATTCCGGATCATGACATTCCCACGTAAAATTTGGCCCGGGAAAATTGCCACCCCACTTCTAGCACGATTGTCCAGCGGAAAGCTTTAATAGATCAACTTCAGATTCTGTCATTGAAGTTGGAACTTGATAGTGAATGATTGGGATGGTAAAGCGAGAGAACTAAAGAGAGCATCAAATCAAAGAAAGGCTGGTTAGGATGAGTATACCATTATGTAGGTATACAGTTTTTCCGTGTTGAACCCCTAAATTCCCGGCGACGACTCAGTATTCAATCCCGGATTCCCGGTTCAGGCTTCCGTCCGTATTCGATTTGTCTTCTCCGCAACCCGACTCTTTTTCTCTTCCACTTCCCTCGTCTTCTTCTGCCTACAAAAACCTATCATCGACATCCAACTCAGCTCACAATCAAAAACCAATTGGGAATGCTTCCACCGGATAGCCTCGGGTTCAGGATACAAGTTGCACCGTGATCTTGCCATCAACGAATCAAGGAATCAACGGCGCTGGTTGAAGGACTTGTAGGCATCCGATAGCCGAGCACCAAATGCAATGTGAAGAACCCCAGTGAATCCGAGTTGTAAAATAGGCTGAGCAGTTCCAGGTATGGGAGAGCTATGCTACTAGTACTTACCCCAACTGACATGTAGTTTCCGTAAATACAAGGAACAGTGGGTATGAACGATCGTCGGCCGAGGATGAAGATAAGGATGTGGACGCGAATGATGAGCGAGAGCGGACTGGGTCTGAACGAGACGATGACAGGGATGGCGGGAAGCAGTGATGGCTTCTGGATAGAATAGATGATTGGGTGAAATGTGAAGATTTCCTGGTCCTCATGGTGCGGAAGTATTATAGTGGCCATCCGCAAGGCCAATTTCTCTTGACACGACTCTTAAAAAGAGATGAGCAGAGAGAGCATAAAATTGTATTTGGAAGGGGAGCAATGAAGACACCACACAGGATACTTGCTAATCCGACTCGTCGCTCGATTCTTCGTCGCCCTCCGAATCTGTCTCCGAGTCCGACTCTCCACTGGCGTTATCCCACAGCCCAAACAACATGTCATCAAGGTCATCGATATCCAGCTGACCACCGAAAATGAACGATGCAACGGACGGCAGTGCTGTCCGGTACATATCGCTGGACAGGCTCGAGCTCGTGATGCATAGTTCCTGTAAAATGCATCCTGATCTTGACACCAGGGACACGAGTGTACTGATTGGATCCGGCTGAAGGAACGACTCTGCGACCTGGAGCCTGCGTAGAGCCGGGAGGTTCAGCAGCTGCAGACCTCCCAACTGAGGACTATGACGAAAGGCATCGGACAAAATGAGTGTTTCCAGGGAAGGGAGAGCCACATCCTTCCTGAAAATATGGTTAATTGAATATATCCACACACGAAGGGATTGGAAAATAACACCTCGGTGGCTGGTCAATATCAAAATCATAGACAGTGAACTTGCAGAAAACGAGGCTGACTGCACAGCTCAAAACACCCATGAACTCGTGCCCCATGATCCATTCCACGGTGAGCACTGTCAACTGGGACCAGGGTAAGATGCTGAAATGAGAATCGTGATATGATTGCACATAAACCCTGGACAAGAGTGGTGCTATAAGAAAGGCGGAGGTTGAGGAATCATCGGCATGGGAATGTGTGCCAATTTGAAAGCACCGGAGCAAAGGGAGTGGGCCCTCAATGGAGGAGAGAGAATTTGTCGATGTGTATAGCTTCAAGTGCTCCCAACGCGCACAGTGGCGTGCAATTGTCTGGAGAAAAGGCAGCTCCCGTGTACGGGAGTCCGCATCGCCGGATGTGAACCACATCTCAATCGAAAGCCGACAGGATCCAGAACGTTCCAAATAGCTTTCAAGGAGGCACAACTGCTGCTCGAGTCGCCTTTTCTTGTTCAAAGTCAATCTGACTGCTCTCCACAGCGCGGGGCGCGATGTCCCTCCATTTGCGGCATATCTGCCCCAGGAGAGAGGGTGAACTCGGGCCGAGTAACGGAGAGCGCTGTGGGTAGACTGGAAGGAAGTGGACGAAGATTTCCGAGACGATTTCGTTGGGTAACATCAAGATCGGATACGTGTAGGCATCGAGGCGGCCCTGCACCGAATCCTTCTCCTGTTGCAGGGCGCCGACGGCAAGCTGTAGCTCCAGAATTCGGGCTTCCATTGCTTCGATACGAGCTTCCAATCCTTCGACGCGAGCACGATCGACCGCTCTCTCGCTGGCCCTGGACTCGGTCGGACCAGGGCCGGATTCGCTTCCGGTGCGAGGCGTCATCGTGCTGGGGAACCCGTGCGTCAGGTTACGAATACTCCAGAAGATGTGTTGGCTAAGAAACCGGTGGTATGTGGTCTCAGCCGAGCTCACCTGCAGTTCTGTCTGGTTCCTTGTTGAGGACTGAGTTTGGAGGAACGGGCTGCGAGTTGGCCCGTGACCGTAGACCAGTGTGGATTCTGCTCCGTCCACAGGCACTTTTTGAGTCGCTCTGGAGTGGACTGTAGTTCAAGGGACGTCGACGTTAACACCAAGTCGATTTCAATCTCCGACGGCCGTCCACCAATATCATTTTTCGGCACGCAGCCGAGTTGCACCTCTACTCTTGCTTCAACCCCAAGACTTCGACACCGAGATATTCGCCCACATTTCGCTCGCTGAATGAATCCGTGCTGTCCATCTGCGCTGTTTCCATGAAGTTGGCCGAGTCTCCTCGCGATCGCTTACCATCTCCGCCTTACGAAGAAAAGAAAAACACGTCGTGTTTATTGGTCTACTACAGCCCACTAATCTTGATTCTTGGCACTACCTCCAACAAACTTCAAGCTTCAAGTCCTGTTAAATTTTCTCGGACAATATGCGACGTCCAGGTGGCGATGCTTTTTGAAACTCGGCATCGTTCGGTTACTTTCCCAACTGGCCCAAAGGCCGAAACTACATTTTTCAGTATGTCCTTCGCACTTGCTGCCTTTCCTTGCCTTGATTCATTCAGTAGTTCCCAACTAATATCAAGCGAGACTACAACTCACAATTACGCATTTGCTATCTAAAGCGCGAAGGACAAGTCAGTAAAACCTTCGACTCGGACCTTTTGAGAACCTTCTGAGTTGCACTCCCATTCAAAATATTCTCAAGATACATCCCTCTTCAAATCGTTCAACGATGCACATTGGTTCCGAGGTCAGTTTTTTCGAACTTGTATTCAATCTACTCGAGCAGCTCGACTCATGCTGTGTTATCGAGTCCAAATTTCCGTGTATGGTTTGACTTCAACCGGTTGCACTGGTCAATAAATCGTTCTAGCTCATTCCACTTTTACTTACTCCTCGGACTTTAAGTCAAGTTGAATTCGCCTCAAATTCGTTACGCGGATTGATTGCTTGACGAAATCACGGAGTGTGGGCTTGATATAATATGGTATGTCCATCCAAGGTCGTTGGGGTTCAATCATTATTAATTTTAGCACAGATTGCGATTCTTCAAGTTTGCAACACCAAAATTCACGCAACCGGACACCGGAACTATTCTCAACATTACTTCTATTCAGCTGACCGTGTTACTTTTTTGCAAGCTGACCGTGTTGATTTTATCAGGACTTCGCGCGGTCCCAAATACCGAAACTATGACGGTATAAATTGTGGTGTGCCTAACTGGCCCAAAGGCCGAAACTACGACCTTACTTTTTCAGCACTAGTATGTCCTTTAAGCGCACTTGCTCCCTTGCCTTGAGTTGATTCATTCAGCAGCTCCCAACTAATGTCAAGCGAGACTACGACTACACATCCCATAACAGTGATTTCAGCAGTTTAGATTAATATGGTCTGAAATTTTACACAACTTTAGATTAATCTGTACAGTAAATTTACACAGGATAACTAATTTAATCTCGCTTGTATCAAGCTGCCCGCCCGATTAAATCCCGCTTCACCAGATTATTTCCACCCCATCAAATCCCGGATCGTCCAACATAATCTGTCCGCCCAGATTAAATCACCCTTCACCAGATTAAATCCTGAAGGACCACTCAATCTGCCACGACCGAGATTAACCTACGATACTCAGATTAAACTATACGCACCAGCTCAGATTAAATACACAGGATCAGTAGCAAACTCAGATTAAATATGCACTGGGAGCCGCGATTAAATCTTGTCTCAAAGACTCGGATTAAATCGTACACACCTCGGTCTCAGATTAGATACACAGGATCAATAGCAAACTCAGATTAAATATGCACTGGGAGCCGCGATTAAATCTCGTCTCAAAAACTCGGATTAAATCGTACGCACCTTAAATACACAGGATCAGTAGCAAACTCAGATTAAATATGCACTAGGAGCCGCGATTAAATCTCGTCTCAAAAACTCGGATTAAATCGCACGCACCTCGGTCTGCCCGCGCAATTTAATCTGGCCTCTGCCCAGATTAATTCTTTCGCGGGGGTGTGATTACTGGGCGAGTATAAATACGGGCCAGATTGAACAGAACTAATGGCGCCGCGCAAACGGAGCGCGCGCCATCACGGCCGCGCCGAACTATTTGGTTTGGTCGGTGATACCAAACAACCTTTTTGGGAAGCACCTAATACACAATTTCATAATACTCCTTCAAAGATTGTGTTAATATCGCAGCTAGCAGTCTCAACGGCCGACGCACCGAATAGTCGTCTTGCCCTTCTCCCGCAGCCTTTGCCGCCTTTGCCGCCTTTTCCTCTGCCGCCTTTGCCGCCTTTGCCGCCTTCTCTTTCTCTTCCTTTTCATCATTCGCAAGCAACGCCGGCAGTCCAGCCCGTGCCTTCTCGCAGTGCTCCGCGAACCTCCCGAACATCGCAGCCTGCTTATAAGCATATGCTCGCTTCCCCTCGTCCTTCTCCGGCGCCTGAGTTGCCATACACTCCCATATCCTGCTGTTGTTCCGGAACCACAGGATTGTGCGATCAAACTCGGCGTCCAAAGTCTCTTGTTCCTCTACTGCACGGTCCCGGTGCGTGCGATCTCGAAACCACTTGACCCGGTCCACTGCGTGAAGGTATCGGCGATCGGCAGAGCCAGCAAAAGAAAAGACTCACGCTCCGTTTCCCACTCTTGCTCTTCTTCCTTAGATAGTCCTGCTGGTCGTGCGACACTCCAAAACCACGGCTCGACCTCCCGCGCATGCCCCAACTTCATTGCCTGCCCCCCTTTGCCACGAAGAGTGTTCGCTTCTAACACTTTCAGTGTCGGGTCGTCACTCGACAATCCGAGTTGCAGCAGAGCCGTCCGAGCGCGTCGATATGTATCCCCTGCCACCTGGATGTCGTTGCTTAGTGTCTTCAAATAGTTCTGAGCCCTCGTGTTACCGTGCACGCCGTGAATGTCCGTCATCTTCACCCTCAGGTTATAATTGAAGGTCCTGATAGCCGTCCGCAAGTCTTGCAGGGCATCGTAAGCCTGCCCTTCGCGCAGCGTATACTCCACCAGCGCTAGGGCTTCCAGCTTCATCTCCACCCGCGCGCTGTCGCTGAATTGGGATGGCAGAAACAGGGGGGTATCCTCTGGTTTGTCGGGGTCCACTTCCATCATGTGCTTGGAAAACTGGGGCACGCGCTGGATCTGGAGAGTCCTCAATGCGGCTATATGCGCGAAAAGGCGCGCACGGGCAGCCTTCAGCACATGTGGCTCTGCCGACATTGTAATCATGCGTTTAATGTGCGCGCTGCGTTGATCAACCAGTGAAGACGACCCGTAAGTCACCACGTACCGATCTCGCTCGGCCAGTAAGCCATAGTCAATCAATCCTACATCTCCCTCTCTGGAGGTCTCCTCCTCCACATTTCGTTCCGCATTAAGCAGTTTCGCATAAGCCTCTGCATGTGTCGGGGGTCCTAGAGAACGATGGTGCTAAGCTCCTCTCTACTCGTCAAGTATTAAAATGAGCCTACCCTTCTTGAAGGTTGCCTGAAACACGCTGTAAAATTTGCCGTCCACGAATCTCGGGGTCACGTCCATCTTCTCCCATTTCGCCAGCTCCTCCGGCAGTTGGTCGCGCCACATGGCGTCTACCGCGTCGAAGTTGGTCGTCCGCGACCGGCGCTCAGAGACAGCGAGCCGGTACAACCGCACCAGGGTCTCCGCTGACATTTAAAAGTTAGTCGACGTAAATGCCAAATGGGGACATATGCGCACCGAGGGAGATCATCTTGTCCCAGTTCCAGTGGTTGCTAGTATTGTCGACGGCATCATGTCTGTGCCCCGCATTCATTTCCTTAGTGCTCCCCGCCGTCAGGTTATGCTCCGCCCAGCCTGTCTCTATCATCTCGCCGATGGTGAACGCGACGTACAGCAGCCAATTGAGATTCCACTCCAACTGGCATCGTTCGATGTGGTTAAGGATATGCATTTTCGGGATTGCCCCTCGAATCTTCGCAGCGATGCCCGACATCGATGGGAACATCTCCTCGACGCGTTCTGTGAAATGAATGCCATACTGGCACCAGATATCGTAAGTCAGGTGTATCCATCGTAGCCGAGCAGCTTCCGCCACTGAGAAAACCACAGCATAATCAGTGTTAGCGAACCTGGTGGCCAGGTCAGATTCAAGTTTGGTCGCAAGAAGCGGAGTACGTACGCTTCGCCCTTGGTCAAGTCGACCATCCCCTGAGGCAGATAGAAGCCGTGACGCGCGCACTGCACTGCTACGACCCCACTGACGACCGCGTTCTTGAATTTGCCGATATTCTGCATCCGGGCCGCTCGAAGATGGGAACAGGTCCCTAGCTAAATGGAAGTCAGTCTCGGTCATGGTCACAAACATATCACATACTTCTTCTACGGGTCTGGCGACCTTAAGATATGCCTTGTACTCCTCAGTTTCCACAAAATACCCAATGCCGCCATTGAGGGCGTAATCGTCGGGATCGTCGCGCTTGTTTTTACGCTGGAGCTTGAAATTCCCGTCTACCAATACAAACCAGGTGAATTTGTGCCTAACTCGGGATCAATGATAGCACGCTTTTCGGAGTAAGACTCCGCACCTCTCCGTTTCCGCCGCACTGGCCATCATCTCCGCGGTTATATTGAACTCCACCTCGGGACACGGCGGGCACCACAGTGTTAATGATCCCGGGCGACGGTGAGGGACATCGACGTCTATGCCGTGCGCCTGGCCACTACGGCGCTCTAGTGCTAGATAGCGCCAGATCCGCAGGGCAAACAGAAACTCTCGGTAACGATCCTGTACCAGAATATTAGAATTAAACTATTAATATTAATTCTGCCGGCTCACCTTCACGATCTGAGGCCGCGTATTGTCCGTTAACTTAGCTAACGCTCTCACATAGTTGTATGCGGATTTCTTGGATGTGAGGGAATGAATATGGAATTGTTTCATGGCGGTGAAGGTGAAGGCCGTCTGCGGCTGCTTGAAGGTTGCCGGAAACAGGCGTACTGCCACCAGTTGGCGCCATCTATCGGCGGTGATGTTCCCGCCACATTCACAGAATTGTATATCCATGGTGTGAAACCCGTTGTGGTCGCCGATCGTAAATTCGTGGATGCTCGGCCTTTCCGGATGCGCGTTGGGGCATTTCTCCACGCCGTGATTGAGCTCAGTCTGGAGCGTCAACTTGGGCTCCAGTTTCTCGGGGCCCTCAACCGGCGTACTAGTTCCTAGCGGCGCAGTTCGAGCAAACATCTTCCCGTCCCACTTCTCGATGTGGTGGAAAGGAGTATATTGATGTTTCCGGATGATGCATTCACGGCACCACATGGGGGCATTGAAACAATCCACGCAGCGAAAGGTGGCCGGGGCCTTGTTGCAATCACAGCGCGATCCCTGGTCGGGATGCATAAACGTGCGCAGTATTTCCGCCTGTATCTCTGGCATGAGCGGCAGAACGGCATTTAACGCGATCGATGCTCCCTGGAAAACAGTTAGAACACCGCTTCTCATTGATCGCACTGAGCTGCGTACCTGAAACCGCTTGGGTTTGAACGGACCGAACTTTTCTTCGGTGCCCACAAAAACACCGGTGTCCGCAGATACAGACTCCAATTCTGACGGCGCAGCTAAGGTCGAGGAGGCATCGGGGGGAACATAAGTGGTGTCCCACTCGAAGTGGGTTCCCGGCCGGCGCTCAGCCTTCTGCCGCGATGTCGATGTGCCGGATGACGATGCAGCGAATTCCGGAGGGGGCGGCATGCTCGACTCTGCGCTGGGCTCCTCTTTGACCTCGTCCTCTTCTGAAGAGTCGGAATCCACCACGAATCCGGTTGCTGCCTGCGTTCTTCTGTTCCTGCCGGTCCCAGCCTCGCCACTGGCTTTGCGTTTTCTAGACATCGAGTTCAGGAGAAAGAAAGGGTGAGCTGAAATGTTACAAGCAGTCAATTGAAATCCAATTGGTGAAACCGAACACGCACGACAGATGGCGCCGGGCCCGCTTGATGATGGCGTTGCCTGCTCGTCAACGGAGCACGAGGATTTGGTGAAGCCACCAGCTGATTCCTATGCGCCGAAGGGTAATCAATAAAACGTACCCCTGGCGCGGAGACAGGGGGTAGCAATCGCAAGTTCTGGCGCGAAGACAGAACGAAACTCCGGCGCGAAGGCAGAGTGGCGCCGACATGAAGGTGAAAGGATGAAAGAAGAAAGGGTGGAAGTCACGCTACGCGTCATGTCACGGTCATCAATCACACGTCGCGCAACGCGTCAACGCGTCGTCGCAGCCTTCTCCTTTCCAAAGCAGAAGAATAATTGTTCACAGCGAGGAATACATATTGTAATTAAATAATCAAATTCCTCGTAGTGCTGTCCCAAGCCTGCAGTCTCTTCACGCCTTTGAAGCGGAATAACAAGGATTCGTCCGGCTTGACGCGCATGCGTGTCTCCCAATCTACTTCCGTCCATTCTCCCACCTCCCCTGGAACGACCAAGAAACGCTCCAACTCGGCCGTATGTTCGATTCCGATTCCCGGCGCCCCAAGCGCCATCTTGTTGTTGTCCTGGGTCAACCACACCACACCGTTCACAGCTGGGTTGAGGAATACATAGACTGGCTTTTCCTGATCCTAGTACCATCAGTATATTTACAGCTGCCATTCAATAGAAATCTTACATGTTTCCAAAACACGCCTAAAATTGCAGGCGCGGTTGTCGCGTTGGTGGCAGCAGCGGCGGGCCTGCGGCGGCGAGGGCACAATACAGGCGGTACAGTTGTCTTGCTCAAAGCTTGTAAAAGCTCGGCCTGTGCGCGGGACAGGGAGGCCCTCGTCATCATGCCAAGAGTTGGTTGGATCTTCGAACTGGAAGCCTGCGCGTTCCGATGCAAGTTCTCGTGGAATTCCAAGAGTGGCACAATCTTGCCGCGCGAATTGTTCTGGGGGGGCTCGGTCATTTCTGTATGCTGACAAAAGGAGGGACACACCAGTTATATAGACCATCTCAAAGCACCGGGTCCAAGCATCACTGGTCATGGCGACATTTTACAGGGTCAAAGCACCAACTCCCAGAGCGGCCGACGGTAAAGCGAAATAGCCTAAGGGCGACACGCCAAGTTCCGTGACAGACGCAAAGTCTGTGCCAGTGAAGACTCGAGCCGAGAACAACCGTCGATCGAGCGAGTCCGTATGTGGATCAAGTGTACATGTTATATTACTACCGGTACTCGGCCTATATGACATGATGTCGGTACTGGTACATTAGCTTCGACCAAGATATCAAGAAAAGTAAAAGAATACAGAAAAGAAGTAGATAGGCATTTCGTTCGTGTTAAGTAAGGTCATGATCAAAGTACATAGGTATCACTGCCACGCGGCCGAAGTAGTCGTGGAATGCTTGGGTGTAGTGTCGCGCAACGTCGTACTCCAGTTGCAGGACTTGGCCGTCGGTCCAATCCTTGCGTTCCCCAATGCCGAGAACAGCTTCCCCTGGTTTGGTCGACCAGTCGCGCATCAACGCCATCATGCGTAACAAGTAAGGTAGGCGCTCTCGTGGAGAGCTGGCGGCCAATCCAAGAGGTGAGCGGTTATCAAATCCCGGACATATACCTCTTTTGGGATCCTTTCCTACCGTACACCCTGCCCCGCTAGCGGGCAACAAAATGACTGGTACCAGGTACAAGCAAGGAATGATATGTTTAATTCTTCCTGCAAAATTCAAGAAAATTGTCAAAGCATTGACCGGCCACAACGATGCCGATCGAAATTGAGAAATCGCGATCAATTTTCGTCCCTTTCTTGATGGGAATCAAAAACACTTTAATTCACTCCACTGCCCTCGGTTCGCGAAATTAACTATCTGAATAGGTAGCGCATATACGAAAATGGGGGGATGTCGTCCGCCAAAATGACGCAAAATAATGAGATTTGAGGTCGCTAGAGAGATGCCGAAGAACCGTGGGAAGATAATGTACACCCCCTCGAACTCACCCATCCGTATAGTTGACCCCCTCGGATAACGAAAAAAATGCATCTATAGGCCTGAATTTACATAAAAGAGGTTGGTGTATTTTGCAGGAATCCCGCTCACCTCTTGGGCCAATCCCTTCTTGCTGAGCGACAGATCCAGATCCAGGATTGTATCCCCTGCGACGCACGCCATGCACTCTGGCATCCTATTACGTCCGGAGGCCTTCCAGTCGAGAGCCCACAACTCGTACCGAAAGCCAATCTCGGAGATCTCCCACAGTATCTCCCGCGCCCGATTTGGACTGATGGGCGGGATATGCGCGGGGTCTACAGGGAAATTCTCGGGAGTGTCGACACCGCAGGCTCGCAGCACCGGATCAAGGACGTCGGCGATGTCTGCAGATCTTTTCTCCGCCTGTGTACCGAGCTTCCCCTGTCTGATGACCTTTCCTTGCAAAATGTCGTGCCAGCCTTGGGCAGTGATACGCACACGCCCCCCATTACCCAGACGGTACAGCAGGGCATCGCGCAGCAGGCTGTAATGATGAAAGAACTGCCATCGGCGACCTTCGTCCTCGGGGGTAAGCAAAAGTGCGGGCTCTGGGTAGATATAGTAATGTGCCTGGCTGTTTGGTGTCTGTGTGCGGCTGACTTGACTAAGGGCACGCGACCAATTCTCGAAGGCGGGAGGCATTTGTGGGTTGACAAGAAGGATGTATTTGTCGCGCTGCACCTTGGTAGGACCCGTTTGTCGTTTCGGTTTCGGTTTGGCGCCAGCTTTGGACCCGCGTCTGTGTGAAACACGTCAGTTAGATGTACTTGAGGAATATATTAGGCATATCTTACATGGATGAGCCTGGGCCTTCCGATCTTGAACAGCCGGGCGGCTCGAAACTGTGCCACGCGAGCGGCTAGACCCAGCCATTGGCAGCGCGCTGGGACCGGCGACTGCAGGTGACGTATCCGGCGGGGTTTGCTGCTGCAGTGACGGCGCTTCTGCCGCTGGACCAGCTGCTTCGAACGGGTGTTGGTACCAGGGGAGGGTTTGCGTGCATCGGGACAGCGCCCGTATCCTGTCCTCCGCCTTCACTCCCACGGTGATGCTCGGCGCGCCCGGCTCGAACTTCAGCTCGATCTCGAGCTCAGGGTCTCGAGGATATACGACCCGCAGGATATTGGTGTCGTGGAACGCCGACAGTGGCCGCACGAACCAATACGGCAGGCGCGCCAGATGGAACTGCTGGGCCACTTTGAGATCTGACGTGAAAGCGCCCATGCAGTTATCGGGCAGCCCTCCGCTAGCGTTCACATCATTGATACGGGGTGCGTAGACCGTCATATATCGAAAAAGGCCCAAGAGCTCCAAATACACGTGCTGTACGTTGGTAACGCCGAGGACCATCTGCGGATAGGTCGACGGCAGCGTGCAGAGACGTTCAAGGCCCAGACGCAGGGTTTGTATGAGGCCGGGGAATACAGGATTCAATCTTGCAGGCGGTATCAAGTTTTGGCCATAAGCAAGGCATTCCTCCATCAGCTGGTGGGACGGAATGGAGAGGAGAGCGAAACACGCTGGATCCAATTTTCCCAGTCCGCGTATGAGGCTTCTTCCCGTCTCTGGCGACAAAAAATCGTTGCGAGTAGCATTCCACCACATAGCCACGGGTACATCCTTGTGGTTTTTTCTCGGGATGGCGGCCAAGTGACAGAACGCTTCCACGTATTCCTGGGGATAAACTGTGGGGTTGTCCGGCCCGAAGCGCATGTCCTCTCGGAGGATGATTTTATCGGATCGAGGGGGGAAGCCGGGGATATATCGCGCGTTGGAAGTGACGAAGGACGCTAGACCCGACGTTGTCCTGACGTGAGCCGCTACTCTCCCGTCGAACGCGCCTAACTTCACTGTAAATAATTAGTCTAACTATCATCAAATACGTGGGCTGGACGTACCGTCAGGCTTGCTATATTTCAGCAAGTCCACGTTGTCGGACACAGAGGGGGCATCTTTTGTGGGCCGAAAGTCTATCCAAGATTAAAGCAAGGTTCTCTAATAAAAATATACGACAAACAGGTAGTATTGTCACTGTTCGTCTCGTCGGCCGCCATACTAGCAGAAGCCCGTGCCTGTGCGGCGCAGGGACACACGAGTTTGGCAGGTCTGTGGTGCGAAGACACAGAACCCGTCTCACAAAGACACGGGACAGCGGCGCGAAGACACTGTTGGTGGTTTGGACACTGTTTTGGTGGTTTGCGGACTTAGAGGATTTTGGCAGGAGTCTGAGTCAGCATTGATATTTGTTGGTCAATTGATTCCCATCAAATTCCCATCATCAAGCGCGCCTTGCCAGAACCCAATGCCAATGGCCTCTTGCCCTTAATGCGACTTCGCGCCGCAATCTTGGATTCAACTTCGTGTTGTATTCTCTCTCCCAGTGCAACTCCGCGTTGCATCGTCCCAATACGACTCTGGGTCGAATCTTCCACGAATCAAACCCGCCCAAAGTGCCGATTGTTCTGATTGTCTTGGACAATAGGGAAAGGGGCGGTGAGGGCGGCGAGGGCCCAACGCTGGTTACCACGGACTGATAGTGTATCTCGGTTTTATACTGTACAACATTTATGTTACGCCTGGTACAATGTTTATGCATTGAGTGTTTTAAGTGATGTAAGTTGTCTGTCCCAATGTCCGAATTCCTTGGACGCTCATCCTCGTGTGTAGATCCGCACTTGATCGGCTGGACTTATTGTCTTTCTTATCCTACTTGATTTCACAATACGTCGTGCGTGGATCGGGACGCCGTAGCCGAAACAATAACAGCTCGGGCCTTGCCTTTATTTAAATAACAGGTGAGTTTCTGCCGACACTTCAATACCTCTGCCTTACTATGGCTCAGCGGACTGCCTCCTACCTCTGGCTCAAACGTCGTTGCTCTGTCCCGCGGGGACACTGGCCCCCGCCGGCTAAATCATGTAAAACAGGGCAACACCACGTCGAATTATACCAAGCTGTCAACCAACCAATTGACTTGGACCGTTTCGGCGAATCCTCTTTTTATGTAAGTCTGTCGATCTCCACGCCGGGCTAAGTGTGCTAATTGCAAGCCATAACAGTGCTCCGCCGGATGCCCAAGCGATATGTGGAATCCTCTCTCAAACCTCTCAGAGGAAGCGAGGGCTGCGGTTCACGACGAGTTTGTGGAGGTCCGCAGAATAGACCAAGCAAGCAAGCTAGCCGCCCGACGCGCGGCCAGGTTGGAGGAGGTACGGCTAGATGCTGTTCCGGCCCGCAAACCTCATGAGTTCTTCCTAGAATGTGCATATGTCGTTGGCTGACCCTGGGCGTTAACAGGCAAGAAGAAAGTTGCAAATGAAACTAACGAAACTGTTACTGCCAAGGCCAAAGGGAAGGCAAAAGCCGGTAAGTATTCATACTTAGATTTGGGACGCGACATTGATTTCCCTTGACTTCAGTCCCACAAAAACCTACGAGGACCCGCACCGCATCCCAGGCTACTGTCACCGAGCCCAAGCTCAAGGGCAAGGCAAACGGAAAGGCAAAGGCAAAGACAAGGACGCCAGAACCAGGTGTGTCCCTATTTGGGTCTACCAAAGCCCACATTCATTGGGCATCCAGAGATTCAGCCCGACGTTCCCGAGGACGACGAGTACAATACCGACTCGTACGAAATCGGCAACGACGAAAGTAAGCTCGCTCATAACTTTTGTAAGTGCAGACTTAATGAGACGCACCTCAGGACGCACTGTCGAGATCATCGCTTACATGGAGCCAGACACGGAGCCCATTCAGCAGATTGTCAACCTTCGGGCTGTCAGTCATTTCGACTTCAACTACTTCCATATCGCCAAACTCGTCAACTCAGCATCAGACGCTGACAGCGGGCTGCCCTTCACCTCCTATGTCTGGTTTTGTGTCCTCAAGGACGAATGGTGTCCTGTGAGCTCCCCTATTAACTTGCGGCCGCGTGGTCGTTTTCTTCTGTGCCGACCGAGGGCATTGGCCATTACGGAATGCCCGGGAATAGTCCAGTGGGCTGAGATTGCCCTCGGATCCGTGCTGGCTCTGGCGGGAGGTGAGTGAAGTCGACGAGCGTCAGGCGTTGCTGACGTCCACCAGAACCTGAGGACAGTGAGGAGGAGGGCTATATAGTGATTTCAGACTCTGAGCCCGAGCTACCGCCCTCGTCCTCTCTCGCTTCGTCGCCGGTCAAGGTGGCAGCCGTAGCTGGATCTTCCAGGTTGGCAGCTGCGGCCGGGCCATCCCCTAAGCGCAAGAGAAAGCTGAGGAGTTCGAGCAGCACTTTTATCGATACCCAAACTGAGATTCTGGCGGCGGAGGATGAGGAGGATGTAATTATCAGAGCTAGTAAACGTCGTGCCCAATAGATTGACTTTACATTGCTCGAACTCTATGATAATTAGTACACCGATGGGCCGTGGTTAAGTACAAAGCTGTCCTTGTCCTTGCATAATTATTCTATACATTTTTTCCCCGCTATGCAATTACTGTACCTCCAAAAAATATTATACAATGATCAAGGACTTGTATGTATAATGTAGTCTACTCATTTGTGGGCTGAGCGAACGACTGCTTTGAGCTGCCGAGATCACGGAGTGATCTGGTAAAATGATACGCTATCAAATCTATCCATCGCGACTTCGTATCGTCCGAGTTGAGCTGCCTCCGCGCCAGCCAACTGCACTGGTGGGCCAGTGACTTCGAGTCGCTGGTTTCCATAAGCTGCCTCCGCGCCAGCTGAAACTCCAGCGCTTTCAATCGCACCCGCTTGGGCCGTCGCCCGGAATGGCGAAAATGACCAAAGCACTTGAAGAACTAAAGCGTCGCAAAGCGTCCTCGCTTGGATCCTTGGCCTGGCCTTCGATGAAAATCTTTAAAAGAGCCTATTCGCCATTATGCAGAAATTCAGCCGCAAACACAAGATGGGTGAGGCCGCCAAAATTATGTGCTGCATTAATGCTCATGACCATTCGGCAGCATCTACAGCAGCGCCTGCAGCGTCTAAAGCAGTCAAGTTGAACGAGCTTCCAATATTGAGTCCCGTTGGAGAAAATGGAGCGCCTGATGGTAAGTAATGACAGCCCCAGAAGCTAGCCACCACTTACCGTTCTGTCTCTTTAGGCCTGCTCGTTCGTGTTGTGGTGTACAGCGCGCACGACCAGCCCTGTTGCCACACTATTTTTTGGGCGCCACGGCCGCAATATTTTGATATCAAGGAGTACTCAGCTTTTATCAAGTCAAGCTTGTCGTTTGAAAACTACTCCATCATCAGCGGCGAGTACGACTCTGACGGGATACCTGTAAACATGGTGGGACGTGGATGCTTCATGATTTGCAAGGCGTCCAAGTTATCTCGTATGGACTGTCCTGACATCCAGAAATGGGAGGCCTTTGCCAGAGATTCGGCTGCCGAGGGTATGTTCTTTCAAATTGTTCTTTTCAGACATGCCTCTAACTTGCTCGGCTTCATCTTTGCAGACCCGAGAGGGAACACGCTTCCACGTATGTGTTATTTTCGGTGCCGTCTTCAGTGTCTAACAGCGCTGGCAGCATCTTCCCCACCCCCATCTTCTCCCGCGCCTGCGGAGGCCATTTCGAACGCCGCACTTGCGCCAGCGCCCGTCGTCACGGCGCCTGCAGCTATCACCACCGTCACCACCCCTGCAACCGCGGCCACCAGTGCACCTGCTGGACCTCCCTGCAAACCGAATCCACCTGTTACGGCAGTTGAGCGGCAACCGACGGACGCCGGCACAGCTGCACCTCGTCTCTCCACGCCCGCACGTCAGGGACCGCCCCTGGATGTGAGGGCACCAAGTCCACCTGTTCAGCATCCACCTCCCCGCGACAGCGTGCGTGCGACCCCGGCCAACGCAGTCCGACCCCCAAGGATAAATTGTATTGCAAGCAACGCAAGTAGCTTCAAGGGGAAGGAGGCGCCAAGAGCCTCGTCGCCTATCGAAGTCGTCAGCTTCAAGAGGAAGGAGGACCCGCCGAGAGCCTCGTCGCCGCTTATCGAAGTGGTCAGCTTCAAGAGGAAGAGGGCGAAGGCGGAAGCTACTGGACCCACGAAGAGACGCAGGGTGCACGAATGGGGCTCTCGGGAGAAGCCCTGGGTATTGAACGAGTGATATTTCTTCGTTACACGACACTTATGACAATTACAATCAGATTATTTGACTGCTTTTTTTTTTCTTCATTACACGACACTTATGACACTTATGACAATTACAATCGGATTATTCGACTGCTTTTTTCTTTCTTACTCGCGTCCCTCCGCACCCCCAAACGCAGGGGGCGTCGTCCGCGATCCAAGCGTCGCTCAGGGGAGGTTCATGGCTGGCTGAATATCAATGTAATCTCCTTATTGGGTGGAAAGTTATCTAATCTTCTGTTATCTTAATAGATGATTCATTTTTTTTTGGTTTAATTACCTACCTCTCCTCCTGCGCCAATTGACATGCAAGGTGCGAGTCGCCCAATTTTTGCTGTATTTAATTGTGCTTAACTGCCTCTCCCAAGGTTTTCCGCAAGCCCGTGTATGTCCCTACATACTCAAGCTCACCCAATAAAGGGCGCTCTATGGACTGTGCGCAGAGCAGCTACCGTCTGCGTTCGAATACCTAGGAATTTCTGTATAGGTGAGTGTCCTTCGATGCCAGATTTGGCAAACGAACGACAACGCCAGCTCAGCTATGACTTACGACCAAGCTAGGCTTACACGAGCCATCCTCGCCCCACTCTCATTATCTGATTGCCCAGGAGAGATATATGCCTACTGGGACAGATGTCGGCACCTCTGGAAATACGGCAGATCGAATAACTCAAGAAGGAGAGTGGGCCAATGGGCCAGGCAATGTGGGATCTCTCGAACGGACTGGCATCCTATAGTATGGGCCGTTCCATTTGCTACTAAATTTGGTATGTTTTGGATACTTTTCACGCGTGTTTAACGGTTCCTTGACGTCTGGTTCGCTGTAGATCGCACCCTCCACTTGTACCTGAAAGACATGGGCTTGTGGGCAGGACGCGTCAAGTGCGCCCACCATAGCTGCCATCGTCATCACATCGAAATGTTCAACATCCCGAAGGCCGATGGCCCTATCCTGCTCGAACGTCTGGTCCGCAAGTGCGTGCGTCGTCTCGGGTATCAAGCATCATCACGCAGATTGGTATGGTGATTTTCATGGATATACCTACATTCGCACTCACGGCGTTCATCTTCCAGTGGCTGGGGTCGTAGTGACTTTCTTGTATTATACTGAAATGTGCTTTATTACTTTCATTTGCTTTGTTACATGCGTTCGCTAAAAATCACGGATCAATCAAATTTTGTGATGGGGAATCGTACCGCCACCCTGTTGGCCTCAAACCCCAAGTTAATTCTTACCTTCACCGATACCACTTGTCAGCTCCGAAAGATCATGGGGACTGATTGGGGGGGGCATGGAGAGATGGCTTTTTCATTCGAGGCGCATACGTGAACGGCGCTGGCAAAGTCAAAAGATTCCAGTGAGTAGTACTTTCCCAGGAAACTGCGCAAACGTCTGAAATGCATGATGCACCGCAGGGTATCTATGGGCCCAGGGAAGATGGTCCCAGCTTTCATACCGACAAACGAGGTGGAAGACAAGAAGCGGTTCCACCGCTGGTCCACCCGTGTTCTGAAACATAAGTGCGTCATGAATCGGCGACGTCAGGGTTTGACTGGCTTGTAGCCGACGCCGACGCAACGCCAGAGGTCGAAATTGACAAACACGGAAGGAAGATGCTTCCAGAGGTGGACACGAGCACCCTCTCTGGTCCGACGATTGCTGAATTGATCAGGGTCTATTCGGGTAAGTAACGGCGCTCTGGAAACATTAGCCACTCTAATACAGTTTAGGCTCTTCCGCGCCAATCACTCTGCGGATGCAACGGGCAGAGGGCAGGATGGAAGCGATGGATATGGACGTTGTGGGGGAGGAGGATTTGCGGAACTTCTATGCCAAGATGTTATGCTTGCAGAGAGAAGGGGGCACTCCGCAGTTTGAGACCAAGCTTCTGGGGGATTTGCTGGAGCCGGGGGATAGTGTGGGAAAGGTTGACGACAACGGCAGGAAAGACGCTAAGGATGGCGACTTCTCGCCTGAGGTTGCAAAACAGAATGCTGCTGCGCCGGCGACTCCCATGGACGACACTCCGCACACTCTCAACAGTTGCGGCTCGGCTTCCCCTCCTCCACACACTCCCGGCGGCGGCGGGACTCCTCCTCCGCACACTCGCAACGGTGGCAGCTCGGCTTCCCCGCCTCCGCACACTCCCGGTGGCGGCGCCGCAGCTTCCCTTCCTCCGCACACTCCTGGCGGCGGCGGGACTCCTCCGCACACTGTCAACGGTGGCAGCTCGGCTTCCCCGCCTCCGTACACTCCCGGCGGCGGTGGGGCTCCTCCTCCGCACACTCTCAGTGGTGGCGGCTCGGCTGCCCCGCCTACGCACACTCCCGGCAGTGGCGGCGCGGTTCCTCCTCCGCACACTCCCAGCCGCGGTCCAAACAGCGATGATGGATCCCCTCCATCGCTGCTCAGCCCACTGCCCCCTGTGGTAGCTCCCGAAGTCGGAAAGAAGCCGAGGGGAAGGCCGCCGAAGCCGAAAGAGGGTTCAGGGATCGGGAAGAAACGGAAGGCGGTAATAGGCGAAGAGGGTGAATCGGCTGCACCTCCGCCGCCCCAGAAAAGGCAGAGGAAGCAGCAGAATCAGGGGGAGGGCTCAGCTCCTCGTCGCATTACTCGGCGCACCGCTGGTCCCGCGACACCGCCGCCACCACCGAGACCGGGGAGGTGGATCGAGTTGCCTTGTGGACAGCATTTCTATACGTTGGTATGTGTTCTTTCCTGGTGATACAGCATTCGAAGCTAAGTTTCGGCACAGGGGGCACCGCTGCCCCACGGTCATACGTGGGAGGAGAGCTACGAGGTGGCGTACGTTGTAGTCAGGCCTACCGTTTTTGATGGTTGAGAGGTACGTCATTTATTTTCTGGCTGTAGTGCTGCGCTGACAGACTCGATGACAGTGTACGTAGCACAATAATGATTATGACAAGTATGCAATGAACCTGAACCTGTCTGGCCAATACGCCGAATTTTTAATCTGACGGTCGTCAAGAACTTTAATCTGGTGCGAATAATCCTCAAAGGGCTGGCTTTAATCCGACTCGAGCAGCGAGTTTAAATCTGACGCGCTGGTCGCCAGCTTTAATCCGGTGGGAATAACCTCCTAAATAATCTGGCGATAATCTGGACCCCTGGTGCGAGATTTAATTCTGGATGCGCAAGCCACCCGAACGCGAGTTTTAATCTGTGAATGCTGAAGGGCGACTTAATCTGGGTGGACAGATTATGTGCGGTTCTTCAAGCACGATCCGGGATTTAATCTGGAAGGCGAGCGGTTTAATCCTCGGGACGCTTCCCGGTGTGTACAGTTTAATCTAAGGATAGTTCTCGTAGGCTAATCTCGGTCGTGGCAGATTGGGCGGTTCTTCAGGATTTAATCTGCGAAGGGTCATTTAATCTGGGCGGTCGGATTATGTGGAAATAACGATTTAATTTGGAAGGCGGGCGATTTAATCCTCAGGACGCTTCCTGGTGCGTGCGGTTTATTCTAAATATAGCTCTCGTAGGCTAATCTCGGTCGTTGGCAGATTTATTCAGGATTTAATCTGCGAAGGGTCATTTAATCTGGGCGGTCGGATTATGTATGGCTCTTCGAGGGATTTGATGGGGTGAAAATAATCTGGGCGGGGATTAAATCGGGCAGGGAGCTTGATACAAGCGGGATTAAATTAGTTATCCTGTGTAAATTTACTGTGCAGATTAATCTAAAGTTGTGTCAAAATTCAGACCAGATTAATCTCAACGCCTGCAAACGTTGCCCATAACCGACTTGGACTGGTTCTTTCAAGCTGATACCATTCCTTGAACAATATTATTTTCAAAGGCAAGTCACTTTTGAATCCAAGTCCATTTAATCTGACTCCGAGTTGAAAGTTTAATTGACATCATTCCGTGGACGAGAGTATGTTCAAACCCAAGTCACTTTTGAATCCAAGTCCATAATACAATCTGGTTCCGAATTGAAGTGGTAGGGCATATACGCATCCTCCGGCATGAGCCCAACAACCTACGCGTTCTAGGCAGGTTCAATTATTTCCTTGAATCCCGGACACCGACTCAGTTTATTAGGTAGTGATCCAGCATTTGCTGCATTCAACTCCTAAGCCTTCCTTCTGCCTTGCCAATCTCGCCCTTCTCAGGTCCGAGACTTGGACTGCACCTCGGGCGCGGTATCACTCCGTGCGGACTTGTAAGTTGTTGTACATGTACGGTACGCGTGTTTCGAGTCAAGTCTCTGGCTTACCCTTGCCCTCACTCCCCGCGTGCAAGGCACAGGTCCCTCTGCTATTCGCTGCGAATTCAGGGCGTACGCGCGTGCAATCTTCTCTTCGAAAGCGCGTGGTAAGTCCAATTTCAATCGCTCGATGGCACGATTGATGGTACGTTTAGAGAGGCTCTGCCGACTCGCCGCCGCTGCGAGGAGAACATGGGTGTATGGCGTGGCTGGGTGCAGAACGTGATGGTGGGGGGTCTCGCAGCGTGGGCTTAGGCTACGCGTTTGGGACTTTGTCGGTGAGTGCGGGGACTTGCGGCTCGCGGGTTGCTGATTTGTTCGCAGCAGGTTACGCGTATGTGCAAAGCCGCCGTACAGCCACAGACTGTCCTGTCTTTTGCCATCGTACTTACCCCTCGCCCCGAGTCAGCCGCGCGCACCGTATCGTTTCCGTTTCCGTTTACAGACTATGCAGGGGCGCGCCGAGTCGCATGGGGCTGATCCGGCAGGTAAGCCGCTGGCTATTTAGGTGGGACTCTGTCGATATGGGACCGACGCAGCGCGGAGGGCCGCACGAGTCGGCGCGACTCGTACCGACTCTGCGGCCAGGTACTGTATTGCGTGTCCTCCGTGTCCGAGCCGCGCCCTCACACGTTGTCCAGATGCGCTCACTACGTGCTTCACACGAGAAGAGAGGGCAGAGACGCGGTGCATTGGATGGAGCGCGCGAGGTACAAAGGGTAGAATACGCAGTCCGACCGGGCCCCGCACCGCACCGCAGACCGCCGAGAGTCGGACTCGCACGAACAACATAGGCACGGACTGCCGCACACGCACGACGGCCGGCGAATTCGCGGGCGTTCTGCGTGCGCGGCAAGCGCGGCTAGACAAGCCGTGCCGGGAAAGGAGGGCACGAACGAAAGATGCACCGCGGAAGTCCAGCGCGTATCTGATACAGCCCGCACCCCCCACACCCATCGACGCCGACGCCGAACCATTTGAGCTTCTGCAGGTACTTCTGCCCGCGGCTCGACAACTGCCACCCGCCCATCGCGATCGAGATTTTTTGCTACCTGCGCAATCACGTCAGCGCGTATCTTTATGGGGGGAGGAAAGGGAAAGGGAGGAAGGGAGAAAGGGAGGATGGGACGGAGACGAGTGGATGCGCGAGGAAGTGGGAACCGATGGGAATCTCCACGGAGCAAGCCGACGAGCACGGGGGAAGGTACGAGCGCAGCAAGGGCGGTAGATGTGCGCGAGTGGAATCCGATGCGCGCGAAAGCGAGTGCACAGTGAAATGCGCGAGCCTAAAAAACACCCACTTTCTCGCATCCCCGCCGGGGTCCCCCCCATCAGCCGCTCAAGCAGGCGCGCTCCACATGACTTTGTACGTGTCCGGCTTCGGTGCCACGGCTGCGGACGCGCACCGCCGCTTGCCCAGGACGGTGCGCGGCGCGGTGTCTTCGTCTTCGTCTTTTTGGGCGTCTTGGCGGAGGGGGAAGGGGCGGGAGAGGCGGCGGCTTCTGCAGTAGAGAAAGAGGCGGGAGAGGCGGCAGCAGCGGGGACGGGGCGGGGCAGGAGCGGGGCGGGGCGGGAGCGGGTGCGGACGTCCGCGCCCACACAAGGCGAGAGAATGAAGACACCGAGTTGAGCAGGGGAATGGGGCGGGTCGGAGGAGGAGATGTACATTTGGGCACGGCTCGAATCCATGGGGCGCGGGGCGCCCTCATTGTCCACACGCGATATAAAAAATAAAGATCTAGACGCCTGCCCCAACGTCCATCAGTCTTTGGCGCCCGGTAAATTCGCACGCACGACCTTTGTCAGCTCGTTTCTGGGTGCTTTGTGCTTCTCCTCTTTGGTGCCTCGTCGTTCAACGATACTCTTTCTCTGCGTCAAACACTGCTCGGTTGGCCATCCTGATTTCTCCTCATCTGCCAACTCTGAATCAAAGCCGCCATTACGAAATTAATCTGACACAAGGAATGTCTTGGGAACTTTGGCCAGGGCTCATTGAGGGCTGATACATGCCGCTGGACATGCCCTTGTCAATGGTGATACACAGCTGCAATACCAACGAGCGGTTAGGTCCTCCTGAAAAAGAAAAAAAGAAATTCACTGTTGAAATAGGCCTGTCACGCATCCTATCCCCATCTTGGTTTTTATACAGTTGTTCACACGGTTCGATACAGCTTTATCTACAGCTTGATCTACAGCTTATTCTACAGCTTGGTACAGCTATTCACAGCCTTACAGCATTCGTTTATCTTAAACTGTATTTTTTCATTCAATCCGACCAGGGGGGTGACGCATGACTCAAATTACCGATTCGACCATTCGACCACGGCCAAATTTCACGTGACACCAGCGAAAATTTCGACCACCGGAACAAAAGTTTTCGATTTTACGCGTTGCAGACGTGATTTTGAGCAATTCGAGGGCCGCATGACACAAAATGCCTTCGACCAGAGGGTGGGTGATGCGTGACAAAATACCGATATTCGCCATCAACCAAGGGGGGAGTGATGCGTGACGGTTGAATTGAATGAAAAAATACAGTATACAACCGAGAGTTACCCTGTAATATTATCTTTGTTTCCCTGTGTTCACTGCGAGTCCTGTGTGACTGTCAACTTCCAACAGGTTATGGGCCCCGCCCCTCTGCTCTAACCCCGATCTTGCTTTCCTCTACCCCCCCCTCCTTCCTTCAAGTCCTCAACTGTGAGGCGTCCAACTCGCTCCGAGACGGTAACCTGCGATCTGTGCGAACCTGCGAACCTGCGAACTGCGAATTTGGCGAACCTGCGTACCTGTGAACTGCGAACCGAGCGACGAGAAATTTGCGACTGGCAATGGAATCGGAACCGAAATATGCGGGAGATGCGAAGGGTGGGACGAAATTGTCGGACCGGGTGCTGTACGACGACTGGGAGTTCGAGACTCGGGCCGAGTGTCGAAGGCGAGGCATGCTAGGAGTTGTTTTGGGTCAGGATCTCCGCCCCCTTGGAAGTGACAACTCCAAGGCGGTGAAGGCGTGGATTGCGAAAAGGGATGTTGCGACGGCCACCATCATTGGCAGGCTCGACCCGTCGCAGTTTGCGCACATTCGCGATTTTGAGGAGGATCCGGCGGGAATGTGGGAGAGGTTGAAGGAGACACACCAGAGCTCGGGATTGGGTGGTGTTGTTGCGATGTGGAAGAAGTTTTACAGCCTTCGCAAGTCTGGCGACGCATCGACTATGTGTGCACACATCGCGGCTGTCCGTAGGCATGCGGAGAAACTCGGGCGCATCTACCAGGACAAGCCATCGGATGCGCAGATTATTGCGACGCTTCTGATGTCACTTCCCCCCGCCTACGACTCGCTCATCGTCGCGTTGGACTCCCATGCTGAGAAGGACAACCTTGATTTTGTTATCGGCCGTTTGCTCAACGAAGAAACTCGTCAGGAGTCCGAGTTTTCCGCAGCATACCCCGAGACATCAGCGCTCACAGTTCGCGTTTGCGATAAATCGCGCATCACTTGTTTCAAGTGCCGGAAGCAGGGACATTACCAGTTCGAGTGCCCCGAGCCGGGGCCGCTCGTCTCATTCATTCCTGCTGGGTCCACGACCGCGAAGTATGCCGACACCCATGAAACGATCGTGTTTTGACGGAATTGGGCTCCAGTGGGAGCATTTTGATATGTTCTTTGATTTTTCTGTGCTGATACTTTACTCCGTTTTTGTGTAGGACGCGCAACTGGCCAGTGGGAGTGTTAAGATGGGCCAGTCACGCGTTCTATCTGTACAAGCTGTTGAAATACAGCAATGGTCTTCTCCCGTGTTTATCATCCAACAGCATTCCGTTTACAGCCAGATTGTTATCTGTTGATTCTTACCTCCCATTGTTCGCCGTTTCTGATTACTTAGCTGTAGATACACGACTTGGTATTTATACGGCTTTGTAGCATGTATTCAATCCAGTTTGGTTTCTCCCGCATTTGTTCGTATGACTGTCAACTTCCAACATTCACAGATCTAGACGCCCGGCCCAAGCGCTGGATGTCATACTCGGCACAACTTGTGCTCATCCTCAACATGTCCAAACCCGTTTCTACGGGTTCAGCTTCCGCACTAACACCTCAATAAGACTTTCTCCGGGTTTCCGTGCATCAGGGTGTTTTGAAGGCGCTGCAAAGCTGTAGAGCTATAAAAAAACGTGATAAATGAATATGTCTAGGGACCTTTTAAAAGGTGCTTGCTACCTCCGCAAACCACACCACGATGCTAGTCCTATTATTCCTCACGCACCTCGTTTCCCAACGATCCACCGCGTCCCCTGCATATACACTGGACTCGCGAGCGCCATCTGACTCGTGCAACGACATCAACAACTGTCGGAGGCTATTTGACATCGTCTGGGGATGCCTCACCACAATTTTTGCGTGCACTTGGGTGTCCGTGCACCCGAACGTCCCCCCACCCAACCAGACCGCTTTATCGCTTCTTTGGCGAAGGCTAAAAATGATGCTCGTTGCGGTCGTTGCTCCGGAGCTGATGGTATGCTTCGCAGCAAGGCAGTTTGTGACAGCTCGGTGGTTCTCGAAAAGTAAAGTCATTGCCGATCATCACGTTGTATATGGCTTATTCCTAGCAGAATTCGGGTTCTCAATAACCCACGGTTTTTTCTTCTCCATGGGAGGATTTGTGTCGCGGATCGGACATCCGATTGCAACCAAACAACAAATCGAAGACCCTCTCCTCGGCCCCGAATATCTTTCCGCCATAACAAAAATCAACATAGAAGATATTATGGACAAAAGCAAAGGAGACGCACTGTCGAAAGGTGTCGCACTCTTGCAGGGACTGTGGTTCACTGTACAGTGTGTAGCCCGCCTTGCCCAACACCTTCCTATCACGGAACTTGAAGTTACTACGTTGGCCTTTGCCGTCGTCAACGTGTTCACTTGGTTGCTTTGGTGGGGGAAACCGCTTGATGTCCAGCAACCCATCCCGGTCGGACCATCGGAAGACCGACCAGAAACTGGCCCGATAAGTGTGCCTTTAAATTGGGTGGGCTGGGTCAGCGGTGCAATAGATGGCTATTATCCCAACTACGATCCTATGGTATCCACCGCAGTGCCATCTTTCTGGTCCACGGAGTCCTCCAGCATAGCAGATGATCGTACCCGAGTTGCTTACCTCGTGGCATGTGTCGTAGGCACAGCTTTTGGCGCCATTCACTGCGCAGCATGGGCATCCAAATTCCCTTCCACCGACGAAATGTGGATGTGGAGGTCCTGCTCGTTGTTGGTTGCTACAATTCCTGCGATCACAGGATTTCAGATAGCCACATTCTCAGTTGTGCACTCTTCGTCAGCCCATTATTGGGCCAAGGTCGGAAAACTCCTTCTTCCAATCTTGGGTTTCGGAGCTTTCGTTGGGATTCTCATTTACCCCATCGCTCGCCTTTTCCTAATCATCCTTCCCTTCACCACATTGCGTGCTCTGCCACCTGGGGCGTTCATGGACGTAGACTGGAGTGTTTATATCCCCCACCTCTAACTCTGGACCCTCGCCTTCACCCTTCCCTTATAATATTGAATTTAGTAATATATACGTAGCAGCAGTGCGGCAACGATGGACTTTTTGATTACATACTCATTTCAACGAGCGGTTAGGTCCTCCTAACGAAGGTGTTCTGCGACCGGTGCTGAAAGGGTTGCCGTGTCCAGGCCACGGCGGCATTCCTGGTGACAAGCCGACTCATCCGTGTTGAAGAGCCTCTTAGGTGGGGGAGGGTCGCATCATGATTTTTCCTGCGAACGCGATTGAGTTGCGCATAAAGTGTTTGAAAACCAATTCTGAGCATCTGCATAATGCTGCCTCCGTATGGGTGTTAGCCGCGATACCGGACTGATGGGTTCCTTGTCAAGCACATTTTTCGTTCGCAAATATATCGAAAAAATCCTCAAGGCAAAACTTTAAAATCACGTGATGTAGAGTCGTAGCTCCGCCGTCCTCGAATTATTCTCTTCGCAACTAGTCCCAAGGGGTCGAAATCTATCTCCGTTTTTGCAGCGGAGGAGTGGCAACGGGTGCCGGGGGCGAGTCGGGTTTAAAAAAAAGGCGGGGGAGGGTGGACTCTGGAGTCTGGGGCGGGGAGTCGAAAAGCGGGAAAAGTCGGGTGAGTCGGCGGGATACCTGAAAATAGTTAGATTAAGAACGGCAAAGGGAATAGACACTCAGCGCAAAATAATTGGGAGTGTGCAGAAGGGATTTGCTAGCCAGAACCGAAAAAAGGAAACTGGACATTTGGACACTGACCGCGGGAATGGCGCGAAGAGTTTCTTCAAAGTCGAGAAATCTGGAAAGTTCCGTCGTGCTCGAGTCGATCGCCGTCGTGCTCCCCGCGTCGGCGTTGGGGTAGGCGGTATCGACCTGGACACGCGGCCGGCGGGTGAACAGCCCCGAGGGCCCGCGCGGCGGTATCCGCGGCCCCGCGCTCAAGCCCGTGCACTCGTCCCTCCCGCTCGCAGGGGCATTCTTGTGAACGGAGAACTCACCGGGAGACAATTTCGAGATTGAGCAAGGACTAGCTGCGAAAATCGAGGCAGGATCAAAATACGGGACTGGAAATAGAAACTTGCCATATAAGTGAAGCCACATTGCGTTTAAGATGCGCCATAAAGCTGGAGGAGCAGTGCAGAGCGAACCTGAAATGAATAGTGTCAGAAATGGGCTAGAGGAACGGTATTAGACCTACTGCGCAAATACAGTCTTGAGAATAAACGGGAGAATCCAAGATGATGTCATAGAGAATACATGTTAGGACATCATCGCAGACGGACTGGAAACACGAAGCTAACCGTTGAAAGTTCAAGCACTGCGTTCCGAGGCCCCGGAGGCAGAACCTGTGTCTCTGTACCGCCGTAAGCCGAGGCGCGGAGGCGGATGTGTCGAGGTACCTAGACACGTACGTCTAGGCACCTCGACACATGTAGGTACAGGGATACAACCTCTGCCTCCGGGGCAACGGAACAGCGGAACACAGTGAAGGCGAATTGAACCGTGGGTCATTGATGGCGGCGCGACGGTCCGGGTGACGTTGATGACGTGCAACGGTCTTAGAGTCCGCGCGCGGCTTGATTGAAGTGCGATGCTGGGAAGACTCGGTTAGAACCCATGGAAATAGGAAGGCAAATGCGCAACTAACGGGCAGGAAATGTGATGTAAATGGATGAAACTTACCGAGAGGGAGAGTGACAGCCGAGTGATGGTTGAAAACGAACTAAAATGGAATAAGTCAGTCAAAGTACAATGGCAGGGGGATGCAATGAAAAATGAAAGGAGAGGGACGAAATAGATGATGAGACAACGAGAATAACGGGACTAACCGGCAGAAAACACATGGAGGCAAAATTGAACATTGATTGGAATTGATCGAAATGGAATTGAAGACAAGGAAACCAGCGGCCATTCGATCATGAGCTTGTCCACCAATTTGCTGTATTCCAGGACTTCTTCGGATGAAGTTGCGTCCGTAAGTACGAGCTCTGGACAATCGAATGGTAGTTTTGATGCAGCGATGATTAAATCCTTGGCACAGCAACGTTTACCCATGGCGGCAAGTTCCAACGAACTATCAAGAGCCGCCCGAGCATAGTGCCTTTTTTTTTAAGCTAAGATAATAGACCAGGTGCTTCAAGATGATTTGGAGGCGTCGAACTCGAATAGGGGCTAATCCAGTTTCCGTGAGCAAAGGGAAGATGGAGAACTGGCGAAGCATTAACAGAATACATGAACAGAATACATGTTGCAAGTATAGCGATGGTGTACATCTGAACAAAGGAGATGGTAACGTACTGGCAAGATAGGTGGGTGGTGGCCGTGATATGATTGATGGCGGCACTGCGAGAACTATCGATCGCATCAGCGCCGAAGGTGATTGATTCCGGCAAGATGATGGCGCGATGTTGGCGCGAAAATGGCGACGCGGGGATGAGTTAGCAAGTGTCGGGGCGGGAATCGAGCGCGTGGGGTCTGAAATTGGAATGCGTCGGTACAACTTAAACTGAGCATAAAAAATGAGCAAGCACTTGTGGGGCGGCCAACTTAAAAAATACAGTCAGAACTTTTGGAGCGGCGCGCAGGCGTATTGGGAGACGTGTAGCACCCTCGGCGGCGGCGGCTTTAAATTGAATCAAATTTTGAAGGGTGGCACTCCACGCGGCCGCCGCGGCGGGATTTGTTAGCGAGCGCGTGAGGTCGTTGGCGGGAAATAAAAATATCAAACAGCGGCGCCTCGCACCGCGGCCCCGTCTGTCACGCCGGTAAGTCGCAGCGATCGCTTGAGGTGGTTGGTGGGGAGTCGAAATATCGAGCAGTATTGCGGAGACAGCGCTACGCGCCGCGGGCGCGTCGGGAGTCGTGGGAGGGATTCTGCGATAGTGTAAGTTGATGTCAAAACACGAGATGAATAATGGGACGTACATGTACATGGTACAGCATTCCACAGAACAATACGTTGCCGGGAGCGCGCGGAAAATCATAAATAAATAAAAGTCGAGGCGGCGCTACGGCGGAAACTTAAGGATCAACTTGGGGGCCCCTTGAGTAAGCGAACCCGGCGCGTCGGAGTAAAATTGGGTCAGGCCGGTCGGACGACATAGGCGGTGAGGCGATGGCGTGTGAATGGAGTACACGGCGGCGACGAACCTGGAAATGTGAGTAACAGAATAAAATACACACACGAGTCGGACTTACCGCGTAATGTGGTCCGGCAAGTGGTCGCCGCAATGCGCCAGGATAAATATGGGATGCTACGATGAATTTCAAGTCAGAAATGACGGCAATGAAATGAAAATGTGGGACTAACTTGACGGAGCGAAGGTCGGAGGGCGTATGCGGAGGATTGAACACAACGATGAAGTACAATTGTAAAAGATCAGCACAAGGGGAATGGCGAATTCAAATTGAAACTTGCCGCAAAGATTGAACATAGCACGTGCTTGGTTGATCGTGAATTAAAAGGTGTACGGGTGGTCGCGGGGGCTTGAAGGAAGGCTGGAACAAAGAGTATGAGTACCAGACAACAAAATATGGGATGGATAGCGTAAAGGATAGAAAGAGCTATGAAGAAAGAGAGACAATGAAAGCAGGATGGGCGGAGATGAGAGCGAAGGACAATACATATGAATAAGATCAAGGTGGTGATAAGAATAGAGCAGATACAAGGATTGAGGACGCGTGTATAGTATATTAGATCGTGTGACGTGTCTGGTCAAAGGGGGTATGACACGAAATAAAATCGAGCGAAAAGAACCATATAGGTAATCTATGTCCAAATCGGTACGTAGAAGAGGAAGGAAGGAAATGGAGGTGGAAAACCGATCTTCGAGCGCATCGATGGAGACAGGGTCGTCTTAGAGGATGTTGAGGTGGGTGCGGAAGGTCGTGGGGCCGTCGGAGTGCTGAGAAAGCTTGGTGAGAGATGAGCAGAGGAGCGAAGGAAAAGACTTACCTTAGAACACGTCGATGGAGGCGGTGTGGTCGTAGAAGCCGGTACTGAGGCTCGTGGGCGCGTCGTGGTACTGAGGAGGCCTGGTGAGAGGGGAGCGAAGGAACGAAGGAAAAAACTTACCTTTGAACGCGTCGATGGTCGTATGGGAGCTTCAGGTGAGGGCTGAGGGTCGTACGTGCGTTGGGATACTGAGTAGTAGTTGTGGGAGGGAGATAAAAGTGGGCATGATGGGGGTTAGAGAGAAAGAGGTGGATTCGACGCCCTGAGTATTATATACCCTTGCGAGGGGCTTCTCCATCAATTCCCACACTTGGAAGACGCTCCGTTCTAAAAACCTATGGATCCAAATTGGGACATTTTACGGTTCTTCATTTTTTGTGCTCGCCGCTCTTCCTCGAACCTGAGCCAGTTCTACTGCCATTTAACAGACAAAAAAAATCATTGGAATGAGGGCCTGAACGGCGCGCTCAGAGGAAGAGCTGAGGACGCGTTCCGGGGTAAAAGCGCGAAGCTGGTGCCTTGGGCGCGCAAAATCTAAATTGAGACCCGAAAAAGGAAGCGAGGCTCTGACGCGTCGTGCAGACTGGGCTCAGAGCTGCTCCTCGTCAGAGCTCCCCGGGGACGAGAGCTCAGGGCGCACACGCGGGCCCTTTTTGATGTGCTAGGAGCGGCGGGAGAGTCGGGAGAAAAACAGGATCCCGCTGATTTTCTCCGGCTCTGCGGACCATACTCACAGAAAATGCCTAGCTTTCAATGAGTGCAAAAAAGGCTGCGCGCAGAGCAAGAGATTAAGCCGCGTCCTCGGGGTAAAAGCGTGAAGCGGGTGCCTCGGGCAAATCTAAATCGGGACCCGAACAGGGAAGCGAGCGAAGGTCTGACGCGTACCTCGTCGCGTGCCCTGGGTGAAAAGGTTGGAGAGTGGGTCCCGTGCGCAGGCACAATGCGCATACTGCGCCGAAGAATTCTCACGGCTCACGGCTCCCAGGGACGAGCGCTCCGGGCGCGTAGGCGCGCCCTTTTGGTTAGGACGTAAAACTTGACTATTACAACGCGGTTCCGAAAAACTGATGCGCTCAAGTAGGCGGACGAGTCGGATGCCTCAATAAAGATGAGGGAGAGGAGCACATTGCCTCGGTGTTTATTGAGGGAGCCTAGCCTTGAGATTTCGCGATCCAGGGACAGAAGTAGGCGAATTATAGCCTTGAAATCTCGAAATTCCGGGAGAAGAGTTACTCGGCAGGTATCAACACAGAAAAACGCGCTGTGGCGCGTCGTGCGACGCGAAAAATCCGCGGAAGCGCGAAAATCGTGTCCGACACGTGATCAAATCAAAACAAAATGCCGATGCCGAGCATCGGCCGAAATTCGGCCGACTTCCGGATTTGGCCACTACGCTATGACGCCGAAAAGGGAAGCCGGCTTGCCAACAACGACAACGGCAACTTTTTTATTCTCGTCCATCCCGCCCTCACGCACCATCAAAATATTGTGTTTCATGTATCTGGCGCTCATCTCCTTCATCTCCGACCTTCCGCACTCCCCTCCCGCCTCGCAAACGATCAAAATTCAAGTTCAAGACAAACACAAGATTACTGACCTATGGCCTCCGGCCGCCCCCGGAAGGATCCCAATCGTGATTCGACGCAGGGGCTGTTCGTCGGCACGTCTCTACAACCCCTCGGCCAGCTCGGAGGCCTCAAGACGGCACTCAATCAAAATGAAGCCGAAAGTGGGGACTTTGAGTGTGGGAAGGCCCTCAGGCATCCTGGGCGATGACGCAGTGATAGCAGCTGAGGGTTTGATGGTTCTCAGTTATTCCGGATTCGGTGCGTCTGCTAAATCTCGCAATCGGGCTGCTGTTAACTTTCTCTTCCCGCAATGGACTTGACCCCATGGGCCCAGGGTCCATCCCATCGCCCATATTTAGTCCACAAAATTCATCCACCTCACATTCTCCCGCCTGGGTCAAAATGCGCTCCCCGAGACATCCCGCACTCATCAAACGGTGCTATTTTACGTTTCTCCCAAATCAGTACAATTCACCACGACGTCATTTCGTCATACCATACTCTCATTCCACGTTCGTCGGAGGTATTAAAACTCCCTTTGGCACTATAAGAGCCCAGCGCTACTCAAACCCCTCCTTGTCCTTTACCCCCATCATCTCCCCCAAGTCCCCAAACGAGCTCGGGGCGTGTAGGTAGATGATTGGCGCGGAAGTATTATAGTGAAGGCCAATTTGTCCTCAAAACTCTTAAAAAGAGATGAGCGGCGAGAACGTAAAATTGTATTTTGAAGGAGAACAATAAAGACAACACGCAGGATAGTACTTGTTAATCCGACTCGTTGCTCGATTCTTCATCGCCCTCCGAATCTGTCTCCGAGTCCGAGTCCCCACTGCCATCATCCCACTTCCTAAACAACATGTCATCGAGATCCCCGAGATCCAGTTTACCCTCGAAAATAACAGACGCAACGGATGGGAGCGCTGTCCGGTACATGTCTCTGGGTAGGTGCGAGTTGCTGATACACAACTCCTGTAAGTTGCATTGTGATCGTGATACCAGTGATACGAGTGTAGCGGTTGGATCCGGCTGAAGGAACGGTTCTGCGACCTGGAGCCTGCGCAGAGCCGGGAGGGTCAGCAGTTCCAGACCTCTTAACCGAGGATTCGAAGGCAAGGACTCGGACAACATGAGGGTTTCCAGGGAAGGGAGGGCCACATCCCTTAAAACATGATTAATTGAATATACCTGCACAGGAAGGGATTGGAAAATGATACCTCGGTTGCTGCTCAATACCAAGATCATAGAAACCGAACTGGCAGAAAACGAGGTTGACTGCACAGCTCAAAACATCCATGAACTGGTGCCCCGCGATCCATTCCACGGTGAGCACTGTCAACTGAGACCAGGGCAAGATGCTGAAAAAGGAATCACGATATGACCGCATATGAACCCTGGACAAGAGTGGTGCCATAAAAAATGCGGAGGTTGAGGAATTCTGGGCATGGGAATACACGCCGATTTGGAAGCACCGGAGCAAAGGGAGTGGGCCCTCGATAGAGGAGAGAGAAGATGTCCAAAATGTGTGCAGTGTCAAATGCTCCCAACGTGCACAGTGACGTGCAAGTGTCTGGAGAAAAGGCAGCTCTCGTGTGGCGGGGTCCTCATTGCTGCGTCTGAACCGCAGCTCAATCGAAAGCCGACAGGATCCGGAACGCTCCAAAAACCTTTCGAGAAGGCACAACTGCTGCTCGAGTCGCCGTTTCTTGTTCAAGAACACTTTGACTGCTCTCCACAGCGCGGGGGTAGATAGCGCGATGTCCCTCCATTTGCGGCATATCTGGGCCAGGAGAGCGGGCGAACTTGGACCGAGTAACGAAGAGCGATGTGGGTAGACCGGAAGGAAGTGGACGAAGATTTCCGACACGATTTCGGTGGGTAGCGTCAGGACTGGATATCTGTAGGCGTTGAGACGGCCCTGCACCAAATCCTTCTCCTGTTGCAAGGCGCCGAGGGTATGTTGTAGCTCCAGAATTTGGGCCTCTAATCCTTCGACGCGAGCACGATCGGCCACTCTCTCGCTGGCAGTAGCCTCGGTGGCACCAGTGGTAGAGGGGTCGGATTCATTCTCAGTGCGAGGCGTCATCGTGCTGGCGCGCCAGTTTGTGAAGACTACAGAAGTCAGTTGAGAACCGGGTTGTATGTTTTATAACCTTACCGGTTACTTGTTTCTATTTTTTCGATGCTCAGGACCGGTGAGGGACAAGGCCACCAGGAAGCACGTCCGAGCCAGCCTCAGTCCAGGTGGCGATGCTTTTTGGAACTCCGCGGCGTCGGTTACTTTCTGGCCCAAAGCCGAAACTACATTTTTCAGTATGTCCTTCGCACTTGCTGCCCACTTGAGTTGATTCATTCAGCAGTTCCCAACTAATATCAAGCGAGACTACGACTACGCATCCCATAACCGTCTCGTACTTGGACTGGCTCTTTCAAGCTGATACGCTGGGTGCAGATTCTGCAGAACGTGACGGTGGAAGGTCTCGCAGCGTGAGCTGCGCGTTTGAGACTTTGTCGGTGTGTGCGGGGACTTACGGCTCGCGGGTTGCTGACTCTTCCGTAGCAGGTTACGCGTATGTACGCTGCGCTCAGCCCCTGCCCCGAGTCAGCCGCGCGCCGTATCGTTTCCGTTTACAGACTGCGCAGGGACGCGCTGAGTCGCAGGCGCGAGACGGGGGCTAAACCGGCAGGTAAGCTGCTTGCTACTTAGTTGGGACTCTGTCGATATGGAACCGACGCAGCACGGATGGCCGCGCGACTCCTACCTCTGCGGCCAGGTCCTGTACCCCGAGTGCGCGGATGCGTCCTCCGAGTCCGAGCCGCGCGTTCACACGTTGTCCAGATGCGCTGCATGCTTCACGCGAGAAGCGAGGGACGGAGACGTGGTGTATTGTGGATTGGATGGAGCGAGCACGGTACAAGGGCGGTAAAATACGCAGTGCGGCCGCGACTCTGACGCTCTCCGTGCAAGGCCCCGCCGCCGAGAGCCCGACTCGCGCGGACATTGGACAACGCGGACAACGCAAGCACGCGGACTGCCGCACACGCACGACGGCTGGCGGATTCGCGGGCGTTCTGCGTGCGCGGCAAGAGCGCGCGATCTAGACATGCGCGGCTAGATAGGCCGTGCCGTGCCGTGTAAGCACGGGAAAGGAGGGCGTGAGCGAACGAACGACGCACCTGAGTACGCGCGTATCTGCTATCACCCGCACCCCGCATCGACCCCGACCCCGACCTTTTTGAGCTTCTGGCGGTACTTCTGCACGCGGCTCGACACCTGCCGCCCGCCCATCGCGATCGAGATCTGCTGGTACCTGCGATCGTGTCGCGTCAGCGGGGGTCTTTACAGTGGAAGGGGAAGGGAGGAAAGGGGGGAACGGGGACGGGGACGAGCACAGCGGGGAAGGGGAGGGGGAACCCGATGCACGGGAATCTTTACAGGGGGGTACGAGTGCGAGGAAGTGCGACGCACAATCGTGTCTTTACACGGCTGTGCGGGGAAGAAAAGGAAGAAAGCAACACCCACCTTCTCGCATCCCCCACCGTGATCTCTTCCAGCAGTCGCTCGAGCAGGTTCCACATGACCTTGTACGTGTCCGGCTTCGGCGCCGCGCCCGATGCGCGCCGCCGCTTGCCGAGGACGATGCGCGGGGCGTCTTCGTTTTTGTCTTCGGCAGGAGAGGGGGAGGCGGCGGTGGAGGGAGAGGGGGCGGGGGCGGGGGCGTCGGCGGGAGATGCGGGGGCGGCGTCATCTGCGTGTTCTTTGGCGTGGACGTCGGCGGGGCGGGAAGGGGCGGGGGCGGGCGTGGGCGTGGGCGTGGGCCTTAACACTGGCGGCGGCGGGCGCGGGGGCAGATCGCGCAGGCAGGATCAGCTGGAGCTACTGCTTCGGCGCCGGTGCCGCTACGGGAGTCGCTACGGGTACTCCTCCAGCCGCCTGCCTCCCCTGCGCGCGCCCACACTCGCATTCGCGCGCGTATTCGTATTATTCATCGTCGCCGCCGCAGCCGACCTCCGCCTTGCCCTTGTACCAAGCGGCGCCCCCGCGGTCCGAGTTCTGGTGTTGCAGCTTCGTCGATATGCGCCGCGCGCGCACGGGCTTCGTGAGCACCGTCGGGACCTTCATTTCCGCCTCCACATCCATTTCTATCGCTCTGTCCCTCTCCCTCTCCAAACTCCGGCACGGCGACGCGGTGCGCGTGCCGCGCGTGCTGGCCGATTCGATCGCCGTCGTGCTCCCCGCGTCAGCGTAGGCCTCGGGGTAGGCGGCATCGATGTCGACGTCGACCCGGACGCGCGGCCGGCGCGTGAACCGCCCCGAGGGCCCGCGCAGCGGCATCCGTGGCGCACATTCGTCCCTCCCTCCATGCCTATTCGCATACCCACCCGCATGCAAAGTCTTCGTGTGCTACGGCCGGCGGGCGGGTCGTCCGGCTCGCCGTACGCGGCGAGCACGGGGTCGAGGATGCGCGCGCGCGGCGCGCACGAGCTGTTGGAGGTCGAAGGGCGCGCGAAGGGGGTTGGGTCTGCGATGCGATAGTCGAATCAGTTTTCATTTCATTTCGCGGTGGCTAGGCCCGCACCTTTGTGCGCGAAGAGCGCCTAGTCGATGTCAGGCGGCGCGCGCGCGCAGTCCGCCTGCAGGCTCAGCCGGAAGGCGCTGTCGCCCAGCTAAAAGTGAAAGTCAGTCGATATCGGCGAGAGCAACAAGGAAGGAAGGCAAGGGAGAGGAAGGGAGGGCAGGAGGAAGGGGAAGGAGACGCATCTGCGCGAATCAACGAGCGAGGGGGGGTGGCAAGGCGAAAAAGCGAATTGAGCGGGGAACATGGGGGGTGGAGGAGACGTACGTGTGGGTGCGGCAGGAATCCATGGGGCGCGGGGCGCGCTCATTGACCACAGGATGCACGAAAATAAAAAGAAATTCAGAGATCTAGGCGCCCGGCCCAAGCGTCCATCAGTCTTTGGCGCCCGGTAAACAAGCGTCAATTCGCACGCACGGCTTTTGTCAGCTCAACCAAGGGTTGTTTCTAATGCTTTGTTCAACATCAGGCAAGGCTCTTTCTCTGCGTCAAACACCATTGGGATGACTATCCCGATTTCCCATCTTTCAAGTCAAAGCCGCCATTACGGATTTCGACACAAGGAATGGCTTGGGAATGGCCGGCAATGACGGCAGGGCCAGTACACGTCGCTGGACATGCCCTTGGTGATACACAGCTGCAATGTTCTCGTAAGACCACCGAGCGATTGGATCCCCCTAACGAAGGAACGTCAGGCTTGCGTTAACGGATCCAGGCATTCCCGGTGCCAACTTGCCGACCCAGATCCCACCTGCCCGTAACCGCTCGGCCCCCTTTCCCTTCTTTCCATGGCTTTCGGGTTCTCGACCACCGCGGCTGAAGTTGCGACCGCATTACCGCATTAGCCCAAGAGATTAAGGGCAAAAATGGCAAGTGCCGATTGGGATTCAACCTCTACCACCTATCCCAGTATCAGTCCTCGCTACGGGGACGTCTCTCAATGGCGTCGACTACATATGAGACAGCGCTGGCAATTGCCCCCCACGCCAATCTGCTTATCATCACGGGGTACAACCTGGAACGGTAGGCCCGACTCATCTGTTCACGCTATTCAAATGCTCATGGAGCTACGCAGCCTGGCGCTGAGCGAAGCCGCCATCGAACGAGAGGTTCCCGAGGGCGGTGCGCAAAGCGCAGGAAGTTAATGCGTAGTATTCCGAGTTCATCCACGTACTACGACTTTCCGCTGTTTTCTTTCCTAGGCGACGCTTTATTCCCAAAGGTTCTCATTCACAACGCAGCAGCGCCGATTGGCCCCTTCAAAGTCACTGTCGACAAGCTGAAGAGTCAAACCGCCAACAGATCTCATCGGTCCCTTGTTTACCAAACTGGTCGCGTCGAAACTGATCGCAGCCAGAACCGAAACTCACACCCCTCGCGTGGTCCTTCTGACGAGCATCTTCCACGAGCATGCGCAGGGTGTAGACTTCAATTTGCTGATATCGAGTATCCAGACCCGGCGAAATACGAGCGGTTCAAAGCCTATAATCAGGCAACGAGCGCCATCGTCCTCCTCGCCGCGGAGCTCTCCTGTCGTTCTGGGGGCGCGATCAACGGGTACGTATAGTGTATCGCCCGGAGGCAGAAGCCCGAGTCCTTTGAGATATTTTCAACAGCGGTATGCTATTATACAATTTTACGAGTACTTATGTAATCATTTATAATCAATCGACGTGAGCTTTTGGAGACCTAGTTGAAAAGTGTCCCAGATCTATTCGTGTAACGGATTTAGTGGCAGTGCTATTGAACTTAGTGGCTGTATTGAACAGTTTTTAGTGGCTGTCCTTTAACTTCCTTTCAAATATTGGGGCTGTATAGTGGCTGTGTCCAAGTTACCTAATGAAAGTGTTGTGCATCGCGTAGGTTCGAACCTGGTGACAGTCATCTTTTCTTTTTCCCATGTAGCCCATTTTTAATCCTCTGTTCTCGTTCAAAATTAGCTTCTGGTTCCTTTTATTCTCGTGCTAGATATTCTCATCTCGCTCTGTCAAATGGAGTTGTCTTTGTCTCATACCGTTCGGTTATTTGTATTCTACTGATGTGTTCGATATATGCCTCTGAATCAAGAGGTTGATCAGTAGTCAGCTCCAGGTCTCGGACGGACAGCCCCGTTCGAGGGACAGGATCCTGTCCTTCTCCTGTAATATTCCATCTGATGCTCGGTTTGAACGAGCTGCAAGATGAAGCCTCATTTTCCACCTTTGAACCTCTGTGTCAATCTTCTTGATTAATTGAGTGGGTAATGCCAGATTCTCTCGTTGAGCAACTCACCATCTCGGAAGCTTGTGATCCTCCTATTCAGCGTCATCCCGCAGTGATCTTCGAGGTCAGTGCACCTGGCACGTCAGTGTTCCATCACGTATGTTTCTTCCCGTGTGCGTCGGGTGAGAAACTCTTGGCTTTGGTACGTACGTAGGCATTGATGTCAGTCACATTCCGTCGTTTCATTCTCTCGTATTCATTGACTAATTTTGTGTTCTACTTTCAGCCCGACTCGGATTTTGGAGGCTTGACGTGTTGAAATCCTAATTGACTTCAGCTTGACTTGAGGATTTTCCACCTACTTGGCCCAATGTCTTTGTCTCTGCTTCCCTATACGAATTTTTAACCTACACCGGCTACTGCTGTTTCACTTTGGTACCTAAGGCCGCAGTATTGCCTGGAATCGGACGCTGTGTCCGGACCTATCCGGCTTGGTAACGATTTTGAAGTTCTGTTCCCCCTAAATTTTTGCCTGACCGTGGATCTCGCTACGTCCCTCGTCTCATCATTGATTCTGTCTTGTGCTCCCAATCTCCCAGCGCTCGGTGTCTGCCACTGCCTCCATTGATTTAATGCATGGTATGTACCCGCCACTGTGCCACGCAGTACGGCACGTTTGGAATCCAGTGACTTCACCTCAATCTTGCTGATGAATGCATGGGGCTGGTACGTCGCCCGCTGGCTTCATTGTTTTTAATTCCTTGCGTGCTGATCATAATTATTTAGCCATCCGTTAACGGTTGTAGTTCAGGCTCTTCAGCGTACTCTACAGTAATAAATTGGCGTCCCTGCCCACGGCTTATATCATTTCCTTCAAGTTCGCCCACATGGGCAACTCAGCCCATTTTAGGCACAGTTTCAGGCTTGGGCTCCTTGTTGCGCCCCGGGCTGAACCGTTGCCTCTTTATTTTTCAATTTGGGAAAACCAGGGATCAATGCCAGCGGCATTACCGGCGGCTAAGCGGAGCTTTGAATCCATCAAAGTGCACTTGCGTGACTTGGCACAAACCTGCCGCCCCCCCTAAGTTTGCTGCTACCAAGCTGCCACCAGAAGAGCTGTGGCTTCACAAGTCCATGGACTGCCCAGATCCCAAAACTTTTGATTTCATTGTGTGGTGTACCCGGGAACCCATTCAGGGCATTCACTTATCTGCCATCAGTGTCAATACAAATTCAAGTCAGTGCCTTGCTGCGACCAGAGCCGCAATTTATGATTTTTATGTCTTGCTAGCAGAAGCTCATCTGAGGGATTACATGTAAGGTACGAACATCGAGTTGTAGTGTCTGTTTATAAGAGACTAGAGACTCCTGAGGGATTCACTTTCCGCGATCAGCCGTCCACTTGGAAAATTAATACTGTCCTGAGTACCATTCTAAAGGGTTGGGGCCACCATTCAAAATTGAAACTTTCTTATAAGCTCTCATTGTTCCAACCCCACCGATGATTGAACCTCAAGGCTAAAAAAAAAAAGGGACATAAGTACGAGTTTGCCGGGCCGTGCCGCGGCCATCACCCCCAAGTTACGCGGTTCTCAGCACAGTCACTGTGCAGGGATCATAAACTCGGATGGCAAGCCGAACCTTGCGCACTTGAACTGGAAAGCCCTTCCGCAGAGCGCGTTGTACCCTGTCGGGATACCAGGTTTTCGTCCTGATCGTGTTGAAAACAAGAGCTTCTAAGTGGGGAGCGTCGCATCTCGATTGAGTTGCGTCGATCTGCGCATAAAGTGGTTGAAAAATAATACCTCCAGCATCCGCACAACGGAAACCAACAGACCCTTTGTGCGAGAAACGAAGGAACAAAGTGTCTATCTTTTATGGTCATCTTTCCCCAGCACGGGAGAATGACTAGCGCGGTTTTCCAACAGTAGGATTTACAGTTAATTTTGCCTTTCAGAGCTCGGAATTATGAATGAAACGAAGCCAAGAATATTTGCTGAGAGTTGCGGCTGTCTCCAAAAATTTTACCTCGAGTATGCCCTTCACTTACACCGCACTTACACGTCTCGAACGTCTACTGCATTGAATTCCTGCCGACTTGATCCCGAACGCATATGGTAAAGCGAAAGAACTACTTACAGAGCATCGAAATGAAGACGGCGTCGGATGCCAATGAGGATAGCATTATTTAGGTGTAACTTTTCCGTTCAAGCCCTTCCGACGATCGCCAGTCAATCCCAATCCAGGACTCCGTCCGCATTCGCCATCCGACTCTGTTCCTCCTCTCTCCTCCTCGTCTCCCGTCTCCAAAATATCGCCGACATCCAGCTCGATCAAAAAACCAAGGGGGAATGCTTGATAGATGACTGGATAGCCTCAGGTTCAGGATGCAAGTTCCACCGCTTGTCCCCAACAATTCAAGTGGTAGACGGCGCTACTTGAAAGAGCACCTCTATGACTTATCCAATAGCTGGGATCGTAAAGTGCCACTGTAACCAGACTGTAACTCCAACTTGAATAAACCAGTGTCCGGAATATTTGCCGACTGCGGCTGCCTCCGAAAATTGGTACCGTGAGCACTCTCCACTTACATCTACCGAATTGATTTCCCGCCGACTTGATACCGAACACATCAAATGGCATAGTAAAGTGAGATAACTAACTGCAGGGAGGATTGGATTGAAGAAAGTTGAGGTTGGGTGTCGACGTCGCATGAGCATAGCATTATTTAGGTACAAGTTTTTTCCGTGTTCAAGCCCGTCCGACGACTCAATCCCGGATTCCCGGTCTAGGCTTTCGTCTGGATTATTCGTAACCTTGGAGCTGTAGTTGAAAGGCCCAAACACCTCGAAGCGCCACACTGGACAAAACCGATTTCAAACGAAGCAAATTCAATCTCCGCCGGCAGTTACCGGAGGTTTCCTTTCGACCTTCCATGTCAAAAACTTGACCAATCCTGCGACTGCAACTCCTTCGCGCGAGGCAGGCGAATCAATGTGCATATACCGGTACCAAGCCCGTACTTTAAGTTCAAAGCAGCGCGTCTTTATGCGCGCCAACTACTTCTGCTCTCTGAGTCTCTCAGTAAGTTGTGCTCATCCTCTCGTCGATCAACACTGCAGCCCTGAGCTTCCGCGATCTCACACTACAACACGTTCTCCGGTTCCTGTGCATCCGGGTATTTTGAAGGCGATGCAGAGCTGTAGAGCTATAATAAAACATAATAAACCGCGCGGCTTAAAACGTGTTTACTATCTCCGTAAACCGCACCACGATGCTGTTCCTATTGCTCTTCACGCACCTCGTCTCCCAACGATCCAACGCGTCCCCGGCGTATGGACTGGACTCGCGAGTGGCACCCGACTCGTGCGACGACATCAACAACTGTCGGAGGCTGTTTGACATCATCTGGGGATGCCTCACCACAATTTTCGCGTGCACTTGGGTGTCCGTGCATCCGAACGTCCCCCCACCCAACCAGAGCTCCGTATCGCTTCTTTGGCGAAGGCTGAAAATGATGCTCATCGCGGTCATTGCTCCGGAGCTGATGGTGTGCTTCGCAGCAAGGCAGTTTGTGACCGCTCGGTGGTTCTCGAAAAGTAAAGTAATTCTCGATCATTAGCGTTGTATATGGCTTATTCCTAGTAGAATTCGGGGTCTCGACCACCCACGGGTTTTTTTTCTCTATGGGAGGATTTGTGTCGCGGATCGGACATCCGATTGCAACCAAAAAACAAATTGAAGACCCTCTCCTCGGCCCCGAATATCTTTCCGCCATAACAAAAATCAACATAGAAGATATCATGGACAAAAGCAAAGGAGATGGACTGTCGAAAGGTGTCGCGCTCTTGCAGGGCCTGTGGTTCACTGTACAGTGTGTAGCCCGCCTTGCCCAACACCTTCCTATCACAGCACTCGAAGTTACAATGTTGGCCTTTGCCGTCGTCAACGTGTTCACTTGGTTGCTTTGGTGGGGGAAACCGCTCGATGTCCAGCAACCCATCCCGGTCGGACCATCGGAGGACCAGCCAGAAACTAGCCTGATACCCGTGCCTTCAAATTGGGGGGACTGGGTTACCGGTACATTAGGTGGCCATTATCCTGACTACAATCCTATGGTATCCACCGCAGTGCCATCGTTCTGGTCCACAGAGTCCTCCGACATGGCATACGATGATACCTACATTCCTTACCTCGTGGCATGTGCCGTTGGCACAGTTTTTGGCACCATTCACTGCGCAGCATGGACATCCAAATTCCCTTCCACCAACGAAATGTGGATGTGGAGGTCCTGTTCGTTGTTGGTTGCTACAATTCCTGTGATTCCGGGATTTTATACAGCCACATCCGAGTTCTCAGTCGCATACTCTTCGTCAGCCCATTATTGGGCCAAGGTCGGAAAATTCCTTGTTCCAATTCTGGCGTTCGGAACTGGACTTGGGACTCTGATTTACACCATCGCTCGCCTTTTCCTAATCATCCTCTCCCTCACCACATTACGCACTCTTCCACCTGGGGCGTTCACAGACATAGACTGGAGTGTTTATATCCCCCATCTCTAACTCTGGACCCTCGCCTTCGCCCTTCTCTCATAAATGTTGAGTTTAGCAATACATACCTAGCAGCACTGCAGCAACATCGGACTTTTTGAGTACATACTAATTTCAACGAGCGGTTAGGTCCTCCTAACGAAGGCGTTCTGAAACCGGCGCTGGAAGGGTTGCCGTGTCCCGGCCGTGGCGGCATTCCCGGTGACAAGCTGACCCATCCATGTTGAAGAGCCTCCAGGTGGGGGCGGGTCGCATCATGATCTTTCCTGCCAACGCGATTGAGTTGCGCATACAGTGTTTGAAAAACAATTCCGAGCATCTGCATAATGGGAACCAACCCGGCAGATAACATCGACTCTTTGTGGAAGAAAGAGAAACAAAGAAACAGCACCTTTTACGGTCATTCTTCCCCACGTAAAAATTGGCCCGGGAAAATGGCTGACCCAGTTCTAGCTTGGTTCTAGCGCGATTTTCCAGCGGGAAGCTTTAATAGTTTAACTTCGGATTCCTTCATTGAAATTGAAACTTGATAGTGAACGTAAAATTGTATCGGAAAGCGCAATATCAAAGACACCACGCAGGATACTTGCTAATCCGACTCGTCGCTCGATTCTTCGTCGCCCTCCGAATCTGTCTCCGAGTCCGAATCTCCACTGGCGTTATCCCACAGCCCAAACAACACGTCATCGAGATCATCGATATCCAGCTGACCATCGAAAATGAACGACGCAACGGACGGCAGCGCTGTCCGGTACACATCACTGGACAGGCTCGAGCTCGTGATGCATAGTTCCTGTAAAATGCATCCCGATCTTGATACCAGGGCCACGAGTGTACCGATTGGATCCGGCTGCAGGAACGGCTCTGCAACCTGGAGCCTGCGCAGAGCCGGGAGGGTCAGCAGTTGCAGACCCCCCAACTGACGACTGCGAATCAAGGACTCAGACAAAATGAGGGTTTCCAGGGACGGCAGGGCCACATCCTTCCTGAAACCGTGATTAATTGAATATATCTGCACACGAACGAATTGGAAAATGATACCTCGGTTGCCGGTCAATACTGAGATCATAGAAACTGAACTGGCAGAAAACGAGGTTGACTGCACAGCTCAAAACATCCATGAACTGGTGGCCCGCGATCCATTCCACGGTGAGCACTGTTAACTGAGACCAGGGCAAGATGCTGAAATGAGAATTGAGATATGATTGCATATGAACCCTGGACAAGAGTGGTGCCATAAGAAATGCGGAGGTTGAGGAATGCTGGGCATCGGGATACCCGCCAAACATCCCAATTTGGAAGCACCGGAGCAAAGGGAGTGGGCCCTCAATAGAGGAGAGAGAATTTGTCGACATGTATAGTTTCAAATGCTCCCAACGCGCACAGTGGCGTGCAAGTGTCTGGAGAAAAGGCAGCTCCCATGTGGCGCGGTCCGCATCGCTGCGTCTGAACCGCAGCTCAATCGAAAGTCGACAGGATCCGGAGCGTTCCAATGAAGTTTCGAGAAGCCGTGACTGCTGCTCGAATCGCCTCTTCTTCTTCAAAGTCAATTTGACTGCTCTCCACAGCTCGGGAGTAGAAAGCGCGATGTTCCTCCATGTGCGGCATATCTGCCCCAGGAGAGAGGGAGAATTCGGGCCGATTAACGGAGATCGATGTGGGTAGGCTGGAAGGAAGCGGACAAAGATTTCCGAAATGATTTCGTTGGGTAATGTCAAGACCGGATACGTGTAGGCGTCGAGGCGGCCCTGCACCAAATCCTTCTCCCGGTGCAGGGCACCGACGGCAAGTTGTAGCTCCAGAATTTGGGCTTGCATTCCTTCGATACGACCTTCTAATCCTTCGACGAAGGCACGATCAGCCGCTCTCTCGCTGGCAGTAGACTCGGTGGCACCACCGGCAGCGGCAGAGGGGGCAGATGCATTCCCAGTGCGAGGCGTCATCGTGCTTGCACGCCAGTTTGCGAAGACTCTAGAAGTCAGTCGAGAACCGGTTTGTATGTTTCATAACCTTACCAGTTACGTCGAGGAACGGTCGAGGAAGCCCGGTGGCGGTGCCTTTTGAAACTCGGCACATCGGCACATCGGCATCGTGTTTCTACTCGGTTAATTTCGCCTTTCAGAGCTCGGAATCACGAATACACCTCGCAAAATTTTAACTTCAGGCGACACTCCTCCCACTTATATGTCTTGCACGTCTACTGAATTGTATTCCTGACTCGGACTTGATGGGGAACGGACTGTTAGTCTGTATTGAATGGCATAGTAGTTGTAGATAACTAAAGCGAGCATTTGAAGAAAGGTTGGGTGTCGTCGTCCTGAGGAGCATAGCATTATTTAAGTACAGGTTTTCTTCCCTGGAGTCATCCCTAAGCCTCAGGGTGCAATTCAAGCATGATCCTCTCACCAACGATTCAAGTTCAGTCAACGTTGAAGAACTTATAGGCTTCCGATAGCCGAGCGTCAAATGCTCCAACTTGAGAAACGACCCCAGTAAATCCGAGTTGTAAAGTAGGCTATGAGCGTGAGCGGTTCCAGGTACGGGAGAATTATGCTACTCCCTGATATAAACGTTAGTTTCCGTACATAGGAGGAATGGCCGCCATACCTCGGTTCTACCTCGATGAGGGCGGGGGGCATCGTGAGCCTGCAATAAACGAGCCTAATTGCTAGTTTCTGCGCAGTCAGCAGTCCACAACGCGCCCCTTCAATCCAGACCATGGTAAAATCCTGGAATAGATGTCGCCATAAAAATCAGGATCGGATATCGGCGTCGACCTTGCACCCTGAAGAAAAGCGAGAGCGGACGAATCCGAGCTCCTCGTTTAGAAAAACCGCAATTGTCAAGCCGGAGTAAAGGGAGCGGGGACGGGAGGGCCAAGATACGCAGCGTATACGGCTTCAAATTTCCGGTGGCTGCGGTGAGGGTGTATTGCGCGAATAAATGAGGGCAGTACTCGTGAGCCGATGGTCTGTTCCGCAATCCAGTTTGATTGAAAGGACAAGAACCTGAGCATCCAAGAAAGGTTTCCGGTGGCGTAGTTTCTGCGCGCGTGCTCGTCGCTGGCGGATAGACACCTAGTGGATAACACAATTTCCCTCAATCTGCGGCAGACTCGGCGAATTATTAGGGGGCGCTTTGGAAGGAAATGAAGGAAGATCTTGCACATCACCTGCACTTTGCTCCGGATTCGTGTTTTTGACGCTGCTACAATCTGGCCGGAACATCAGTCTCCCATTTCACTCCTTCACAAAATTCTACAGACTCCAGTCCAGGGCATATTCTTTCTCAACGTACTCTTCAGAGATGCCGTATTCGGAGAACAGAGCGATGATCTGTCCCTCTCCTCTTTCGACGGGGGGGACGGCTAGACTTGGTCGAGTGGGAATGGAGATGAAACTCCTCGACACTGGAGAATCCGGGACTGTAGCGCCGGAGCGTCGCCGTATCCCAGTCCGCTTCGTAAAAGAGGCGGTAAAACTACGATCTGCGGCATGAAGCCCACGGGGATGATGCACCCGGCGACGCCGAAGTAGTGGCGCAGGAGAAGACCGGCGATCTCAACGCCGTAATTCCTGCGATCAAGGAGACCGTAGACCGTTGTCCAATTGACAGAGAAGCGCGCTTCGAGCTGTTTGTGGGCCGATGTGTTCCATTATGTAGGCGGTGACTAGAGCGCAGTGTGCACTTGGGGTCTGCGTACCTTCTTCGCCGTCGCTCCGGGACTCAAGCTCTCATTGACAGAAATTTGAGTGAGTTTCTAAAGAGAGAACCGACTGCACGCACCTCGGACGTCGACATGGTGGCTCTAAGGGCGGCTGCGTGCCGAGAAATAATGGACGGCCGTCGGAGATTGAAATCGACTTGGCATTAACGTCGACTTCCCACCAACCACCGTCCACCATTCTTGAACCACTCCAGAACGACTCAAAAGTGCCTGTAGACGAAGCAGAATCTACATTGGCCTACGGTCACGGGCCAACTCGGAGCCCGTTCCTCTAACTTCCTTGACCAGGAACCAGGCAGAACCGCAGGTGAGCTGAGACCACATACCGCCGGGTTCTTGGCTAACACATCTTCTAGAGTATTCGCAACCTGACGCACGATGACGCCTCACACCGGAAGCGAATCCGGCCCATCTACCACTGGTCCAACCGAATATACGTATACTGCCCGCGAGAGAGCGGCCGATCGTGCTCGCGTCGAAAGAATAGAAGCCCAAATTCAGGAGCTACAACATGCCCTCGGCGCTCTGCAACAGGAGAAGGACCTGCTGCAGGACCGCCTCGGCGCCTACACCTATCCAGTCCTAACCTTACCCAACGAAATGGTATCGGAAATCTTCCTTCATTTCCTTCCAACGTGTCCCCCAATAATCAGTCTTCATTCGCCGTCTCTGCTGGGCCGGATATGCCGCAAATGGAGGGATATCGCGCTATCCACCCCAGCAACTGTGGAGGGCGGTCGCAGTGTACTTGGACAATCATCCACGGCGAGTGGCGCAGCAGTTGCGACTTCTAGAAGCCTTTCTGAAGCGTTCTGGATCTTGTCGACTTTCAATTCAATTAGCACTCGGACTCGGCCATGCGGTAATGCCATTCGTCCAGACAATTACCTGTCACTGCGCACGCTTGGAGCAAATGCCCGCCCGTTATCTCCCCAGCATCGCAGGCCCATTCCCTTTACTCCGGTGCCTGCGAATTGGGACGTTTGGTGAAGATTCGGAGGATGAGGATACCCTAACCTCCGCGTTTTATCTCGCACCGCTCTTGTCCAGGGTGGACCTTGAGATCCATCACGCTCATTATAACAACATCCACAATTGACAGTGCTCACTGTGGAATACATCACGGAGCACGAACTCACGGATGTTTTGAGCCAAGCAGTCAACCTCGTTTTCTGTCGGTTCAGTGTTTATGGTTCTATTGATGGGCAGCGACCGAGGTAGCATTTTCAATCCCTTCATCTCCAGATTAATTCAATTAATCATATTCTCAGGAAACGTGCGACCCTCCCCCGCCTAGAAACTCTTGTTTTATCCTGCCACTATGCTACGACCCCTCAAAGGGAATGTTTGAATATGTTAACCCTTCCAGCTCTCCGCAACCTTCAGGGCAAAGAAAATCTTCTTCGAGACGACCCACCCGCTACACTCGTATCATTGATATCACGATCACAGTGCAACTTACAGGAGTTATGTATCACCGACTCGGACCTACCCAGAGATAGGTACCAGATCGCACTATCATCCGTTGCATCGTTCATTTTCGACGGTACACTGGATATCGATGACGAGGGATGATAACGAGGTGGTGGAGATTCAGAGTTGGATGGTGACGGCGAACCGGACGGTGAGGGCCGACGAATGAGCAATCACTTGACTGCCTTTCTTTATACCCTGAGCTCCCCGCTTCTCTTCTTGAACCCCGGAATATTATTTTCCGCTTTCCCCGATCGTTCGGATACCTCTCAGTCCGTATTCTCAGACAAGTTACACCGTCCAGCCTTGAATTCCTACTTTTTCAGATGCGCTCCTTTAGTTATGTACTCCTTCACTTTCGGCATGTCGTTGGTGTCCGATAGTTCGGTTCAACTTAGTTGGCTTCGGCGCAGCAGAGAAGGTTCGAGATCCATCTTTCTGGCGGATTCAGTGAAACCATTGGACCGGATTGCATTCTCCACTCCAAGCTATTCTGGATGAACGCTCAACCAAAGCTCAAGTTAGGCAACACGGTATAATATAGAAACAAAACAAAACAAAAGGGGTGCATGTATGTAGTGTACGTATGTATAAAGAGCGTACGAGTGGGACAAAACGAACGTGAAGAGTTATCTGGATCAAGGGTTGGTGGTTCAACATACGACTTTGCGGTTATGGTTCAACATTCGGGGATGTTCTTCCTCTGGGTCAAACGGGGCTGGACCAAATCAACTTGGTATCTGCCGGCGCCATGGCCAAAGACTGTTTGGGCTTGGGCTCCGACTCGCCGATCGACCCTTCGGGATGGTCGCGCTCGATGATGGTCGTCATCTAGAAAGTCTAATTTCTCCTGCTCAGCTGTAGAACGGCGCGACGTACCTTGACCTCAAGCTTGCTGACCGCGTGTTCCCGGACGCGGGGGCGCCTGAACCCAAGGGCGCCGCGGTTACAGCGGCAGTGGTACGACTCCCCGTCGAGCTCGCGGCGCAGGGCGTCGCGCGTCATGAGTGTCACGAGCACCGTAATCGTGTAAACGCGACAGATGGAGAGCTGCGGGAGGAGGCTGCGATGCGCGCGTCAGATCCGAGTCGACTGTGTTTAAACGGGCTCACTGATAGGCTGTCGTGATCATGCCGAAGTACTGGCGAAGATGAGCAGCTGATATCAGCGATGGAGAGTCTGACGCACGAGTCCGAGATTCGCGAGCGCGACGACAGCGGTGACGAGGCTTGTCTCGATCGAGAGGCGGATGAGCTTGGAAATCACCGTCTCCGTCCGCGTGTAGCTCGTGTTCCTCCGCGACCGCCAGAGCGCGACGCATAGGATTGCTGTGATGGTGAAGTCCGTCACCGCCGTCTGTCCATGTCATAAATCTTACTGTTAGCACTACGGGAAAGGCCATGAACACACGGAGATAAGCCAGAAGGCGATGGGAATGGGGATCTTGGCCAGGAGGCTGAAGAGCTTCACCTTGGAGAACGAGATAGAGACACTGTGAGTGGCGATGCTCAGCATCCATTGGATTCAGGTCCGAGTAGTAGTAGAACGTACGCGACCCCGGATCCGAGAGAGAGGAGGGCCACTGTCGATACATCAGCATCTCTTACTGTACCCAAATAAATAAAATGGAGCACGCACGGAGGGACAGGCCCGCAATGACATAGGGCGAGTAATTCGTCACTCTGACGCAGCGTTCTATGAAGAAGATTTGGGCGAGGAAGCCGATGAGCGCCTACGAATTGCTATTTATTAAATAATCGTTGGAAGGAAGAGTTGAATGGCGTACGGTGATTCCGGGCTCGGCCCACATCGTCCACGTCTGCATGTCGAAATACTGGAAATCCCCGTAGTGGGTGACGATGGTACGGTATAGGACGTGTCTGAAACACATTTAGACAATGGATAAATCAGAAGAAAGAAGAACGCACATGTCCATGACGCCCTCGAGGACGTTGAGCACAACCATCATCCCCACGAGGAACCTAAAACTACCGTCTCCCTCAAAGACATCGATGCGCTCAAAAGTTGGACGCACGAATACAGCTTCCCGTCTCGAGCAGCACAGCCCACGTAGTAAAGCCTCGCCTGCGCGAAGATCATGCCCAGCAGAAGCTGTTGGAAGGCGAAGCCGAGGATCAGAGGACCGACTGCTGCGGTTATTGTGGAGGGGGAGGGTGAGCTGGGGTCGGAGCTGGACATTCTCGAGGGTGTGGTGGATTTTGTTGGTGGATGCACTTGGATCGAATGAGCAAGGACGATGAATTTGAGGGAGACAAGGGCTGGGGAAAAAGAGAAATGGCACGCAAGTTGAAATGTCCCACCATTCAACCACCATTTGGCGCCGAAGCATAAATTCCAGGGTTGATTTCGGGAGTCAGCGAAAAATGGCCGCATCACTGCCGCGCAGTGATAATTGGCCATAGACCGTCGTGTCGGGCTGATCGTTGCTATAATTGTCGCCCTGAGGTTTTAAGGTTCAACCTCAACATGCCGAGCTGCCGATGTTTGGCACTCAAACACTTCCCGATATAGCTCGCCCAAATGGCAAATCGGCTTCTTCGTGCGAAGACCTTCATCCAACCTTCATCCGGACTCTCAGCGTTCGTTTCTGGCCTGGAACTGCAGCGCAGTTCCGCTACCAACGCTACGACGCCATTCTGCGTTGGAGGAAACCGCTTATCCGTCCCTCGTGCGCGCTGCGCCGCCTTGCTCTCCGGCGGGTCATGGAAACGACAACGATTGGCTGGAGACGGGAGAAGAATTTTATTCTGAGATCTATCTGCCTATGCCTGTCACCGCGGAGGGTAGTACCCGTCACGGAAGGCGCCGCATTCACCTCCGCCTCATATCACCTTCCAAAAAAACCGGCAATCCTCTTGGCGGCGATGTCCAACACGCCGACTTTGTTTGAGACTTGCTGGCAGTGTAGCGGACACCTAGAACTACACGCGGAGTCTGCGAATCTGTGGTACTCCCAGATGACTGATGTGTGGTGGGAGTGTGTTCTGAATGGGGTTTGATTTCGCCGAACTGGGTTAACTTCAGGCACGGCGCAGGGACGTGGACCGGTGCCCCGTCTGGCTTTGCTAAAAGCGCTCTGCTCGCGACAAGTGCTTCTTCGAACAATCCCCCTCTTGCGCTGTATGTTCTCCCTGTATAATATCGTCCCTCAGACACCACCAGTCCTGCTCCTGGAGGCGCTCCTCATCCTCGTAGTCGCGCTCGGTGCACGGGCCGTATTGGGGCGCTCAAAAGACCGGCTCAAGCTTCCGTTCCCGCCTGGGCCGCGCCCGAGCGCTATCCCCTTCGTCGGAAACCTCGCCGACATGCCTACCTCTCAAGGTACGCGGTCTAAAATCCTCCGCACCGCCGAGATCTTGAGCCGCTCACCTGCGGATAGAATGGAAGACGTTCTACGCCTGGGGTCTGGCGCACGGTGAGACTCGCCCTCTTCTCTAATTTCCTTGTAGTCAAATCACCGCGCAGGCCCGCTTGTAATGGTCGAGGTGATGGGGCAGAAGATGTGCATCATAAACTCGTACAGGGTCGCCGATGAGCTGCTCAACGACCGGAGCCTCATATACAGCGACCGGCCATCGATGCCCATGGTCAACGATCTGTACGGTCTTTCTCTTGCCCTATTCCGGCTGCTCATTACCTACAGGATGGACTGGGTTCGCGCTTTACCCCAAATTATTGATATTACAAACTAAAGGGCTGTTTTTAAGAAATTCAACATGGGCCTCCAGCCATGTTCGTTATTCGACATTTCTCGTTGTAATACTTACTTCATCTTGTTTCCAGTCGGTCCTGTGTACAAGAAACACCGGAGGGCCTTCCACCACGGGTTCAACCGCCGAGAGTCGAATGGCTACCAGAATGTCCAGACGGTCTGCTGGCAGCGCGAATGGAAAGCCGAATTTCCTGATACTTTTTCACAGCGCGAAAATACCCTGCTCCTTGAAAAGCTGCTTACCGATCCCGACAAGTATGCTCATCATCTGAGGATGTAATCCTCCCCACAATTAATTTTGTTTTTAACCTATGCTAACTGGATCCACAGAACAACCGGCGCTATTATTATGATGATCGGCGTATTTATTTTACCTGCTCCTCTGAACCGTCTTAATATAGCTTAGTTGGGATATCCTATTACCGAGAACGACGAGTTCGTCCGCATCGCTGAAGGTACTTGCACCACCCACGCTCTCTCTTCTCGCCTCTGATATAATTTCGACGATCCAGCCGCCCAGTTGGCAATGGTATCAGCCGCCCGACCTGGCGCGTACCTCATCGACCTTCTGCCCATCCTCAAATACGTCCCCGAATGGTTTCCGGGCGCCTCTTTCCAGAAAGTGGGCCGCGAGGGTCGCGAGCTATCGCAGGAGCTTCAGAATAAGCCGTTCGCCTGGGCAGTGAAACAGTTCGAGGAAGGAAACGCACTTCCGAGTTTCTTCAAAGATCTCATGGAGAACAAAGAGGTCGCTAGTGATGACCCGGTCGAATCGCAACACATCATTAAATGCGCCACTGCCGTGATGTATGCTAGTAAGATTCTACTCTCCTATTGCCGCGCGATTATTCATTAATCATTCACAATTCCAGCGGGGGCGGATACCATCCTCTCCTCGACCCTCACGTTCATCCTCGCAATGTTGCATGCTCCTCACATCCAGAAGGTTCTCAACAGATACCTGAAGCGACTTTGCTTTGCTGACACTCCTTGGTTAGATTGCGCAGGAGGAGCTTGATCGTGTTGTGGGAGACCGACTGCCTACATATGCCGACCAAGACGCCCTGCCGTACATCACAGCTATAGTCAAAGAGTCTCTCCGATGGGAATCGGTAATCCCTCTGGGTGTTCCTCATCGAGTCATGCAGGACGACGTGCGCGGGTTCTTTCTAAATTCTAGTTCTTCCTAGCTAATGGCGTTCTTGTAGGTCTACAATGGATACTTTATTCCGGCTGGAACTATAATCATCGCCAACCAGTGGGGAATCGTGAGTGTCCCGAAGCCTTCATCTCCAATGTTTGGTGAACATATGTATCATATAGTCGCACGACGACCAAGTCTTCTCGGATCCGTCCGCTTTCCGCCCCGAACGTTTCTTAGACAAAGAATCTCCGGTCCCCGATCCCAGCACTATCGCCTTTGGATGGGGAAGGAGGTAAAGATAGGTTTCGTATGCAGCCTCAACCAATCTCAAGTTATTCCCGTTAGGATCTGTCCGGGTCGCTTTCTCGCCGAAAATTCCCTGTGGCTGCACGTCGCTACCATGCTCGCGTGTTTCAACATTACGCCAGCTGTCGGGGCAGATGGGAAGGAAATCATACCGCCGAGAGAGTATACATCCGGAATGGTGAGTGTATCTGCTGTTTAATTTTCCCTCCTTTCATTCAAGTTGAACAAATTTAGGCAAGCCGTCCGTTACCCTTTCCATGCTCAATTACTCCGAGGAGCAAGGTCACCGGTGACTTGATCAAGCACAGTGTTGCATCCCTGCCAGAATCTTACTAGTAGAGAAAACGGTTTGCGCCGCTCAACTTGTTGTACTTATGTGGTATGAAATGACTGATTTGATGTTGGCAACGACGAACGAGATTGCGTGAATCACATCTCGCGAGCTCGGCTCCGATTCAAGTCGCTCTACATGTGATAATATGCACATTGCATTGCATTTGAGCTACTCGACGGCTAACCAACCAGCCCGACGTGAGATGACATCGGTGCTCGTCGTTCACGGTCTTTGGGCGAAAGTAACATGCAGTACAGAATGGAAATATCAAGGAGGAGCTTCCTAAGTAGGCGGCGGCGTCCATCCAGGCATGTCTATGATAGGGCCCCGCGTTCTGTGGATCCACGGGAGCGAGTAATTGTTTGAAACCGGCAGTGGCCGCGAAACCGATACCGGGCTATGCAACGGAACAGACAGTGAGCTCGGCGGCCGGCTGAACTCTGTCGTGGACATCATTGGAGAGTTGGGGTTCTCGAGCACCGGCGCAAGGGTGGTCAGAAGACCGCGCGAGGCCATCGAGGGACGACCGCGTCGGAGACGGCGCATGAAGCCCTTGGCACTGATAGCACTGGGTTGTTTGTCGGCAGGTTCAGGCTGGGCCAGGTGAGCGTTGGGAAACGCTGCGTCAGACGTGGGCGGCATCCAATATTCCGGCGAGAGAGGAACGACGGAGGGAAGGCTCGAGGCAACCAGGAAGGCATTCGGTGACGCGCGTGCTGCGCCCCACGTGTCGGCATCGTAGTGCAGGTTAGCGTCCATGCCATCAGTCTCCCCAGGGATCGTTTCCACTGGTGTGATTTCCAACGATCCGTTCGAGAAGGGGCGGATAATTCCAGCATTTGCCCTACGCGGCCGCCTTCTACTAACGGGAGAATAGGCGTCATCCAGATCGTCATCTCCCTGCATTAGCGGCGGCGATATCCACAGCCTCGAAATGTTCCGCTTCCGCGTTGTTTTGGAACGACGACACATGAATACCGTGAACAGAACGCCCAGCAGGAGGGCGATAGTGGCACCGAGCGCGACCCCGATAATGCCGCCAGTGTTGTGCTTAAATCTAGGGATAGTTGACGCCAAGTTACAGCAAATGAAATACAAACTCACGTTCTCGAGAAGGTACCTGAGGTGGAAAGAACAGGTGTCGAGGCGGGGGTTCCGGCATTGAAGATACTAGTTCGATCCGTTGTCCCGCTGTCCCCTGAAAAGAATGCACTGAAAGATATGGTGGCGGAAGGACCCTGGTCAAAGACGGAACCTCCGGCGCCTCCGACTGTGCCAGTCGCGTCTGGGATGGACGCTGCTGGAGAACCCGGGGAACCAGTGTTCGTTCTGAAAGCTCTCAATTAGCCGGCTACTTCATGGTGCGAAGCGAATCGAATATACCCAGTAAACAAGATCGAATTAGGCCCGCTACCCAAAGGCTGCGAGCTTTCTGCCGAATACGAATCTGGGGGGTGGGAGATCGGTGTAGGAAAATCCGGAGGAAACAATTTCAAGGAGAACGTGGTCGAGGTACTGGCTGCCGCTGTGTTTTTCGACGATGGATCGAGAGACGACGCTCCAGATCCGGGGGGAATGGTTGTCTGGGTGCTCGCAGAGGTGCCAGAAGCCGGTGTCTCCACCGACGTGTTTGCATCCGTTGGTGAGGATACAGGCAAGTCTGGTGCTCCATAGATGGGCGCCCTGGAAGAACCGGAAGCGTGCGGTGTAGGGTAGGCGGATGTCGTGCTGGCCAGCTGGGTGGCCACAGATGTTTCGGGACCTGGGGTACCCACCGATGTGTTTGCATCCGTCGGCGAGTTGGGTACTCCATAGATGGGCACCCTAGACGCCGATTCAGAGCTAGGAACGGGGAATGATACTGGGAGGTTGGCGACATGCGTTATGTATGTCGGGGAGGCAGACTCGGACGACGATGCCGTGGTCAACTGAGCGATGCCGGAGGGTCCGGGACTCGGCGTGAAGATTTCGCCCGAGGACAGAGACAATGTCGAAGAAGAGCTCGACAGAGCCGACGAAGTAGAGTTTGCCGGCTGCACCCCATATCCACTGTTTAAAGATGAATAACAGTTAGTCGAAATAAACTGCACGACTTACATGGCTGCCCTTCGCCATTTCATGGAACTCCGACTCTGCTGGCCCTGAGGGACCAAGGGGGAACTGGAGCGCTCCGTCGCCTGGCGGCTCCTCATTGAGGATTCTGTGGAGAAGGTAGCCGCGCCATACATCGAGAGTTGGAACTTGGAGGTCTCTGGGATGACTCGGAGTGTCCGGGTTGTGGAAGAGAAGACGGAGAGCCACGTCTCAACCCCATCTTCAGAAGACTTGAGGTCCGGGTCGATATCTTAGCGCTTAGCGCAACATTCCAACGTGCAAAGTATGTTGGGAAGTCAGATACCACAACGAAGGCATCAGGCGGGATATCAAAAATGGAAACCCATCAGTGATCGAGGTGGACTTGCGCGTGGAGGAGGCGTGGAACTTGTGGAAGGGTTCGGCAAACAACAGAACTTGCGGAGAGTCGCGCTATAATAGATAAGTAGGGTAGCAGGTCGCCGGTTCCGACTTGATTGAACAAAGGAGTAGGGAAATAAATATTTGGGTTCCGTTCAAGTTCCGTTTTGGTTTATAAAGGTAGTGAATAAAACGCTGTCGCAGACTTATTTCGATATAGTTTTTGAAGTTTGTTCAGTACTTGTGCTGTTACTGAAAATGAACCAAAATCACCTTCCACAATCAAAGCGGAATGATGAGGAACAATTCAATCACTCGATATTCGTGGTTTCCTCCTGCTCCCCGTTTTCCCTCCTCTCCTGCTTTGCGACATCTCTCGCCTTGTTCTGGCGGCCATAGTATGCGATGACGGCGAGGGCGGTTCACGTTTGAATGACGATTGAAGAGCTGGGCCAATGACATTCCTGACCGCGAATGCGCCCGTTATGAGGGCATCTGATGCAAGCCTATGTATCAGAGGGTAAAAAATCATAACAAGCTAATACCAACGTTGAATACCAAAGTTTCGTTTCCCCAGCTACATTCGCCATCGCAAGACAGAAGGTAAAAAACAAGGCGACGGTTGACTGCATGAACGATGAGCTTCCCCGCTGCATACAGGTCGTAAAACTCGCCGCCGTATTTACAAGGTAAATGCTTTAAATTACCAGAAGCCGCACAGCGTGAAGACAGCAGAAATGGCATTAAACCAGCGCCAATGGCACGGTTGTCGCAAAACGCATGCCTCGGTGGTTCCAAAACGTTGATGTTGCGCTGGTGGAGGTATCACCTAAGCGAGCGCCTCCCGCCATTACGTTTCGACCTAATAGGTCAATTATTCTGTAATAGGAAAATCCACCTACGAGGGTCCCGATTAGCGGTGGCCTCCACGCCATCATACTTCTTTTATGTACATATCCCCGAGCGGTTAATTCACGTGTGTGACTGAGGCTCCTTCACTCCTATCATTAAGTATGCCGTCGGACCGCAGGCGCTCTACGCGCCACAATCAGCTCGCCGTGACCTCCGGCGCGGGGAAACACTTCACTAGCCCACTCAAGGCTCGCGACCCAAAGAAGAAGAAGCTCGTTGTCGGCATGGGGGCAGCTGCCCGAAAAAAAGCTGCAGACGAGCTTCGCGCGCGTATTCACGGGGGTCAAGACACACCCACGACTTCCAGCACCACCGGGGGACCACCAGCAACTGCTATGCACACACCTGAGCCAGGAAGCGACGTGGAAATGGACAACTGGGTCGACGAGGAGCCTCCCTCGCCCCTCTTGGCCCCTATTCCAATTACTGGACTGGTCCCTACTCATCAAGCAGCCAGGAGCAAGCGGCATGCTTCTTGGGATCTTCTTCTGCCCCAGCTGGAGGTGCCGTTCGCCTTATACCGCCAGGCTAGTCATGGATGGAGGCCTCCGATCATCGACAATGTTATTGAGCACACCTGTGTGGGTTCCTGCAGCACTAAGATTACTGCTACAGTGCAGTGCTTTTACGCCTCACGTTCGTATAATTTAATCTACGCATTTCTGTGCATTGAACATGCAATACAGACCTGGAACATATACAGGTGGCCACCTGCAGCTGCATGCCGGTCGCCGTAATCCTCGTTCGCAACGGCATTTTCCCGACATCTCCCTCCCAGCCTCGGACCGGTGTATCCATCGATCTATTAGAGATATATCAGGCTCTTTTCGAGCGCTCATGCGACTCGATTACGGCCTTCGCCGCTGCTCTCCACACCATCTACGACAGGCGTGGATTCAGGGTCATGTCGTTGAGAGTAAGCAGTTCACGTAATGTCAGCATCTCTGATAACACCGATCCTTGGAACCATGGACAGCTGGCCAAGGATCCATTCCACGAAGGCCTCGTGCAGGCTGTGCAGCGGTACAGTAACCTCAGGACAAGGGAGCTGGAGAGGCTCGAGGTTGTCCTGGCAGCTGCCAAGGCATCCATTCTTTCTTCTATCCTGACACCGCCATCTACCCGCAATGACGATGCTGCGCAGCTGGCGCCGGAGGCGGGGGGGGCCTCTGTCACCAAGCCCTCGAACAATACCTCAGGTCCCGAAACTCCCGTCCCTCCTCCGGAATCTGACGAGCCTACCGAGGAGCCTCCTGAGCCCCCCGCGCCTACGCCGGGACGAGCCCACCGCATCTTGCGAGAACAGTGTCCAGCATACTTTAGCTTGGAAATGTGGGGGAGGCCTCTCTCCGAGTGCGTCCCTTCCATTTACCTTTCCCATCATCTCCCAGTTAACAAATTCAGCAGAGGAGGCAATGTTCAACTCGGTGCAGATGGGTGCTTCAGCTATCGTCATCTCAAATCTGCTGGTGATGGACCTATCTCCTATGACCCGAAGTTATTCATTTCGAAAGAGAAGGTAGACAGAGTTGGGGACCGGATTGTAGATGCTCGGCGCAAGAAGCCATGCAAGGTCACACCTCCTATCCTGCAGGAGGCCATCGACACCTGCGAGGCCTCGTGGGAAGCCGCCAACAAGAAGAAGCAGAAGGTGGATCCCAAACGGCACGATGCCAGCGGCGTCTTTGTCATGACCTGCCGGCATTCACAGGTTATTTTTCTCAGCAATATCGACACGCCCAGCGAGCAGCAAAAATACATTGTGGCCTCTCTGGAAGAGTTGAACTGTTACCTTCCACCGCAAGCAACAATTGCTCAGGCCTATAATGTTGGCTGTGTTACTGACCATAGTTTGAACCTTGTAATTGATTTCTGTTTTGTGATGGAGGCCTCCCACTGACCCACTTGCCAGTTCCGAATTCTCACTGACGGCCTCCGTGAGCGTGTGTACTTTGTGATCAATGCCATGCATGCTTTCAGCCACCAGTGGGTTTGCCAGATGGTGTACAACCCTTGCCTCCGCCGCAGTCTGTGCCTGACTGATGCCGAAGGTGTTGAGCGCTTTTGGTCCCGGATTCGGAAGTTGATTGGTATCACATGAACTCAATGGGTAAGCATTTTCTGACTGTATTCTCCCCTCCCTTCAATCCCTATCCAGAACTCTCCACGTATCTGGATGATTGACCAGTATGCAATGTTTGTCAACGAGGAAGGTCACGACCAACTCGGCACCTGGATAAATCGCCAACAAGAGAAAAATCTGACGCGGAAGCTTGCAGCCGCCAGGAAGGTTCTGCGAGATTGCGGGGTCCCTTGGGCGGAGCTTCACCTCAACTGGGAGGAACAGAAGGCCACCCAAACCTCTGTTTGATCACATAGGTGGCCTCCCACACCCACTATTTGTCCACTCACATCGGTCCCACAGATGCCCCTGTCCGTTTGAGACGCGAGCTTGATAAAGTTCTTGCACTCCAAACTCAAATCGACAGTGTCAAAAAATCCATTGGGGATGTCAAGCAGTCGATCACCGGTCCAGAGGCCTCCGCTGACTCCCTCACTCTACTCCGCAGTCTTGAGCACACTCACAACACTCTCAACTTGCAGGCAGAAGCTCTATATGCCTCTCTCAATATCCAAAACTCCTTCCCCGAGCTTCAAGCCCTCCCTCTCGAGTTCGTTCGCACCCTGCTGATCATGCGAGATCTCAAAATAAACATCCGCAAGCGGGCTATTGGAAGTTTCTATGAATGGGAGAATTTGGACCGGGCGGTTGCCGGTAGGCGAGAGGCCCTCAGTACGTATCAGATCCAGATCGGAGCCTCCGTCACTGCCTCCATCACTGTCTGACTTGGATATTGATAAGCACCAAGCTACACCAGGCAACGAGGAAAGCGATTTCCAAGCATCAACCAGCGTTACTTCAATCAATCTCTAAGTTCAACGGCTACTGCGAAGATCTTGAGAGACTGAGGCCTCCAGCATGTATGATCCCAATCCCAACTCCCTTGTCGACGCGATTGAACACCCTGCGGGATGATCCATCACTCCACGAGGATGTTTGGATCATGCCAGCTGAAGGCCAAATTCCCCGCTGGTTAAATGATGTTGATTTCCGAGATGGAATACGTGCCCTCCATTCTGCTGACAGATGTGCAGAGGAATCTATACGGTTGAACATGGAGCGTCGCAACATGTCTACCTGGTTAACTGAGGAGCTTCGTATTGTCAAGGCAGCCATTGACACGCTCACAGGTAAGACTCTCAAATTACATGGAATGAACACCAATTGATGTGCTGCTGGCCAGATTCCTCTCTCACTCTTGCACTTCAGCTACGTCTGGAGCAGCTCCAGTACCTCAGCCTCAGCTGGGCCTCCCCACTCCAAGTACACTCGGAAACACTGGTGGATGGCGGCACCATTGTCCTGGAGGTCAGATGGGAGGCCTCCACTGCTCCCAGAAATTATGCGATCACTCCCATACAAGTCCCCAATTCCATTCCCAACTGCACAACCATTGAATTGGATTCCGAGGAGGACAGGTTGGAACAGGATCCAATGGAACTTTTGAACTCCGATATGATGGTGGCCTCCGAGAAGTTGGATCCAGACTCCATGTTCGATACTGATTATGATGATTTGTTGAATGTCCAGGACATGCTGGATGCTGACGCAGATGGTGAAGAGTCGATGAGCATCGAGGGCGACACCATGAAATTTGAGATCCATTGGGACTGTCCAGTGCGGAGGCCTCCTGTCATGCCACTGGTCTGCTTATTAACATTGTTATCAGCAGCTGAACCTCTCCATGGACACTGGACTGCTGCAGCTCCTCCAAAACGGCAACAATTTGATCCCACCTCTTGATTTTGACGGCAAACATGTTGTGGTAGACCTTGATGGCCGCCAGAGGGTGGAGCTGGAGGCCTCCGACATCGGCCGGGTTCAGTCTCGTACGGGATGTCTGACTGGTTTCGCTGTAAATGGCCTCGCAGCAGCCCTTCTAAATCTCCTCAGCGAGCCGGCGTCCCTGCACATGGCTACTGTCAATACATGTGCTGTCTTCAGCACCCACGAGCTTCGCCGAGTACGTTACAAGTGCACTGATGATGTGCTGTGGAAGCATGCACACCCTACGAAGTTCTGGGAGAAGCCTCTCTGGCTGATCCCGATCCACTGGATCGAGGAGGAGCACTGGGTGCTGGCTGTTGTTGATGTAGGCCATCAACAGATTTTATTCTTTGACAGTCTCGGAGTGCAAGGCCATGGCTGGAGGCAGGATATCCAGGTTTGTTTCCATCCAGCAGATGTTTTTCACCTTACCATGGTTCCAGGATATTATGATTCTGATAACACGGCTCGTGGTTTTAGCGAACCGCCACCAACATCAGCTCCATGTTACAACAGAAGAAGACCACTGGATTGCGTGACCAATTTTCCGTGTTTTAAGTGTTTCTCCAGCCGCAACACTTCTCTGCTGACCAAGATACAAGGGTGAGCCTCGGCAATCCAATGGGCACGACTGCGGTCTGTGGGTTGTATGCATAATTGGTGCCATCCTACGTGGCTTTGCTACCACGGGAGTTACAGAGGCGGAAATGGGATATGTCCGTAGGCTTTTCACACATTTTGTCTGGAGCCTTCCTTTCACCTAGTGATATTTATTTATTTTCACACATTTTTCCTTCCCCTTCGTGAAATTTAATTCACCATCATCATGATGAATTCCAAGAAATACAATACAATTTTTTTTTTTGCCGCCTCCACCGCCTCCCGTGTCGCCTCCACCGCCTCTGCCACCGCCTTCGACAACGCACTATTCGAAGAATTTCATGTGGTATAGGTGGTAAATTGTACGCACCTGCCACTGAATGTAATGTTGATACATGCTATACTCCCTGGAGTTGTGGTAGGCATTATAATGAGTGCGGAGAGCTTTCACTCTCTCCCAGCCAGAGGGTAAGTCAGTGACCTCCGCTCGTAGTGCCACCACTGCTGCCTCCTTCCCATTCGTTTCGAATTCAGTGCGGTGTTTGGCATCCCGTTGGTTCTGCTTGCGCAGCCTTACACTGTGCAGGACGCTGGCAAGAGATTGAGTGAAATGGAGGTACTGGTCGGAATAAGGGTTGGAAGTGTCGTCGTCTTTAACAAACGGGGGCTCCGTTTTCCAGCGGCCAAGATCACTTTCGTCAAGTGCGTCGGCCTTTCTCAGTGCCTCACGAAAGAAGGGGCGGGTCTCGGGTAATGGGGCATTGGCTAATTGTTGTATTTCCATGTCTAGTGGTGGTAGACCAGAAAACAAGGCCAGCTGCGACAAGGATTCAATGGAGGGATGCTTTGAGTCCTTCCGGGTGCTCCGAGATCGATACTGAGCTTGGTTTGCCAATGTGTGAGCGAGTTTACCACTAGATAGGGGCTCCCATCATTTCGTTCTCATGTCCGAAATATGGAGGGCACGGCCTACCTGGGGGTGGCAGAGTGCTTGCAGAGGGATTCCTGCTTCGCTGAAGCCCTATCAGCACTTGTTAGGTGCTTAGCACGACGGCCCATAAAGATGGTGGTGGTTCAGATCCAAGTGCTAATTAGAAGTTGGCTGGGTTTGGCAGGTTTTCATGCACCGGATCTTAAACTTACCAAAAAATTGAGGACTAAAATCGGATGGCTCCGAGCATGTTTCCAGAATTGTTTCCGAGCCTAATATTCAGCCGAAGTAAGGGGAATGCATCCCGCAAAAAAAAAACGGATTCAACAAACCATTATTCACGCTATGATTGGCTGCCCTGATCAGCAGAAAGAAGCCGTCAATTATGTGTAACGAAGGGACAGAGGCGCGGGGTAGGCAGACAGAGGCTCCACAACGTATGAGTGAGGCACCGAAATCCAAATAAGAGGCCGGAAGGAGGCGCCCACACATGCTGATGGCATTGGCAAAGATTCCGTGGCACCTCTTTTCTACCTCCATCTCACTTGTGTCTGCATCATGCTGCCACTTCCTCGCGCCCTGGTAAGAGTCCCCTTTGCCATCCCCATCCCCCTCTCACTGACCCTCCGCAGCTTCTTTTTCTTTTGCATCGGGGCCTTCCCTGCCTCCGTTCAGCTCACTGCGTTCCTGCGTTCTTCGACAACCGTGACACGTCGTCTTCGTGAGTCCAAGCAGCTACTTCACTGGATGCTGCAACCTTATCAGCATCCAGAAAATCTTTGCCTGCATCTCACATGGGACTCCCACAGGTGACACACCTGTATTTTTTGGCCACTTCGCTCGTCCCTTCTTGGTGAGATTTTTATCTATCTATTTTCTTTGTGAATCTGACTTTGACGCAGTTTTAAGTTGCCCACGCCTACCATGCTCCAAAAATGGCGGCCCCCTGCACGCCTCCATCAACAAACCCCGCTGATCTTTTCAATACTCCGTCCAACCCTCTCGCCTTCTCCACTCCCGTATCAGAGCGCACCGACACGGACGATCTCACCCCGCTGCGCTCTGACATGTCCCCCAGGCTGGAGTTGTCGCCGTTCCTAAGCGACGACTACGGCTTTGGGGATGACTCTTTCCTGGCCGCGTTGGACACCCTCCACCCCCTGAACCTCTCCATGTCCAATATGCAGCGCTTGGAGGAGGAGGCAGGCATGGGGGAGGATGACATGAGCCTCTCCTCCGAGGATGGGGACGGCTCCGACCTGGACGCCGAGCCGAAGCTCTCCAGCACCCACCACCTCCGCACACAGCCAGCCACTTTTGCCGTGGCCAACATATGGTCGTTGTCTCAGTATCACAAAAACCACAGCTACACGGAGGAGGAAGCCACATGCACGTAATGAACACGCACCGCTCACGCGCAACGAGCATGCACCGCACGATGTGGACGCAGACGTTGAAACAGATGACGACGCAGAGATTGACGAGCTTGCCTCGTCGCAATCCCCCACCCCTGCTCATCTCGCCTCCCTAATTGCCCCTGGCCCCTTTCCCAAGACACCGTTGCGGGACCTGTTTGACGACGCGCACAGCGCCCCGGACGACTCGCCCGACCAGGTTGGTGGGGGCTGAGAGGCAACACCTCCAGAATTCCACCCGCCCACGCCCCTGCAGACAATGCTCAAGCTGTCGGCGCACACCAGCCCCCTTTTGCTGGCGGCAGGTCCACGGCGCCAGCGTGATGCGGAAGTGGCCGCAGCTGTGGCTGCCGCGTCCGCTGGACCCTCGTCTGCAGCTCCCACCATGCTCCCCCCCACCGCCACATCCTCTGCACCCTCCTTTGCTGCCACCGCCTCTGCCACCGCCTCCAGCACCTCCGTCAAGTTCGGCCCCTGGGCAAAGGAGAAGAAAAAGCGCAAGGTGGCCAAGGCAAGCGCGCCTGTGGGGCCCCCGCCTCTCCCGGCGCCGCCGCCCACCCTGAACACATTGTCCATGTCAATGGGGCCCCCGCCCCTGCCTCCGCCACCTGCGACCAAGCCGAAGGCCCCCCAAAAGCCCCCGCCCCTGCCGCCTTCGACAAACCCAAGGGCGGGGAACCCCTTCCAAACGGGGCCCACACTGCCTGCTTCGATGCAGTTCAACGATCGGCGCATGCTTATGCCGAAGCTCCCCGTTGCCGCACGTAGCGCCGTCGACCCCGCAAATATTTTTCAGATGGGCTCCACGCAGCCCGCTCCGACCCCTTTCGACGCCCAGCCCCCCCCTCTTGAGGGCGACTGCTTCTCTCCAAAAAGCCATGGGGGGGATATTGTTAAGTTTTTTGAAGTCGCCGGCTTCGAGGAGCACACCCTCCCGCCTCTGTCACCGCTGTCTGTTCCGCCGCTGCTGCCGCCATCCGTTCTGCCACCGCTGCCGCCATCGTCCACGCCCCAGCCCATCCTCGCCATCGATGCGGGTGAGGACAAGGATGCCGCAGATGGCTTCCTCGCTGATGACAGCGGCGCCCCACCTCGCGGCAGGCCCAGTGCTGCCACAAAAGAGGTGCTTGCCAACTGCTACAACACAATGCTCGAGGTGCTCGAGGCGGCCCATCAGGAGACAGGTTACTCTGGGAAACGCATCCTGGACGGCTTTCTCTTGCACATCCACAGTGAGACAACACGCAGTACGAATGATTGGAACAGGTACCAAAGGTACACCAACCGCAACGCGGTCACCCGCATCACAGAGCGCCGGCACCTCAACGAGTCCTATGTCTGGACGGGAGGCGAGGACAACCTCCCTCCAGCGCTCCTTGTCGACGAGCTCTGCAGGACCTGCCAGGTTTTCCAGGAGCACTACAAGGACCGCCATAAGCGGATGCGTTTTTTTTTGACAAGGCTGAGATGCTGGAAGCGCTGGAATGAGAGGAGACACTTGCCCAGCATCAAAAAGCCTTCGACAGGGCGACGCAAGCGCTCGGGAAAACGGTAAGTCGCCCTCGTTCTTGAATAAGCTGCCTACTGATAGATTCCCAGATGCAGGGACTGTTCACCGACCGCAAGTTCCAGGGTCTCTTGATCCTCGTGGGTTCCCATGTAAACGAAGACGCGGAACTGGGCACGATCTTGTCCACCGGAGGCCTCTTCAATGTATGTTCCACCTTTTTGTAGTTTTTTTTTACGATGCTGATGCGTTTTTTTTTGCCAGCTCCCGAACTCTTTGAAGTTTAAGGAGGCAGATTTGCTGGGTGTCGCAAAGACGATTGCCTTGTGAGTGTGGTTCTCACTCCAGGCACCGTTTACTGATCAGATTCCAACACCACCACTGCCGACCAGCTTGAGGGCGTCGACCTCAAGATTTTGTCAGCCGCCGCTGCCTCCACCGTTCCCGCCGCTGCCTCTGGCGCCTCCATTCCTGCCTCCCACGCCTCCGCCTCCCCGGCTCCCAAAACGGAGTTCGAGATCAAACCAGATCTCGACGATGATGAGCGCAAGAAGGCGCGGCGCCAACAACACCGAGGACGTCCACAAAATTCAAGATCTGATGGCATCGGCGGCCTTGGAAGATGTTGGTGTCAACGTGTTCCGCAAGCTGCAACCGATCAACGGGTTCACGTGGACCTGCCTAGACAAAGTCCTATCCGCGAACGGGATGCGGATCCTGGGCTACCCCAGCAGCATCCGTCTGCCAGGAGAGTTTCCGACCGACAAGGGCTCCAGCAGGCTCTCGCAGCTGGAACGCGAGGCGATTCGCGTCGCCCTCGGCGCGCGAGTACTGGTCAAAGGGAAGTGCATACAGGGGATCCGTTTCGAACGACACCCATTAGTCTCTCAGAGCCAGACCTCAACACGGTATGATCTCGTACCTCAATGTGTTGAAGTCTGTTATTAAGTGATGGGTCCCAATTGGGGTTGGCCCTTGTTACATAATCTTCGCTTAGCTGCCCTGGTGCCGTTTTCACTATGCGGCACCTCTTTCTCTAGTTTCTTGGGGTGGAACTAAAATTCGGAGTATATTAGAAATGATCTGTCTCTTTAAAATTTGTTGAATGGCGCTTGAATGAGTGCAGGGGCTCATCCTTCAATGTGATGGGACATCAACGGGCCAAAACCCATCAATTTGACTCGTCAATAGCTTTGTCCCATGGCATCGCAAAAATATGGAAATATTTGCGCACACATTAAACATCTGTTCCCTTACGACGTGAATATTCCTAAGATTTAAGAGCGAGGGCAAGGGCCTCAAAACGTGATTATGTAATAAGGCTCAACCCCAATCGGGACCCATCACTTAAAAACGGACTAGACACCCATACTCGCCAGGTGTGTCTTAATTTATTTATTTTTGTCTTCGCGTACTCACCACCATACCATCCCTACAGAGCAATTGTAGTTTATTCACATGACTATGGCAGGTTTCTTCCGGAGGGGGGGCTGGATGCCCCCGCCATCGTGACATACTGGCAATCGTCCGGCGGCGCCCGAGTCCCCTGCATGACTGGGGAGAAGAAGATGATGGAGGCGCACTTCGACCTCGATGCGCCCAACGGTCCCTTGCTCGACTCAGGTCCGCACGTGAAGAAGACAACCGCAACGACAAAGAGGACCGCAGCAGCGAAGAGGACTAAGAAGACGACTTGACGCCTACGCATATCCAGTGCTCACTTTACCCAACGAAATTGCGGGGGAAGTTTTCATGCATTTCCTCCCCGTCTATCCCGCACACCTTCCAGCGACCGGCATTCTTTCTCCGATAACCTTGGGACAGATATGCCACAAATGGAGAGAGATCACTCTTTCCACGCCCGCTCTCTGGCGGGCGATCTCCCTGCATTTGGTCAACAAAAAGAAACTCGAGCGCGGCCTAGCTCTCCTGGAAACATGGCTAGAGCGCTCCAGGTCTTTGCCTCTATCCATTTCCCTTTCGGAAAACAATTATGATCTGCCTGATCTGGAGCCTTTCATACAGGCGATCATGGATCACTGCGCCCGCTGGGAATATTTGTCCATCCATCTGCCTCTGCGACGCGATTCTCCGACTAGAGTCGGAGCAAGGCATATGCCTCTACTCCGCAGCGTGGTGGTCGGGCTGAGCTTGGGATTCAAAGATTTCGGATGCATACCGTTCCTTGACGCGCCTCAGCTGCAAAAGGTCACTCTCGAACACTATCCCAACGCTTTTAAAGCCACGTTGCCCTGGGCCCAATTAACGACGCTCATCGTGTGCGTAGCGTTGCCGCACGAGTGCTTGCACGCTCTCAAGCGCACGGCAAACCTCGTCCATGTCAACTTGGAGGTCATACGATATGCCAACGACTATCCTGTCACCTACATCGCAATACCGCCCCTCCTCCACCTAGAATCATTGGTTTTCACGACGTATACGTCCTCGTATGACGATCCCCTGCTGGACGTCCTTAGCCGGCTCAGCCTTCCGGCACTCCGCAGACTTCAAATCCCGGAGGCATTCCTCGGCCACGATCCCCTCCCGCCGCTTCTCTCCCTCATAGAGCGGTCGGGTTGCAGCCTCCAAGAGCTGTACATCATCGACTCTGAATTAACAGAGACCTCGTATCGCATGGTGTTACACTCCGTCCCAAAGATCGCGGTGAATTGCCCGCAAAGCATCCACCGCAGCATTTTTGGGTTGCCGGATATCGAGGAGGACCAGGGGTTCTGCACCGAATCGTCGGACGATACGTCGGGCAGCGAAGTAGAGTCCTGTCGGTTGTGCGAGTCATGGTGATGTTGTCCCGGGATGCAATATGATAACGCACAGTTTTTAACCCGTAACAGACATGGTGGAATTCCAGTTTAACACATGCAGTATTGGGGTTACCCTTCGCGTTTGAGTTGCATATTCTCTTCATGGGAGCAACTCCGGATCTATGTAGCTAGGTTTATATGGCTGCGTATAACTTCTCGTCCCCAAATCCTACTCGCCCGACGATCCCCATCGTTCGTCGCTATCGGAAGATATCGACTGCGATGGCGTAAGCCCGTCCTCGCTATCTGTGTAAGCGTACTCGGACGAATCGGGCGCGAAGAGCCCGTTGCCGAGGTCAAGGCTGCGATTGAATACGACGGACGGCACAGACGACAACGCTGCACGATACGCATCGTCCGAGAGGCTCGAGAGGGTGAGGATGAACACCTGCTCCAGGCTGCACCCCGACCGCGCTATGAACGACAGTAGCGTGTCGACGGGGCGTTCTCGCCCCAGGCATTCCTCCGCTATCTGAAGCCGGCGGAGCGCGGGCAGGGTAAGGGAGTCAAACCACCCCGTCTGCCATGGGTCGTCGACCCACTGCACCAACACCAGGGCTTCAAGGTGTATCAGTTTAACGGTCGCGCTATCTGCGGCGTTGCTGTTGTTTTCGGGCTCCTCTATGATGTTCAGCTTGCAGTGGACGAGGTTCACTGTATGGCGCAAGATAGCCATGAATTGGTGGGGGGCGACGCCGGTGAGCTGAAGCGTCTTCAACTGGCCCCACGGTATCATGGCGGCGAAAATTTCGCGGTACCGTCCCAGTGTAAGCTTTTGTAGCTGGGGTGCGTCAATGGAAGAGGCGATCCAACCTGATCCTTCCAAGACCTTCCCCTCGACGGCCAAGCTTCGAAGTAACGGCATACTACCACTGTTCCCGATATAATCTAGCGGTATAGTGTTTATCTTCATGTATTCCCAGCGCGCAGAGTGAGAGACGCAGGCCTGCAGAACTGGATCTAGGTCGGAGAGGGCCGGACCACTGCTCAAGAGTCGAATAGAAAGGGGACAAGAAGCAGAGCGCGTCAGCCAGCTTTCTACGATGCGCAGACTGGGCTGGAGTTCCGCATTGTCGTTCAAATATATATCAATCGCCCGCCACAGCGCAGGCGTGGACAGGGCTATCTCCCTCCATTTGTAGCATATATGTCCCAGTGTCGTCGGCGAAAAAAGACCAGTTAATGGCGGGCATCGAGGATAAACGGGAAGGAAGTGGACGAAGATGTGTGCGGCGATTTCATTCGGCAGCGTGAGCACTGGATAGGTGTGTGCGTGGAGGCGCCGCTCCAACACCTTCCTCTCGCCTCGGAGGGAGCGAAGGGAGCTCTCGAGGGCTAGAATCTGGGCGTCGATGCGTGTGATACGAACACGAAGGTCTTCACGGACAGCGATCTCCTCGACGCTAGGCATTGATACAGCAGCGTCTTGTCGCCGCCGATGAGCCATGCTTGGCAAGAACTACGGGGATCTTATTCAAAAAGTTGACCATGTTACCGGTACTCACTGGTGGTATTAAACGAAGTCTATAGTCTCCCAGATAATTCCGTTGAAATTTAGTGCCTTCAGAGCTCGAATATCGTGCCCCAGGAGACTCGAGAGGTTGTTCAAGTGGTGGTGCAGGTCAAGGTACGATTCGACGTGACGTATCACCGCCACTTGTCCTAAACCACCACCAATCACCACCACGTTCCTTGTATCTTCCTTACGCGCGGCTTCACCAGCCCACACAGACTGGTCTACTAGGCCGTAGGAACTCAAGACGCTCGAGGTCTCACTGCTGGAAGACAACGCGACTAGGAGCACCTCAATCCAGCCATGGCCAAGAAATCCAAGGCGCGAAAGCTAGCTGCGCAGGAGAATTCGAAGAAAATCTCTCAGGAAGACGACACCCAGCTCCCCTCCGTCCTCCTCACCCCGGGCTACTTCCCCTTCGCGTCCTACACCTCCGTCGTCGGCGTGCACACCACCCTCCTCGCATTCGCGACGCTCTTCCTCCCGCGCACGACCGAGTTCCTCGCGCCTCTGGTCGACTCGAGCACCCTCACCTCCAAGGACCGCCCGCAGCACCCCTTCCTCGACGCGCTGACGCTCAACCCTGCCGTGACGCTCGCGTGCATCTGCGTCGGCGCGGCGGTCCTGCAGAGCTGGTGGGGCGGCTGGGTGCGCGCGTGGGGCATCGACTTTGCGCTGCAGAGCTCGAGCCTCGAGCGGCAGATCGACCGCGCGCGTCTCGACGCGCGCAAATTCACGGCGCGTGCTTCCTCTTCGCATCTACTTGACCGCATTCTTATTCGTCTGCAGACCCTGGGCAACGCGTGGGTCACGACTGCCGCCGCCTCGCTCTTCTTCCACTTCATCCTCGTCTTCTTCGGCGCCCCGCTGGCCAGGCACGTCTTTCCCTCCTTCGTTTCCGCTGCCTGCATTAACGCGCCGCGCAGCCACATCTGGCAAACCTACCTCCTCGCCCTCCTCCTGTCGATCCTTGCCGTCTTCCCCCCAGCATACACGCTCGGCTCCCCCCTCCTAACCTCCGAGCCGACAACCTGGCTGGCCTGGGTCCGCCTCTTCGCCGAATTCTCGTCCGTCTCTCCTTCTTTTACTGCCCTCCCTCCTGACGCGGCCGCTTCCAGGTCCCGCACGCCCGTCGAGCGCGCCATGCTTTACCCCGCCGTCGGGACCCTCCTTGGCTGCTGGCTTGGCACCATCCCGATCGCGCTGGACTGGGACCGCCCGTGGCAGGTGGGCATCAATCCATATATTTCGACTCCCAGACTGAGTGCGTTCAGGCCTGGCCCTTAACCCCCGCACTAGGTGCCGTCGCGGGGTACATCCTCTCCTCCATCGCGGCCCTAACAGCCAACGCGATCCGGTTTTTCGCAGACGAGCACCTCCGCGCTCTGCATGCGGCGAAGATCAAAACCAGCTAGCTATTAGAGTAGAGTAGACGTGCTAGATGTAGAACGAAATTTATCTATCGTATAATCGCCCTCTAGGCTCTAATTGCCGCCGCTGCGCGCGCATGTGGAGCTCCGCGATGGACATTGGCCATTTAATTGGCTCCGTTACATCGCCATCGACGAAGATGCTCGCACTCGCCGTTTGGGCCCGTGATGTCCGCGTCCGGGGTGATGCCTGTGGAGACGTTTAATAGACTATTAGCCGCGAAAAGGACCGGGAGAACGAGCCCGTTTCGGCTGAGGGTACATGGAGACGTAGATGTCGGTGTTTAGTCTATCACCTAGATCGTGGCTTGGGATCGCATACGAAGCGACTCTGTCGGAAATTCAGCACGCGGCTACTTGGGGGGAGGAACGCGAACGCGACGCACTGGGTTTGATGCAATCCAGCAGCGTGCTTGTTGGCTTCCCGATGGCCAGAGGGTCCATGGTTCCTTGCCGAGCGCGTACCGCAATGGCGCGCCGAGGGTTTCGGCCGGAGATAGCTTTGGGGATGTCGGTCGGTGTTTAGTCTATCACCTGCAGTAGATCGTGGCTTGGGATCGAAGGCGAAAGCGACTCTGTCGGAAATTCGGCTACTTGGGGAGGAGCGCGATGCACTGGGTTGATGTCGAGCATCGTGCAGAAGCATCGTGCAGATGGGCTTTCCGGGCAAAGGGGTCCTTGCCGGGCGCGTCAAGGTTGTCGGCCGAAGATAGGTTTGTGAATGTCGGTGTTTAGTCTATCACCTAGATCGTGGCTTGGGATCGAAGGCGAAAATTCAGCACTCGGCTACTTGGGGAGGAGGAACGCGGACGCTGGGTTTGATGCAATCTAGCAGCGTGCGGATGGCTTCCCAATGGCCAAGGGGTCCTTGCCGAGCGCGCCGGAATGGCACGCCGATGGTGGCGAGGCTGAGCGCCGCCGGGTACGTGCTGTCTTCGTTCGCCGCGAGGAAAACGCAGCCGGGTCTCGGATCGTGTCACTGTTGGTGTCGAGGCCGCGCAGAGCAGACCGGGCACGTTCGGATCCAGGCGAAAAGGGTTCGAGCGTACATGCGCAATCGGCCGGGTCCAGTGCGGAAGTGAACGCAGCACGCGCATGTATATTTAGGTGGTGAACGGGCTGACCATCCCTCCGGAAAGTGCCTCTCCTCGTGCAGCCTCCTCCATCCCCTTCAATCCGATAGTCTTCTTGGGAGGCCTTGGGCAACTCTATCAGAGATAGAGATGGATATCCACAGCGCGCAGGTCCTGCATCCCCTTCAATCAATGGAGGGCAGCTCTATCACAGATACAGAGAGAGATTCACAGCGGCAGCGGCGGATGCCGACCCTTGGGTGCGGTGCTATGAGGAGATCCCAGTGTAAATCCGCATTCGTGGCGGGCGCCTCAACTTGCACTTGCACTCCCAGCTGGTCGATGTATTTTCCCCTTGCATCTCTTGAGATTTGGACCTTGGTGGCGTTGTTGATCAGGAAGAGGACTTTCTTGTCTGCGCCACAAGCTATAGAAGCACCAAGGTAACGGAGGTTGTAAGGCCCCCGGGCCATCGGCGCCGAATATCCAAGGTCGGTGGTCGGCCCGTGGTCGGCGTGCAACTGGAAGGAGAGTCGGGACTCGGCACAGTCGGCAGGGACCGTGACGTTCCCGTGACACTGATCGGTGCGCGCGGATGTAGAAATGTTCTTCTGAATCTTGTCTCCAAACCTGCAATCTCTGATGGTCCCTGGCCAGCCCTGGCCGGTTGTTTTCCCTGAATCATCACCCTCTTTTATTCATCAACGCGAGGCCGCCCGCAGCTATTCCCTCCAGCGATAGTCGTCTCACGTCCCACCACGACCTAAAAGTCAACAACGATCCAACGAACCGGATTTGTTCGCTCACCGCTGTCCGATATCACCGTTGCACTTTTTGCTCTGTGGCCAGTATGTATCCGCCTTCGGAAGGCTAGTACGACTATCAATGTTCGCAATTGTACAATTACCCGCCGCGGAACCTCAAAGTGCGGACGGCGATTCAAAATACAACGGCACTTGTGATCATCTATCTCAATTGTGGGAGATCCTCTGCCGCATTAAAAATATTCGACCCCTTCAATCAAGCCTCCTTCGTTCTGCCGCCCGGTAGCTTCTCCCAGCGGCATTCTCCTTCTTCCCTCTGAGCCCGCCCTCGCCCCAACCTGATTAGATTCAGGATCTCTCGTTTTGCCCGTCGGATTTGACGGTGGCGCATCCCGCAGCTCGTACAGTGC